>CM045734.1:38228563-38258563 GCA_024760905.1 Plotosus lineatus
TTCATTATTTTCTGTAATGTACTGATAAACATTAGACTTTCATATATTTTAGATTTATTACACACAACTGAAGTCAAGCCTTTTATTGTTTTAATATTGATAATTTTGGCAAAAAAGTAAAGAAAAAAACAAAAATCCCTATCTCAAAAAATTAGCATATTTCATCCGACCAATAAAAAAAGTGATTTGAATTCAAAAAAGTCAACCTTCAAAACCTTCCTTTTGCAGAAATGAATGCTTCAATGCGGCGTGGCATGGAGGCAATCAGCCTGTGGCACTGCTGAGGTGTTATGGAGGCCCAGGATGCTTTGATAGCGGCCTTAAGCTCATCCACAGTGTTGGGTCTGGTGTCTCTCAACTTTCTCTTCACAATATCCCACAGATTCTCTTTGGGCTTCAGGTCAGGAGAGTTGGCAGGCCAATTGAGCACAGTAATACCATGGTCAGTAAACCATTTAGCAGTGGTTTTGGCACTGTGAGCAGGTGCCAGGTCGTGCTGAAAAATGAAATCTTCATCTCCATAAAGCTTTTCAGCAGATGGAAGCATGAAGTGCTCCAAAATCTCCTGATAGCTAGCTGCATTGACCCTGCCCTTGATAAAACACAGTGGACCAACACCAGCAGCTGACATGGCAGCCCAGACCATCACTGACTGTGGGTACTTGACACTGGACTTCAGGAATTTTGGCATTTCCTTCTCCCCAGTCTTCCTCCAGACTCTGGCACCTTGATTTCCGAATAACATGCAAAATTTGCTTTCATCCGAAAAAAGTACTTTGGACCACTGAGCAACAGTCCAGTGCTGCTTCTCTGTAGCCCAGGTCAGGCGCTTCTGTCGCTGTTTCTGGTTCAAAAGTGGCTTGACCTGGGGAATGTGGCACCTGTATCCAATTTCCTGCACATGCCTGTGCACGGTGGCTCTGGATGTTTCTACTCCAGACTCAGTCACTTCCTCAGGTCCCCCACGGTCTGGAATCAGCCCTTCTCCACAATCTTCCTCAGGGTCCAGTCACCTCTTCTGGTCGTGCAGCGTTTTCTGCCACACTTTTTCCTTCCCACAGACGTCCCACTGAGGTGGCTTGATACAGCACTCTGGGAACAGCCTATTCGCTCAGAGATTTCTTTCTGTGTCTTACCCTCTTGCTTGAGGGTGTCAATAATGGCCTTCTGGACAGCCGTCAGGTCCGCAGTCTTACCCATGACTGCGGTTTTGAGTAATGAACCAGGTTGGGAGTTTTTAAAAGCCTCAGGAATCTTTTGCAGGCGTTTAGAGTTAATTGGTTGATTCAGATGATTAGGTTAATAGCTCGTTTAGAGTAACTTTTCATGATATGTAAATTTTTTGAGATAGGAATTTTGGCTTTTCATGAGCTGTATGCCAAAATCATCAGTATTAAAACAATAAAAGACCTGAAATATTTCAGTTGGTGTGCAACAAATCTAAAATATATATGAAAGTTTCATTTTTATCAGTACATTACAGCAAATAATGAACTTTATAACAATATGCTAATTTTTTGAGAAGGATCTGTGTGTGTATGTATATACAGTTGGCCCCCAATTTCCGAAATTAATCCGTTCCAGAGCCCTTTTTGTATTGTGGGGATTTCGTAAGTAGGGGTCGCATCTTACATGTTAAACGCCTGATTCGTTCCAAGTCTCCAGTCCTTGGACTGGCTAAACCCCACGAACCCTTTAAAAATGATAAAAGTACACAAATTTTGTATGAAATATGTGTTAAAAGTAAAAGAAAATTATTTATTAAACCATTTTATTCACATATTTATTAATTAAACCATTATTAAACATTTTTATTAACACACACACAGACACACCTCTCTCTCTCTCTCTCTCTCTCTCTCTCCCTCTCTCTCTGTTTCTCTCTATCTCCTTATCTCTCACGTGCGCTGCGAATTCAAAGCGCATTTCCTGCTTGACCATTTACTGAATTAAAACAACTTAAAAAACTAAACTAAAGCGTTATTCCTTCTCTCTATCTCTCTGTCTCTCTCTCTCTCTCTCTCTCTCTCTCTCTCTTGTGCGCGCACTGCGGGCCACGCCCACAAGACATGAATTCAAAGCGCATTCCCTGCTTGACAAACTCAACTTTAATTTGATTCCTTGAGGGATCGGAATTCCAGATGAGCTCAAATGCGCCCACATTTATGAAACATTTACTGAATTAAAACATCTTAAAAAAACTAAACTAAAGCATGAAGCTTCTCTCTGTCTCTATCTGGGAGGCCAGCGGGGCAGACAGCCAATGAGAGAGCAACTCGCGCGTCGTGTGGAATTTTGATTGGCGCGTTTGAATTTTGAATTTCTTTTCGTAAGAGGGGGTTGTTTCATATTTCGGGGATGGAAACTCAGGAAAATGTTTTTCGTAATCCGGGGATTTCGTACAAAGGGGTCTTCGTAAATTGGGGGCCGACTGTGTTTGTGTGTGTGTGTGTGTATATATATATATATATATATATATATATATATATATATATATATATATATATATATATATATATATATATATATATATATATATATGAATAATCATCATCATCTTCCGCTTAGTCCAGGGTCGGGTCGCGGGGGCAGCAACCTAAGCAAAGAGGTCCAGACGTCCCTCTCCCGAGCCACTTCCTCCACACTCTCCCGGGGGGACACCGAGGCAGTCCCAGACAAGCCGAGAGACATAGTCCCTCCAGCGTGTTCTAGGTCGACCCCGGGGTCTCTTCCTGGCATGCCCGAAACACCACACCAGGGAGGCGTCCGGGGGGCATTCTGACCAGATGCCCAAGCCACCTCAACTGGCCCCTCTCAATGCGGAGGAGCAGCGGATCTACTCCGAGCTCACCTCGGATGGCGGAGCTTCTCACCTTATCTCTAAGGGAGAACCCCGCCACCCGGCGAAGGAAGCTCATTTCAGCCGCTTGTATCCGTGATCTTGTTCTTTCGGTCATTACCCAAAGCTCATGACCATAGGTGAGGGTTGGAACGTAGATCGACTGATAAATTGAGAGCTTCGCCTTGTGGCTCAGCTCCTTCTTCACCACGACGGGCCGGTACAGGCACCGCTTAACAGCAGAGGCTGCAGCGATCCGTCTGTCAATCTCTCGCTCCATCCTTCCCTCACTCATGAGCAAGACCCCAAGATACTTAAACTCCTCCACTTGGGGCAGGACCTCATTCCCGACCCGGAGGGTGCATTTCACCCTTGTCCGACTGAGAACCATGGCCTCAGACTTGGAGGTACTGATCCTCATCCCGGCTGCTTCGCACTCGGCTGCGAATCGCTCCAATAAGAGCCGGAGGTCCTGACTTGATGAAGCCAAAAGGACATCATCCTCAAAAAGCAGAGACGAGATCTGATGGCCACCAAACCAGAACCCCTCATCGCCTCAACTGCACCTAGAAATTCTGTCCATAAAAATTATCAACAGAATTGGTGACAAAGGATAGCCTTAGCGGACTCCAACTCCCACCGGAAACGAATTCGACCTGTTGCCAATACGGACCAAACTCTGGCAAACTATATATATATATATATATATATATATATATATATATATATATATATATATATATATATATACACACACATACATATATATATATATATATATATATATATATATATATATATATATATATATATATATACATACACACACACACATACATATATATATATATATATATATATATATATGTGTGTGTGTACATATGTAATCAAATACTTACTATAATTTACTGTACTTAAACTACTTATATATAATGTACCAACAGAACTATCTACCCCTCCAGAACACACAGACACTACTCACTGAACTACAAATATAGTATATATATATATATATATATATATATATATATATATATATATATATATATAAAAGTATTTGATTACATATGTACACACTTCATCCTTGATGAGCAAGCTGCGGTTTCATACAATAAGTTCAATATAAGTAGTTCAGTAAATACACTAAATGAGCTTATATGTTTACATGTATGAGAATGGACAATTGAGTTGTTGGCCTCTCATTTTTCTCAATATTGAAGTTCTAAAAGACACAATGCATAATGATGGTGTTTACAAACTACAAAGCACACAGTCCTTTCTCCTGTAGATGTGGAAAAATTGCCAGTCCCTTACATACTTTCTATAAATCAGTGAACACGAAAAAAATTATATTATATTTGTATATAACTACTGTATTTTTTTTCTTTGTTAAATAAAATTAGATTTTAGTCTGAGTAATATTACACTGGATTATGTGGAGCCTTTGCTATTAAAAAGATTATTGTATCGGACCTTAGCAGTAAAAGGTGGAAAGAAACAAGTCATTTTAGTTGTCCAAAGTCTATGTTCCTTCATTCTTTGTAGATTTCAGCTTGGATCATTTTGTATCAGAAATATAATCATTGGTACAACAGGGCAGTTTTCATCTAGAGAGGAGCTTGCTGATGTAAGTTATATCTTATTTATTGAAAAATGATTCAGCATAATTTTATCATTTGTGTATGAAACCATCACATAAAACACACATGCCTTTAATTTTCCAGATCAAGGATTTTTTCCATTCAATTCGGGAACATTCATCTCAGCTCCTGGTCACTCAGGTGGCAGTGGAGAACGTAGAGAAGAACATTCTGTGGCTGGAGAGGAATTTAGAGACTTTAAGAATGTGGCTTCAGAATAGAGTGATTTAGGAATGTTATATTCTTCAGAAAAACACACATAAAAATTTTGAAATGGTAATTTTTTTGTTTCATATCAAAGCAGCACCTTTCATATGAAGTTACGATGAGAAAGTTTGACTTCCTACATTAACAGGGTTTGAGTTGTTTTATACTGCATTTCTAGGTAAATGGAACAATGAGAACTGAAATGTGTTTCCTGTGTGGTGAACAGTTTTCATTTCCTTTCTATTTTTTAAAAAGCATTGCAATTGTGGGTTGATAGTTTCGGATTTCTTTATTAAAATAAAACTGAAAACTGGATTAAAATAAAATGAAGTAGTGGAATTTTATTTTCTAATAATTGTATGTGGTCTGTGAAGAAATAATACATGGGTTTCTAAAACGTGTGTTCATTCCTTTAGCCTAAATGTAAAATTAGAGCTCCTGGAAAGAGATCTCCCATTTACAAATGGCTACAAGGGTAGTTATTATTTTGATTTGGTTAGTAATTCTTATTACCTGCACTTCCTTATGTATTCTGTTTAAAAAGAAAAATAGCCTGAGTGTCTTCTTCTTTTCCTTTTGGCTGCTGCCTTCAGAGGTCGCCACAGCGAATCATCTGCCTCTCTCACCCTATTCTCTGCATCTTCTTCTCTTACACCAACTACCTTCATGTCCTCCTTCACCACATCCATAAATTTTCGCTTTGGTCTTCCTCTCAGCCTTCTGCCTGGTAGTTCCAACCTCACCATCCGACTACCAATATACTCACTATCCCTCCTCTGTACATGTCCAAACCATCTCAATCTAGCCTCTCTGATTTTGTCTCCAAAACCCCTTATATGTGCTGTCCCTCTGATGTACTCATTCCTGATTCTATTCATCCTCATTACTCCCAAAGAGAACCTCAACATTTTCATCTCTGCTACCTCCAGCTCTGCCCCCTGTCTTTTCCTCAGCGCCACTGTTTCTAACCCATACAACATCGCTGGCCTCATCACCGTCTTGTACACTTTTCCTTTCATTCTTGCTGATACCCTCCTATCATACATCACACCACACACTTTTCTCCAACCATTCCAACCAGCCTGAGCATGCTTCTTCACCTCTTTTCCACACTCTCCATTGCTCTGGATTGTTGAGCCTAAGTACTTAAAATCCTCCACCTTCTTTATCTCTGCTCCATTAAACCTCACCGTTCCTCTTCTGTCCTTGTCGTTCACACACATGTATTCTGTCTTACTGAGGCTAACCTTCATTCCCCCCCTTTCCAGGGCATACCTCCACCTCTCTAGATTTACCTCCACTTGTTCTCTGGTCTCACTAAAGATCACAATGTCATCTGCAAACATCATAGTCCATCGAGATTGTTGTCTAATCTCATCTGTCAGCCTGTCCATCACTATAGCAAGCAAGAAGGGGCTCAGAGCTGATGATTGATGCAGTCCCACCTCCACTTTGAACTCTTCTGTCACACCGATAGCACACCTCACCATTATTTACATCTTTCATACACCACTCTAACATACTTCTCTGTCACTCCAGACTTCCTCATACAATACCACAGTTCCTCTCTCGGCACCCTGTCATATGTTTTCTCCAGATCCACAAAGGCACAATGCAGCTCCCTCTGACCTTCTCTGTACTTCTCTATTAACATCATCAAAGCAAACACTGCATCTGTGGTGCTCTTTCTTGGCATGAAACCAAACTGTTGTTCACAAATGCTGACCTCTGCCCTAAGTCTCGCTTCAACTATTCTTTCCCATAACTTCATCGTATGGCTCATCAACTTTATCCCTCTGCAGTTGCCACAACTCTGCACGTCTCCCTTGTTCTTAAAAATGGGCACCAGCGCACTTCATCAGGACCAACTGCCTTTCCACTCTTCATCCTCTTCAATGCCCTCTTCACTTCACCCTTACTAATCTTTGCTACTTCCTGGTCCTCAACGGTCACCTCTTCTACTCTTTTTTTTCTTTGTCATTTTCTTCATTCATCAGCTCTTCAAAGTCCTCTTTCCATCTTCCCAGCACACTTCTGTTCTCAGTTAATACATTTCCATCTCTGTCCTTAATCACTCTAACTTGCTGCATGTCTTGCCCATCTGTATTTCTCTGCTGTGCCAACCTGTATAACACACCAAGTACTCTGCTACCTGTCTCCCTGATCACATTATCTGTAGTTGTCCAATCATCTGGAAGCACTTCCTGACCACCCAAAGCCTGTTTCAACTCCTCCTTGAAGACAACACGACACTCTTCCATTTTCAGCTTCCACCACTTTGTCTTCTGCTCTGTCTTTGCCTTCTTCACCTTCCTCACCATCAGCGTCATCCTGCACACCACCATCCTATGCTGTTTGGCAACACTCTCACCCACTACTACTTTGCAGTCACTGACTTCCTTCAAATTACATCGCCTGCACAAGATGTAGTCTACCTGTGTGCGCCTACCTCCGCTTTCATAAGTCACCCTATGCTCATGTTTCTTCTGGAAGAAAGTATTCACCACAGCCATTTCCATCCTTTTTGCAAAATCGATCAACATCTGTCCTGTGTTCCTGTCCTGGATACCAAACCTGCCCATCACTTCTTCGTCCCCTCTGTTGCCTGCACCAACATGTCCATTGAAGTCTGCACCAATGACCACTCTTTCACTTCTGGCGGTACTCTGCATCACTTCATCTAACTCACTCCAGAATCTCTCCTTCTCTTTTAGCTCACATCCTGCCTGTGGGGCATAAGCACTAACAACATTGAACATCACGCCTTCAATTTCTAACTTGAGACTCATCACTTTGTCTGACACTCGTTTCACTTCTAGAACATTCCTGAAACCCCCCCCCCCCACACACACACACACACAAGATGACTCTTCCCATCTACACCATGAAAAAACAGCTTAAACCCTGCTCCTAAGCTTTTAGCTTTTCTACCTTTCCACCTGGTCTCCTGAACACAGAGTATGTCCACCTTCCTCCTCTGCATCATGTCAGCTAGCTCTCTATTTTTTCCTTGCATCGTTCCAACATTCAAAGTCCCTACTCTCAGTCCTAGACTCATGTTTTTCCTCTTCTCTCTCTGCCTACGGACACGCCTCCCGCCTCTCCTTCTTCGACGAATTTCCATCAGCACCCTGTTGGTTGACAGCACTGTGTTAACCCGGGCCTCGACCAATCTGGTATGGAGGTAATATTTGTGATTTGCATGATAAAGTTTGGCATTGGTTTTACGTCGGATGCCCTTCCTGACACAACCCTCTGCATTTCTCCGGGCTTGGGACCGGCGTAAGGGGGAGAGACACTGGTTAGTGCCCCCGCCCCAACGGCTGCATTGTGTTCCATTGTTTCCTTTACATGACAATTAAACTTGAAACGAATGTACATATAATAGTCCTTCTCAAAAAATTTGCATATTGTGATGAAGTTCATTATTTTCTGTAATGTACTGATAAAAATTAAACTTTCATATATTTTAGATTCATTGCACCCCAACTGAAATATTTCAGGTCTTTTATTGTTTTAATACTGATGATTTTGGCATACAGCTCATGAAAACCCAAAATCCGTATCTCAAAAAATTAGCATATTTCATCCAACCAAAAAAAAAAAAAAAAAAGTAATTTTAATACAAAAAAGGTCAACCTTATATAATTATGTTCAGTTATGCACTCAATACTTGGTCGGGAATCCTTTTGCAGAAATGACTGCTTCAATGCGGCGTGGCATGGAGCCAATCAGCCTGTGGCACTGCTGAGGTGTTACGGAGGCCCAGGATGCTTCGATAGCGGCCTTAAGCTCATCCACAGTGTTGGGTCTGGTGTCTCTCAACTTTCTCTTCACAATATCCCACAGATTCTCTATGGGGTTCAGGTCAGGAGAGTTGGCAGGCCAATTGAGCACAGTAATACCATGGTCAGTAAACCATTTAGCAGTGGTTTTGGCACTGTGAGCAGGTGCCAGGTCGTGCTGAAAAATGAAAATCTTCATCTCCATAAAGCTTTTCAGCAGATGGAAGCATGAAGTGCTCCAAAATCTCCTGATAGCGAGCTGCATTGACCCTGCCCTTGATAAAACACAGTGGACCAACACCAGCAGCTGACATGGCACCCCAGACCATCACTGACTGTGGGTACTTGACACTGGACTTCAGGCGTTTTGGCATTTCCTTCTCCCCAGTCTTCCTCCAGGCTCTGGTACCTTGATTTCCGAATGACATGCAAAATTTGCTTTCATCCGAAAAAAGTACTTTGGACCACTGAGCAACAGTCCAGTGCTGCTTCTCTGTAGCCCAGGTCAGGCGCTTCTGCCGCTGTTTCTGGTTCAAAAGTGGCTTGACCTGGGGAATGCAGCACCTGTCGCCCAGTCCACTGCTTCCACAGGTCCCCCAAGATCTGGAATCGGCCCTTCTCCACAATCTCCCTCAGGGTCCGGTCACCTCTTCTGGTTGTGCAGCGTTTTCTGCCACACTTTTTCCTTCCCACAGACGTCCCACTGAGGTGCCTTGATACAGCACTCTGGGAACAGCCTATTCACTCAGTCTAATGAACTTTATCACAATTTGCTAATTTTTTGAGAAGGTCTAGTATATTTTGGAGCAGTATCTTTTCCAGAGATATTCAGGAATATTTCAACAAGAGTGTGCAAAAATACTAACTGAACCTATTACAAAGGTATGTATAAGATGCGGGTGTGGACTGGTTTACCTGTAGTCCTAATATCTTCCTAATAGAGACTGGGTGGTGAGGTTTAAAATAAATAAAAAAATGTAACGACTGCTCTTATGCCTTAAAACCTGTTTATGGAAATAAATAGAGAAAATAACACCAAAAACAATGACTGAGTGTTGAGAGTGAAAGGCTACATAAACAAAGTGTTAACTTTTTTTGTTAATGTGTTGGATGAAGCTTAAGTGACATAATTGTTTATTTTGAAAAAACAATAATATCCAGCTTGTTCTTATTTTAAGCAAAAAGAAAAAGATTTAGAAATATGTAATATGCTCCTGGAGTGTCCCTTTAACCCAGTCTGCATTGAAACGTATGTTAGCTGCGTTCAAATGCACATAGACCTTGATGGCTGTGTGCAGTACATAGACAGGAGTTAAGCCAACTGTCACATGATAGAACAATCAGTGATTGTGAGAGTCACTGTGAATAATAGTCAAAGAAATTGATAACATGTGACACCTCAAGTTGGTGGGTAGTGATCCTCAGTCCTTTTTCACTGTCTTCACTATTTTGCTCTGGCTATGAAGCCGGTCTCCCTCATAACAAAGTTGGAATATGGATCCATAGGTATGATTATGATGTTTTTATTAATTTTATTCAGTGATTTTATTTTTGCTTCCTTCTTAGGATTATGGCTCGGTGGTGTATTTGATCGCACACCCACTTCACAAACAGGTCCGGGTTTTCGGGTTTGAGTCATTCTGTGTGTAGTGGGCCCGCAACTGTCTGGCGAGCTATTCAGGGTGTATCCCACCTTTGCCCAGTATTGACTGTGATGGCAAATGAGTGAGTCAGTAAGATTGTAATTAGTGCACAGTTCTGAAGTAACTTAATATTTACTGCACATACGCTTTTTTGTTTGTTTGTGGGTTTTTTTTTTTTTACTTTGCTCCTAATACATAATACTGTACCACACAATCTAACAAACTATTTCTTAGTCTTTTAAGTGGGTGTGTTCAAGCTCAGAAAACACCAACATGTACACCGTAGGGCAAATGGTACTCAAGTCCAAGCCAGATTAGAAAGCTCTAGATGAGTGGAACAATAATTCACAGGTCAGCGAATAATTAGGTGGTTTGGTGGTGGCATGATGGTGAAGTAGTTGGCATGTCTACCTCACAACAAGAAGGGTTCGAATAATTAAAAAAAGGGTAAAGTCCGTTGGGCTTTTTACACCCGAGCCATAGTGACTCATTAGACCGGTGCTTATCCGCGGTTTCCATAGCGTGAAGCGACTAGGAGTACAACTCCTCCTGGATGAAACGCTCGTCCATCGTAGGTTACCTTCCCAGTATATTTTTACTGGTACCCATTTATACTGCTCGGTGAACAGATGAACACTTGTGGTTAAGACCATGCCCAGGGGTCATAGCACAGTGGGGGTCTAACTGGGGTTTCAACACACAACCTCCTGATCAGGGTAGTGGTGGTCTAGTGGTATAGGGTGCTGGATCGTCGATCCTAAGGTTGGGGGTATGAGTCCCACTCTCCACAAGGTTGTCACTGTCCCCCAGAGCAGTTAACTATGTTATCAAAGTTCGGCCATGTCTCTCACTGTCTATGGTGTGAGGCATGTAAAAGAACCACTGCTGACATTCGACAAGAGTAGCTGCAAAGTCGTCAATGTGTTTCTGCCTTGCGATGTCCTGCCATGCTATCCAGGGTGTATTCTGCCCTTGCCAGGAGTCGGCTAGGATGGGCGCCAGCCTCCTCATGACCCTAATCAGGATTAGCGGTTACAGAAAATGAACCTCCCGATTATGAGTGCAGCACCCTAACCACTGTGGGGCCGGTGGTGTAGTGGTTAGGGTGCTGCGTGCATGATCGGGAGGTTGTGAGTTCGAATCCCACTGAGACCCTCACTGTGCAAGGCAAGGTCTCAACCACTGAACAAGGTCTCAACCACACGTGTGCCTCTGTTCATCCAGCAGTATAAATGGGTATCAGTAAAAATATAGTGGGAAGGTAACCTGGGATGGACTAGGGTCCCATCCAGGAGGAGTTGAACTCCTGGTCACTTCACGCTACAGAAACCGGGGATGAGCACCACTGTGATGAACCACTAGGCTTGGGTGTAAAAACCCAACAGACTTTACCTTACTACCCTAACCACTACACCACCAGCCCAAAGGGTTCGAAGCTCAGGTGTTTGTGTGTCGTTTCCACCTGATTGTATGTCCAAAGACTGTGTGTGTGTGTGTGTGATGGTCTGGAGAGCTATTGAAGATGTACTTTGACCACTGTGGGCTGCAATAGGCTCCAGCCTCCCCGTGACCCTATTAGTACGACGCAGTGGTGTAGTACTGCATGCCGCCTGCAGCAACGCTAAAAGTAACAGTGCACTGAGTAGGCAGAGAGGAATGGGACCTTTACAGGGACCTTTAATGTTTCAACGCCATGTGACGTTCTTCCATCGACATCCACACACAGCCTCCTTTATCGTTTAGTTTCAACCAAGCGAAGCGAAACAGAAGTGCCGCTCACGATGCTGGAAGAAAGCTAGAAGTAAGCTAGCCTGCCTGTCAAGCTAAGCTAAGCTAGTTTCCTCAGCAGTCTACCTGTTTTTAACCAAGGCTGTTGCTCCATTTTCTTCTCTTTTTTTTTTATTTTTTATTTTTATTTTTTACCTCATAATCCGTCACTGTGGAATAAAGTTTAAACCGCTGTCGCCTGGACGTGTGCCGACGTCTAAATATGGATCCGTTTGAAAGTGGTAAGATAACAAGCACTGACTTGGCTAAAGCTAACAGCACCAATACGTAACCTTCCTTTCTGCTAAACACCAGATAAGTTAATCCTCTTGTAACTATGACTAATTTATGCACGTTCCCTGTAAACCTAGTCTGTCTGTAATTATATCTACACCACTAAAACGCTGGTATACTCCTCCTGGTTCTCTGGTTGACAAGCCGAAGCTAAGCTAAACAGGGAAGCTAAAGCTAACACGTACACAAACAGCTTGCAGCGTGCTTTTCAGTGCTGTCTGGCTAGAGACACACACACACACACACACACACCTCAAGGTCTCGAAGTGCACATGCAGATACTTTAGAGAGGAGGAGAGATGATTGTTTTTTTTTGTTTGTTTGTTTTTTTAAATCTAGTTTGTTGATTTAATGTCTAGTATATGTAAACGGAAATGCTCCAGGACTGGTGTCATGTCAAGTCCACAACATGAGAGACTCTTAGCAGCCATACTTCACAAAACCTTGTTGTCACTTGAGGTCATTCGAGATAAACAGCTGCTTTCTCACAGAGTGCATCTCCAAACACACACACAAACAAACAAACCCTGTCGTTTTTCCTGTGTACTGTCAAGTGGTACATTGATTTGCACCTTTTATGTCTTTCAACTGGAAGCATGCAAGCATGTAAAACGTATACAGTATTTAAAAATTATTTTTATCATCATGAACAGACCTTGATTAGTTGTTAGAGCCAAGTTTTAAAACTGCACTACATTCAAGGGTCAGAGACATAAACTTGATGTACAGAGGATGTACCTATTGAAAACACCAGTAATCAGGAAGGTGGCAGTTTTATACCAGTTGTCAGGTACTGAATTAGTCTGACTGTTATAATAATAAAAAAATAACAAAAAACACCACAGTAATGAGGACATTTACTAACCACTGGGTAACCACTGGCAAAAATAGATTGTCAGCTTGACCAGCAAGGCCTGTTTGGTTTTTTTTTTTTGGTAGCTGGCAGCTTCTAAGACCAGACCAGAAATTGATGTAGTCTAATTATTTGTGGTGTGGGTGTGGGTGGCAGTGGTGGGCTGGTGGTAAAGGGCACTGGATTGCTGATCCTAAGGTTGGGGGTTCAAGTCCCACTTTCCACAAGGTTGTCACTGTCCCCCCAGTGCAGCTAACTGGGTTATCAAAGGCCGGCCATGTCGCTCACTGTCTATGGTTCATGTAAAAGAACCATTGCTGACTTTCATAAAGAGTAGCTGCATAGTCGTCAGCGTGTTTCGGCCCATTGCTAAAGGGTTGAGTCAGGAAGGGCATCCGACGTAAAAACCTATGCCAATTCAAACATGCAATGATTCGCTGTGGCAACCCCTGAGAAAAAAGGGAACAGCTGAAAGGAAAAGAAGAAGAATTATTTGTGGTGTGGGTCAGGGATGAGCTAATAGAATTTGTTTTTAGAGGAGAAGCTTAAAATCTATGTTTTAATTATGTTCTATTTGGACAATACCAAGCATGTTGTCATGCAAGTTTGCTGATATGCAAATAATACTGATTTACAGAACTATACTGTCCTTTGGAGAATCATCTAACACTGAGGTTACCTGGCAGGCTAAAGTCATGGCCAGCCTGAGGTACAATCCTGGAATTTTTTTTTGCTGACAACAGTTTCAGTCATCTCACAGTTTAACACAAAAACCGCCATCTTCTCTGATTTCTCTCTGAAATGTATACTTGTTTGTATAATTTCTGCCTAGCATAAAGAATACATTTTACAGCATAGACATCTGCTTTTATCCTACTTTGTAATGAAATGTTATAGCTCAGCTTTGCAGTTTATCTACCAAGCAGCACACCAATTCAATTTATTTTTATTAGTTTGCACCTTAATGGCTTCTAATGAATACCGTTCAAACACTTTCTCCTTTCTGCTGTGACCTGTCCGTATAAAGGGGTGAGACATGCAGTTATTACATGACCTAAAACAAAACAATAACTAGACAAATATGTAAAACATGCTAAAAGACCTGAAAGTGTTCTCGGTGAAGGTAGTATTTCAGGAATCAGTTTCACTGTAGAAAGAAAAACTGAGGCTGTGGGAAATGTTTATATTCGTAAATAGTAAAATAAGCAGTACAGCGACATCTCCAGCTGGAGTATTGGGCGTCTATAGGAAAGGACAAGATACTAGGGAAAGAGCAAAGATTTTTAACATCTGTAAGCAGCTACAGTCGCACTGTATTTAAAATAATAAACTAATCTCTTTGGTTTGAATGCTATAGGTTAGGTGGCAGTTTGATTTTGTAGTACAGCCTTGGTGTGTTTTTACAGTGCAACGCAAAGTGTTTTGCTCACAGGAGGAAATGAAACGAGGAAGATTGTGGTCACGTATTGAGGGTGTTGCTAAATGTTTATATAGGCCTCCGTCTAAAACTCAACAGGCCAAACTGTATGTATAGGATTGCATATATGTTTGCATAAAATTTCAATAATCAGTTATTTATCAGTGAAACCGATTTACACATATCGATATATAAACGTATATCGTGGACATTTCATGGAACTTATCTTTGACGTCTGACCATTTATTGACTTGTGTACAAAATGGGGACTACAAAAACTTTCATAGCATTCCTGTTCTGACTAGTTCTATGTTTACAGGAAATAAGCTAAGTAATATAATCAGCTACAGTGTTGTTATGATGCATGCAGTGTATTTGATTCATTTTGGTTGTATCTGATTTTTATTCTCAGACCGAGCTCCGCTTCCCCGAAACATGATAGAAAACAGCATGTTTGAGGAGGAACCTGACGTGGTGGATCTGGCAAAGGATTCACCTTCCTACCCGATTGATTCTGATGATATTGTGTATGAACCTCGCAGCTCCAGGCTCCTGGTACGAGGCCTTGGTGAGAATGAACTGGAAGAAGATGAGGAGGACTATGAGTCTTCAGCTAGACTCCTGGGTATGTCCTTCATGAACCGCAGTTCCAACTATCGTAGCGCGGCCGGCTCCTTCAACCGCCAGTACCCATCTGGTCCATGTTCAATGCCTTCTGCGAAGACCATGGTGGCGGGTGTCTTGGTCCTGGTTGTCATTGCATCAGTGGTCATGGTCATCTACTTCCTTCCCAAGTGCACTTTTTCAAAAGGAGGCTGCCACAAGGCCAGCTCTGCTTTGGATGTCATCTATCCAATTTCCCAAAATGGTGAGCTTTTCCCATGGGCAGACCTGAGGCTTCCAACCAGCATACGTCCTGTTGAATATGAGATAATTATCCATCCCAATCTGAGAAACATGACTTTCAAAGGGAGCGTAACCATTACTGTAGTTGTCCTGCAAGAGACTAAGAACATTGTTTTGCATGGCTCTGATATACAAATACAGAAGGCCACTTTTCAAGGTAAAGAGGTGACGGTTTTGGTTTACAAACCCTGGCAGCAGATTGCAATCAAGCTGTCAGAGGAACTTCAGAAGGGACAAAGGTATGTGCTGAATATTAACTATACAGCAAACCTCTCCAGCAGCTATGATGGCTTCTATAACTGCTCTTACACTGACACAAGTGGCAAAAGAAGGTAGTCTGGATTCTTATATATATATCTTCTTTTTTTTTCTTCTTATAATCATCATCGCTGTTATCGTAATAGTCTCTGTTTATTGATCATGCTTGTTTTTCACTTGCTATTTCTTCAGAGTTTTGGCTGCTACTCAGTTTGAGCCTCTAGCTGCCCGCAAGGCTTTTCCTTGTTTTGATGAACCTACCTTTAAGGCCAGATTTCTAATTAAGATAAAAAGAGAAGCAGAGTACATCAGCCTTTCTAACATGCCTCTGGTAATAAACCCAGTTCATTTGTGATGCCTTTTCTTTTTTTAACATGTACTAGGAAAAGATGCTAGTGCAGTATGGGCCTCACATACAACTTGTGCACAATCATTATAAGGATCTTTTGTTGATGCAATTAAAGGGGTCCCTCACTTTCCACGGTTAATTGGGACCGAGATCCCTACCCAACCACCGAAATCCACGAAGTAGGATCACCCCCCCCCCCCAACCCACCCTGACTGACATACATGTGTATAAAATATAAATAAATACATATTCAAGGCGATAAATGCTTATAATAACAATTAGACATTAAAAAATAATGCACAAGACGTAAATAAAATATAAATACGCACACGTACAGACGCACACAAATGCGCGCGCACTCACGCAGATGCACATGCACGCACTCAGTTGCGCACCTCACAACAATGTAAGTAGTTTTGATGGGAGGTTTTGAGGTTTTTTTTTTGTTTTGTATTCATTTGGGTTTTTTTTTTTTTTTTTTTGCAAAATTGGCCTTGTTTTTGTGGCATTTTCCTTTAACCTTTTCCCCTATTCTTCCTTAATTTCCTGATTTTTAATTTGATGAATATATATATATATATATATATATATATATATATATATATATATATATATATACTAGTCCTTCTCAAAAAATTAGTATATTGTGATGAAGTTCATTATTTGCTGTAATGTACTGATAAAAATTAAACTTTCATATATTTTAGATTCATTGCACACCAACTGAAATATTTCAGGTCTTTTATTGTTTTAATGCTGATGATTTTGGCATACAGCTCATGAAAACCCAAAATTCCTATCTCAAAAAATTAGCATGTCATGAAAAGGTACTCTAAACGAGCTATTAACCTAATCATCTTAATCAACCAATTAACTCTAAACACCTGCAAAAGATTCCTGAGGCTTTTAAAAACTCCCAGCCTGGTTCATTACTCAAACCCGCAATCATGGGTAAGACTGCCGACCTGACTGCGGTCCAGAAGGCCATCATTGACACCCTCAAGCCAGAGGGTAAGACACAGAAAGAAATCTCTGAGCGAATAGGCTGTTCCCAGAGTGCTGTATCAAGCCACCTCAGTGGGACGTCTGTGGGAAGGAAAAAGTGTGGCAGAAAACACTGCACAGCCAGAAAAGGGGACCGGACCCTGAGGAAGATTGTGGAGAAGGGCCGATTCCAGACCTTGGGAGACCTGTGGAAGCAGTGGACTGGGCTACAGGTGCTGCATTCCCCAGGTCAAGCCACTTTTGAACCAGAAACAGCGACAGAAGCGCCTGACCTGGGCTACAGAGAAGCAGCACTGGACTGTTGCTCAGTGGTTCAAAGTACTTTTTTCGGATGAAAGCAAATTTTGCATGTCATTCGGAAATCAAGGTGCCAGAGTCTGGAGGAAGACTGGGGAGAAGGAAATGCCAAAATGCCTGAAGTCCAGTTTCAAGTCCTCACAGTCAGTGATGGTCAGGGGTGCCATGTAAGCTGCTGGTGTTGGTCCGCTGTGTTTTATCAAGGGCAGGGTCAATGCAGCTAGCTATCAGGAGATTTTGGAGCACTTCATGCTTCCATCTGCTGAAAAGCTTTATGGAGATGAAGATTTCATTTTTCAGCACGACCTGCACCTGCTCACAGTGCCAAAACCACTGCTAAATGGTTTACTGACCATGGTATTACTGTGCTCAATTGGCCTGCCAACTCTCCTGACCTGAAGCCCATAGAGAATCTGTGGGATATTGTGAAGAGAAAGTTGAGAGACACCAGACCCAACACTGTGGATGAGCTTAAGGCCGCTATCGAAGCATCCTGGGCCTCCGTAACACCTCAGCAGTGCCACAGGCTGATTGCCTCCATGCCACGCCGCATTGAAGCAGTCATTTCTGCAAAAGGATTCCCGACCAAGTATTGAGTGCATAAATGAACATAATTATTTGAAGGTTGACTTTTTTGTATTAAAAACACTTTTTTTTTATTGGTCAGATGAAATATGCTAATTTTTTGAGATAGGGATTTTGGGTTTTCATGATCGGTCGAGGCCCGGGTTAACAATGACCGCCATCAGTGCTGTCAACCAACAGGGTGCTGATGGAAATTGGACTACTGTTGGTCGAAGACGTCGAAGAAGGAGAGGCGGGAGGCGTGTCCGTAGGCAGAGAGAGAAGAGGAAATGCGTGAGCCTCGGACTGAGAGTAGGGACTTTGAATGTTGGAACTATGCAAGGAAAAGATAGGGAGCTGGCTGACATGATGCAGAGGAGGAAGGTGGACATACTGTGTGTTCAGGAGACAAGGTGGAAAGGTAGAAAGGCTAAAAGCTTAGGAGCAGGGTTTAAACTGTTTTATAATGGTGTGGATGGGAAGAGAAATGGAGTAGGAGTCATCTTGAAGGAGGGGTTTGTCAGGAATGTTCTAGAAGTGAAAAGAGTGTCAGACAGAGTGATGAGTCTCAAGTTAGAAATTGAAGGCGTGATAGTCAATGTTGTTAGTGCTTATGCCCCACATGCAGGATGTAAGCTAGAAGAGAAGGAGAGATTCTGGAGTGAGTTAGATGAAGTGATGCAGAGTACCCCCAGAGGTGAAAGAGTGGTCATTGGAGCAGACTTCAATGGACATGTTGGTGCAGGCAACAGAGGGGACGAGGAAGTGATGGGCAGGTTTGGTATCCAGGACAGGAACACAGAAGGACAGATGTTGATCGATTTTGCAAAAGGATGGAAATGGCTGTGGTGAATACTTTCTTCCAGAAGAAACAGAAGCATAGGGTGACTTATGAAAGCGGAGGTAAGAGCACACAGGTAGACTACATCTTGTGTAGGCGATGTAATTTGAAGGAAGTCAGTGACTGCAAAGTAGTAGTGGGTGAGAGTGTTGCCAAACAGCATAGGATGGTGGTGTGCAGGATGACACTGATGGTGAGAAAGGTGAAAAAGGCAAAGGTAGAGCAGAAGACAAAGTGGTGGAAGCTGAAAAAGGAAGAGTGTCGTGTTGTCTTCAAGGAGGAGTTGAAACAGGCTTTGGGTAGTCAGGAAGTGCTTCCAGAGGACTGGACAACCACAGCCAATGTGATCAGGGAGACCGGTAGGAGAGTATTTGGTGTGTCCTCTGGAAGGAAAGTAGATAAGGAAACTTGGTGGTGGAATGAGGAAGTGCAGGAGTGTGTACAAAAGAAGAGGTTAGCCAAGAAGAAGTGGGACATTGAGAGGACCGAAGAGAGTAAACAGGAGTACAGGGAGACTCAGCGTAGCGAAGGTAGCAGTGTCAAAGGCCAAACAGAGGGCGTATGATGACTTGTATGATAGGTTGAACAGTAAGGAGGAGAAAATGATCTATACAGGTTAGCACAGCAGAGAAATAGAGATGGGAAAGGCGTGCAGCAAGTTAGAGTGATAAAGGACAGAGAGGGAAATGTATTGACTGATGACAGAAGTGTGCTGGGAAGATGGAAAGAGTACTTTGAAGAGCTGATGAATGAGGAAAATGAGAGAGAAAAAAGAGTAGAAGGGGTGACCGTTGAGGAGCAGGAAGTAGCAAAGATTAGTAAGGGAGAAGTGAGGAGGGCATTGAAGAGGATGAAGAGTGGAAAGGCAGTTGGCCCTGATGACATACCACTTGAGGTATGGAAGTGTCTAGGGGAGGTAGCAGTAGATTTTCTGACAAGAATATTCAACAAGGTCTTAGAAAGTGAGCAGATGCCAGAGGAATGGAGGAGAAGTGTGCTTGTGCCCATTTTTAAGAACAAGGGCGATGCACAGAGTTGTGGCAACTACAGAGGGATAAAGTTGATGAGCCATACAATGAAGCTATGGGAAAGAATAGTGGAAGCAAGACTAAGGGCAGAGGTCAGCATTTGTGAACAACAGTTTGGTTTCATGCCAAGAAAGAGCACCACAGATGCAGTGTTTGCTTTGAGGATGTTAATAGAGAAGTACAGAGAAGGTCAGAAGGAGCTGCATTGTGCCTTTGTGGATCTGGAGAAAGCATATGACAGGGTGCCGAGAGAAGAACTGTGGTATGGTATGAGGAAGTCTGGAGTGACAGAGAAGTATGTTAGAGTGGTGCAGGACATGTATGATAGATGTAAGACAGTGGTGAGGTGTGCTGTCGGTGGGACAGAAGAGTTCAAGGTGGAGGTGGGACTGCATCAAGGGTCAGCTCTCAGCCCCTTCTTGTTTGCTATGGTGATGGACAGGCTAACAGATGAGGTTAGACAAGAATCTCCATGGACTATGATGTTTGCAGATGACATTGTGATCTGTAGTGAGAGCAGAGACCAAGTGGAGGAAAATCTAGAGAGGTGGAGGTATGCCCTGGAAAGGAGGGGAGTGAAGGTGAGTCTTAGTAAGACAGAATACATGTGTGTGAGCGACAAGGACCCAAGAGGAACTTTGAGGTTACAGGGGCAGAGATAAAGAAGGTGGAGGATTTTAAGTACTTAGGCTCAACAATCCAGAGCAATGGAGAGTGTGGAAAAGAGGTGAAGAAGTGCGTGCAGGCAGGTTGGAATGGATGGAGAAAAGTGTCGGTGTGATGTGTGATAGGAGAGTATCAGAAAGAATGAAGGGAAAAGTGTACAAGGCGGTGATGAGGCCAGCAATGTTGTATGGTTTAGAGACAGTGGCCCTGGGGAAAAGACAGGAGTCAGAGTTGGAGGTAGCAGAGATGAAAATGTTGAGGTTCTCTTTGGGAGTAACTTGAGGATGGATAGGATCAGGAATGAGTACATCAGAGGGACAGCACATGTTAGATGTTTTGGAGACAAAGTCAGAGAGGCTAGATTGAGATGGTTTGGACATGTACAGAGGAGGGATAGTGAGTATATTGGTCGTAGGATGCTGAGGTTGGAACTACCAGGCAAAAGGCCCAGAGGAAGACCAAAGAGAAGATTTATGGATGCAGTGAAGGCGGACATGACGGTCGTTGGAGTAAGAGTAGAAGATGCAGAGGATAGGGAGAGATGGAGGCAGATCATTTGCTGTGGCGACCCCTGAAGGGAACAGCCGAAAGGAAAAGAAGAAGAAGAAGAAGAAGAAGATGAGCTGTATGCCAAAATCATCAGTATTAAAACAATAAAAGACCTGAAATATTTCAGTTGGTGTGTAATGAATCTAAAATATATCAAAGTTTAATTTTTATCAGTATATTACAGAAAATAATGAACTTTATCACAATATGCTAATTTTTTGAGAAGGACTAGTGTATATATATATATATAAAAAAAAATGCGATGCACTGAAACCGCATGAATTGAAGCGCGAAGTAGCGAGGGATCCCTGTAATGGCTAATTAGCAATATGCCTACACTTTAATTTAACCCAAATGGGAAATTATTTTTGGACTGTTAAGGTGATTTTGGGCATATTTGGTGACTAAAATAATAGCAAATACACAACAACAACTTAGCATTATGAAAATAAATGATTAATTCTATGTGGTGATTCTTGAATGTTTACAGATTTAATTTGAACACTGATCTTGTTACCCCCTATTTCTAGGCCAAGACTACTTCCTTGACAAGTGGGCTTTTCCTGGATGAATTTGAAAAGAGTGTAAATATGAGCACCTATCTAGTTGCATTTATTGTGGCCAACTTCAGTAGTGTCAGCACAAATGTCTCTGACACTCTGGTATGTATGTTTCGAGCCTGGGTCTCGTATCTTAAAAAATGTGCATCTCGAAATAGTTTACATGATCCTGCTTTGGTTGGCGCACGCGCGCGTGTGTATGTGTGTGTGTGTGTGTGTGTGTGTGTGTGTGTGTGTGTGTGTTCGTTCAGTCATTCAATTTTATAATATCTAAACTTATTAGATCTAATATATATTCTCATCTGTTTCCACAGGTCTCTGTATACACAGTTCCAGATAAAAAGGACCAAGTTCATTATGCGTTGGAAACAGCTGCTAAGCTGCTGCAGTTCTACAATAATTTCTTTGAGATCAAGTATCCATTGAGCAAATTAGGTGAAATAGGCTTCACTTTATAACAACTGAGCAAATGAAAATATTCAGTTCAGTGTGTGTGGTCCACTATCTGTGCTAATAGTGTTTACTAATCGGGTCTGATTTATTTTTGGATAAATTCGCAACTTATCGTGTTCTCTCATTTATTAACAGACTTGGTGGGAATTCCAGACTTTCTGGCAGGAGCAATGGAGAACTGGGGACTCATCACATTCCGTGAGACCACACTGCTTGTGGGTAATCGTTCGTCTCTCATGGATAAACGGCTTGTGTCCTCTGTGATTGCCCATGAACTTGCGCATCAGGTACATAAAACATTAGCTGAAACCATTACCTAGTATCCACATATGCAAGTGACATAAATGCAACCCCATTCACAAACTCCATTCATGCATTTCATAAGTCAAATAATCCTAATTATTGTAGGGTTGTGGGGAGGCTGGTTCCCGTCTCGACCGACTCTGGGCGTTCCTGAAGAGCTTGCCAGACATCGCAGGGCCAACATACGTAACCATTCACATTAACCTAGGGGCGATTTGAAAAAGCTAGTAAGCCCTACTGTGCATGTTTTTGGACTGTAGAAAGAAACCGGAGTACCAGGAGGAAAGAACATGCAAGTTCACTGCAGATATGCCCGAGCCCGGGAATCAAACCCAGGCTTTCTTGCTGTGAGGCACACATGCTAACCAACACGCCACCATGCAAATCCATTTGCAAATTCCAACCTGCAATTAATTCTTATTTCCAATTTGATATACAAAAATGGGCACTCAGTGTGTACACGAGTGTATTACCAATGGTTTAAATGCTGAGTTTAAATGGGTTTAAAGGCTGTGAAATTAGTCCTGTTACTGGCTTCTTCAATCAAGTTTGCGATAAGCACCTTTCTCCTTGCAATTGTTAGATTAGGTTAGATTCAACTTTGTCATTACACGTGTAATAAATACATGGTAATTAAATTCAGTAATTAATTAATTCATTTTAAAATTCAATTTAATATGCTGTTTGCCAGTGGCCCATTCATTATAATCTAAATCACACGTCCATGTCTATGTCTTTCTGAAAAACTTTCATGGTATTTAACACACTACACTTTACGCACAGTGCATGGACAAACTGGTGGATGCACGCGAAGCATAGTGCCTGCGGCATGCCCTTTAAAGGGCACTACAGTCTCAAAAATGTAAAAATTTTAATTTACGACCCTGATTTCATCCAATCATGTTTTAGCGGTTATTAAATGCGTAAAGTGTAAAATTTTATTAACTAAAATTAAAGCTTGTGAGGAACGGAGTTCATTGTGGAGTTCACTGCACCACTTTAGAGTCTGTGACTATGTGGCTTGTTTAGTTAAACAGTTGTTAAGTTTGTTGCAGATATCTTCACTCACCCACACTATATTCTTTATTCATTATTTGTTCAGTGCATGGCGTTAGGATGGACTTTATTCTGTTGTAAAATCATTGCGTAGAACATTTCCCCCTTTCTGCCATTTTTGCTGTATTTGATTAACTGGTGATGTGGGGGAAAAATTAAGAAAGGTTTGTGTGTGTGTTTAAGTGGTTCGGGAACATGGTTACCATGCGCTGGTGGAATGATCTCTGGCTTAACGAAGGATTTGCAACATACATGGAGTTCTTATCTGTTCAGAAAGTCTTCCCTGGTTTTGACATTGTAAGTGTTCATAAAGTCATAATAGCGATTACATATGAGAGTAAATGAGTAGTTGTGCTTATATTAAGCATGTTAGTTAAATAAATGTATGTATATATTCACCTTCAAAAATGTTGGGAGGGCAGATTTGAGAGAAAAGATTCCTACTAAAATAGCATCACCCCAACTATTAATAAAATAATATTAGTAATATACAATCAAGATTTTTGTAGAAACATTTCAAATCTCACTTCACTTTTTGGTTTGATATTTTTGCTTCTGTTCAGGATACTGAATTCCTGAGTGTACGTTTTGATGCTCTCACCAAAGACGCAATGAACTCCTCCCATCCTGTGTCCGTTAATGTATCTGCTCCAGAGGAAGTGGAAGAGATGTTTGACTCTGTGTCCTATGATAAGGTTACACGTTGAACACGTTTCTTTTTGTGTCCTTCAGACCATCAACTATAAACCAACACTGAATCTTGTATTGTCTTCTATTGTAACCCAGGGTGCCTCCCTTTTACTCATGCTGAATGCAACACTTGGAGAAGAGGTGTTTAGGAAAGGTTTGATTGAGTATCTGAAAAAGTACAACGGTAGCAACACAGCAAATGAAGATTTGTGGAGCGCCCTTTCACTGGTACAACATTCTCCATGCATGAGGAATTATTTAATGTTAATTATGCAACATTCACCATATTGTCACTGTTGTTCCAGTTCACTAAACAGTCTATAAATGTGGTCCAAATGATGAACACCTGGACTGTCCAAAAAGGATTTCCACTGGTCACTGTGAACAGAACTGGCAACCAAGTGAAAATAACACAAGACCAATTCCTCCTTGATGCCGAAAAAACCACCAAACACAGGTATTTTGCGATTTTTGTTTTTAGACAGGGGTTTAGTTTGCACAATATTTAATAACACTAACTAGGACATGAGTCAGCAATCTGAAATTTTAACTTTTGTGTCCCGTGTTACATATCAAGTAACTTTTAATATACTGTATTCGACGTGATAAGCGCCCAGGGCACTTTAAATATTGAAGTGGGTGGGCGCTTATTAAAATGATGTCCAGCGGAGTGGAACGGTAAGTGCTTATTACCATCCAGGTGGAAAACATGAATAATAACAGAACAATAAAAGAGTTTTACTGGTATTTGTGTTATTCATTTTGTGGCATCAACCAAACTACTTACAAGAAAGCTGAAAATAAACAGAAAACAGCATAAATGAAAAAACAAAAAGACCCCTTACTTTTCCCTCCCGGCGGTGTTCCTTTAAACATTTTCCCGAAAGTAAAATTGAGCCAATCAACATGAATGCCAACTTTAGCACATGGCACATTGAACCAATCAACACAAACAAAGGCACATGGCCAAGTTAGTGAGCAGGAGAATCGGGTGAAAAATACTCATCACTTTCTGATAGGTCCATATCTGGCTCATCGCGCCATTCATTTAGAGCATCCCATAGTTTTGCTGTAGCAGTTTCTAATGGTTCATTGGTTGTTGAACATTTACCAAGAGAACTCAGCAAAATATTTTCCTGTTTTTTAAAGCACGGCGGAACAGTCAAATGTGTTGTTACTGATGAACATTATAGACATTCCCCAGTGGCAGAGGGTCTTGAAATACCGTGTGAACTCACTTTTACAGGCGGTGAACGCCTTGTTTTACGGTTACAGAGACTGATCAAATCAAATTTGGAGTTTGAATTACAATTTTATTACCAGTACACGGTATGGGCGTGGGCAGTTATTAGACGTAAGATCAAAAACTGGGGGGGAACGGTAATATTTTAGAGAACATTTAATAACTTGCCAATCGTAGAGGTCCGCAAATATTTCATAAAGTGGAAAAACAGTCTTGATGAGTTTAAAAAGAAGCTTTTTTTTCCCAAATCAATGATGGAAGCTTGTTTGTATATCTAATGCCAGAATAAAAACACATACCTTATTCTCCTTGCAGAACTATAAATTCTGAAAAAAGAATCCTTGTATTAGTATGATAGGGTATTTTGGACACACAAGGGGTTAATCCATATTTTAACTTTTTTTTGGAAGTACAACTCAACAAGTTTTTATAGGGAGATTCACTTTTAGCAGTGCATAAATCAGTGTATTACAGTAGTGTCCTTGTATGGGCAGCAAGGAATCATTTGGGGATTGATCATCAAAATATAAATATTCTATTCATTGACCAAGCAGTGTGTTTTCATCTGCCTCATAAAAGCACTGTAAATGGAACAGTTCTAAATAAAACAGCACCTCGGATTGTGATTAATCAGAGTAAGTTATTTTTTCTCTAATTAATCTAAAATGTTATTTTGACAGCTGTAGTTTTTATGTATTATACATGACTTTCTGCCTTGGTTTTGTAATGGAATTCAATGTGTTTGTATAAATTAATATACCATGCTGAAGGGTAAATTTGAACCATGTATGTTCCCTGAGGCAAGACGAGAGCTAGATTAATCCCTACCTCTTTGTTTTGTGTCCTTGAAGACACAATCTTCTTCTTTCGGCTTTTTTCCCTTCTCTGGAGTCGCCACAGCGAATCATCTAATCCGCACATTTGATTTGGTATGGGTTTTTATGTCGGATGCCCTTCCTGTCACAGCCCTTTAGCAAGGGACAGAAACACGCTGACGGCTTTGCAGCCTACAATGTTTTTATTAAAAAGTAAATGTTAACGGCACTATGAAATACATGCTGTTAATGATGTCAAATAAATCTGAAGTACTGTGGTCATCAAAGAAAGATATTAAAAAGTGAAATATTTCAGAGTGCATTTTTTTCCCTATGTATATTATACTAATGGAAATCAAGCATCTTATTTTTCGAGCAAGGCCCACACACTTGCATTCACACTTGGGGCAGCTGGGAAAATCCAATTAACCTTTTGGACTGGAGGAGGAAACCTACAATAAACATACAGAGAGCACACCGCTGGGCATGGGATTTTAACCCAGGACCTTCTTGCTTTGTTGAGGAAGTGCTAACTACAGGGAGTCTTCGACTTACGACCTATGCGAGTTACGTCTGATCGACTTTACGACTGCAAAAGTCGGGAAGCATGATTCATGGCAGTGCAGTGCGAGTGTTGCGTACTACAGTTGTTTGTGCTTCTGGCAGTGCCAACATCTTAAAAGGCCAAGGAGGAGATGATGCAGCTTCACTTTCTAACTGCTCAGAGCTCAGAGCAAATCTATTCATCTACTTTCAATGCCACGTCACTGTGGCGCGAAGCGGCAAGCCAATCCTTTGTGTGTGGGCGGGTCCGATAACCTTGAAACTCTAATTTTATTGGACTCACTTGCTGCAGTGTTTGTGACGGGAAGCACGCCCCAAGTTTTAGCAATGAGCTGATTTGCGAGTTGAAGTTTTTCCATGTCTGTCCATTTGTGTTTGCTTGCCAGCAATGCTTGGCTCTGTGGAAATGAGCTGATCAAAACGAGGGAAATTTATCTCTACTCCAAAGCAACACGCGCAGTCTGTGGCTGTTGTTATAATCCAATAAAATTAGAAGGTATTGGACCCACCCACAACTGGAGTACAGAAAGGATTGGCTCTCTGCTGCGCGCCACAGTGACGTGGAATTGAAAATAGATGTATAGATTTAAATGCGCGAGATTTGTTCATCTGTTTTTGTTTGGCGTGAGTGCATTTGGATGGAAAGTCGACATACGACCAGATCGCTTTACGACCGGTCTGCTGGAACCAAACGCGGTCGTAAGTCGACGACTCACTGTACTTTTGCTTTGTGCCATCCAGATGTCAATCAATTACAGTAGGCCCCCATTTTTTACGATAGTTCGGTTCCTGCCCTTCACTCGGATCAAGAAAATCCGTGAGTTATTGGCACTTTTTTAAAACCTTATGTATGATATTACATGTGCTAAGATATGCTTCTTAAACACATTCTATAGACAGTCTTACTCATTAATACAGTAATAATGCAGTAAAATGTAGTAATGATTAAGTAAAAATGTTCTAATTTTGTACTGTAATACTATTTATGAATAAATAAAGTGCTTAGGCTCCTTACCAGAAGCTAGAGAAGATGCAGGGCGTTTGAGTGACATCATAGGGCTTAAATAATCATTAAAAACACACTAAAAAAAAATCACTGCGCAATTCAGATAATCTTGTTGATAACTTGTGTCTGAAGGAGAAAGAAAGAGATGTATACATCATCTGTAACCAATCAGCAGGAGGGAGAAACAAAAGCTCTCAGCCATTGGCTAAAGTTGAATCATGTGCCAGTTACTTCTGGAATTGTCGCCAATCCGCTAGTATGCGGGGGCGTGAGCGCTGAACCGCGAATGGTCAAGGGCCTACTGTATTCATTTGCCAAGTTCCTTAATCCTACAAGGATTGTGCAAGGGCTGGTGCCTTTTTCAGTCCATTCTGGGTGTGAAGTAGGTCTACACCATGAACAGCACGCCACTCCATTGCAAGGCGAACAGACACACAGCCTTTCACGCTCACATTCACACCCAGGAGCAATTTGGAACAGCCGTTGTCCAAACATAGAAAGTGTCAGTAATTATTTGATTGGTGTGTGAATGGACATAATTAATTTTTTACTGCAGAAGCATACAATCAAGCTGAAAATTGTACAAAAATATAACCTTCAAGAATTTTAAGGGGTGAAGCCCTAATAAATAATTATTTTTCATAAAAGCACCCCTCACAATTACTAGGAAAATTGTAATTGCATTATTTCTGTCATTACTACAGTAGTTTACAAAGTTGTATCTAGGTATTACCTACAGTATCTAGGTAAATTTAATTAGTAATTCATAGCTTCCTGTTTCTCTGGCGTATATAATATGGCATGAGAAAGAGACCATTTTTCTTATCCATTCTTAAACGTGGGAAAGACAAAGGAACACACCATTTCAAGTAAGTGTCAACCCTCACAAGTCAGGCAATGGCTACAAGAAAATAGCCACTTGTCTGCACCTGCCCAAATCTACTATCAAAGGAAACATTAAGAAGTTTAAAACAACTGAAACAGTGGTAAACAAGCCTGGATGAGAACACAAGGTTATTTTGCCACCACACACAGTGAGGAGGATGGTAAGCGAAATAAAAAGTTTTCCAAAGCTCCCTGTTAAAGAATTGCAACAAATGGTAGCATGTTGGGGTTACAAAGTCTCCAAAACAACCATCAGGAACTATCAACATCAGTTGTTTGGGAGACATGCAGGGAAAAAACATTTTCTCATTTCCAATCATGAACGTCTGGAGTTTGCCAAGCAGTTTGCTTTTGTCAGATGCTTTTTGGCAACAAACACTAAGTGGGTCTGATGTCACATAAAAGCTGAGTATGCAGAAAAGCACCTCATGCCCACTGTGAAGTATGGGGGAGGATCAGTGATCCTGTTTGCCTGTTTCTCCTCCAGAGGACCTGAGAACCTTGTTAGGGTGCATGGCATCATGAACATCTTGAAATACCGGGACATTTTAAATTAAAATGTGGTGGTCTCTGCCTGAAAGCTGAAGATAGGTCGTCACTGGGACTATCATCAAGACTTTATACATGTGACCAGTCTACACAGAAATGGTTCACCTGACACAGAATCAGGCTCCTCCTATGACCATCTCAGTCCGCAGACCTCAACCCCACTGAAAACCTGTGGAGTGAGCTGAAGAGGAGAGTGCAGAGGAGAGAACCAGGTCATTGGTTGGTTTAGAGAAATTGTGCAGAAAGGAAGGGTCCAAGATTCCTCTTTCTGTATACTTCCATCTTGTGAAACATTATAGGAGAAGATTAGGTACTGTTTTGTTGGCAAAGGGGGTTTGTACAAAGTATTAACATCGGGGGTGTTAATAATTGTGGCACACGTGAGTTCATGTAAAATAATTATTTCTTAATGTGGAACTTTTTCACACTGAATAAATGCATTTTGATTTAAAGGTTAGATTTCCCTATTTTTCCCCATTGTGGTCTTGTATTATTTAGAAAAATAATTATTCAAAGCTAAAGAACAAATCTTAACCAGTGGTACCAATAATTATGGAGGGCACTGTATGTACATGGTCCTATGCAGTACAGCTGCTGAAGCACACTGTACAGCAGTAGGTCAGGAGGCTCTTCATGGCGGAGTGGTAGAAGGTTGGCAGTAGGGGTTAGGGTAGATGGGCTTGTCAGAGCTTTCTGAGGAAGTACTGTACATCCTTTGTTGTGCTTCTCCCACCTGGTGGGAAATGTTTGTGGTCCAGGTGAAGTCAGTAGATATTTGGACTCCAACTTAAAGCACTCCACTTTCTTTACCTTCTCCATCAATGTAGAGGGCAGAGCGGTCAGTTTGTTTCGATCTCCTAAAGTTCATTATCATCTCCTTGCTTTTGGATAAGTTTGGTTCCAGATTGTTGTCACACCACAGATGCAGGACCTCCTTCCATTAAGCCGACTCCTTGTTGTCCATAATC
>CM045734.1:38263563-38278563 GCA_024760905.1 Plotosus lineatus
GCATCCATTGTTTACAAATGAGACTGAACATGCCCCTCCTTCTTCCCAGTTCAGTTATATATACATCGTTTTATATAGCGTGTTACCCCTGCGTTAAGACGTCGTCTCTGTGATCTTTGTGTTTACACTGTTTTTGCGGCCTTTTGTAACCCTAAGCAAATATGATAGGTCAGAAGCGTAAGCCTACTAGCATAGGTGCAAGTCTCATACACAGAGATGAATTAACTATCTGCTCGGATCGGCGCAATCTCCCATGCATACTCAGTTAAGCCAAGTGAGTTGTAAAATGAATGAAAACCCGAATCCAGAAGAGAAAGAGAACTGTCCGCTCTGCTGGTGATTCAAATCAGTGCAGGCTGAGTACTAAGCCAGTATTCAACGGCGCCCTTGCTCACTTGAAAGACCGGAAGTCCGTATAACCCGTGCTTTGTCTCGAGCACAAAAAAGTAAACTACTTTCGGTGTTGAGCATCTCACATATTGTAAGCGTTGATTGGCTGTTTTAATCTTCATGTAAAGTGACTCGGCACAGCTTCATGTAATGTGACTCTGCTCAGCTTCATGTAAAGTGACCATCGGAACCATTTACAAGCAGAAAGATCGCATCATAGAGAATGTTAAAGGTTATATTTGATCCTGTAGTGGATATTTGATGTATCGATACAAATTTATCAATTTGACATTATATTGCTTAAATTTAATTTATTTGAAATTAATGTTGATGATATTCGATATATTTGATATTATTTTACAATGTTATGCTTATAATAATTGATTTAGGGGTGTTTTATGAGGTACGGTAATGGTATTTATGGCTGTATAGTGAAGTATGAGCATCATACGTCACTGTAACAACTTGTGTTCACATTCAACTTGCGTTCGGCCGTCCGGAACCAATTAAAAACGTAAGTCGGGGAGCGTTTGTAAAAAGGGATCTCTCACGTTCCGCGGTTAATTGGGACTGAGATCCCCACGCGGCCGTCAAAATCAGCGAAGTAGGATCACCGTCCCCCCAACCCCCCCTGACTGATGTATACGTATATGAGTGTATTTAATATCAATAAATGCATATTCAATGCTATAAATGCTTACAATAACAATTAAACATTAAAAAATAACATACGATGTAAATAAAATATAAATACACACACATACAGATGGTATTTCATGAGAAGAGGACACACATACATACGCATGCGCACGCACCCGCGCAGATACGAGTGCACACACAGATGCAGCAATGTAACTAGTTTTGATGACAGATTTTAGGTTTGTTTTTTTGGTTTGTATTTGTTTTGGGGTTTTTTTTTTGCATAATTGGCCTTGTTTTTGTTGCATATTCCTTAACTTTCCCCCTAGTCTTCTTTAATTTCTTTATTTTTTAATTCGATGAATATTTATTTGTTTTTTTATTTTTTTTAAACCGCGATGCACTGAAGCCACATGAATTGAAGCGCGAAGTAGCGAGGGATCCCTTTATAAGTCGCCCTGACCTTGTTTCAAGGCTAAAAAAAAGTTTTTAAGATATTTTTTTTGTTGAGTGTCTGGATTCCTGTGAATTCTTTGTAAATAGTTGAAAGCCACGCTAAACCACACAGTTAAAAGTGCCAAAAATGCTCTACAATGGAGAACAGCAACAGCACTTCAGGTATGTGCTGACTTGTAGAAGACCAGATCAATATGTAAGCTCCTTTGGTATGCTTTCAAAGTGTGAATAGATATTTTAAGTTGCTATGGCTATATTTGATTCTATGTTCAATAAGCTACATGGTTTCTGGAGTAGGTACGTTACCATCTACTAATTTCTAGATTAAATTTTAGATTAGGGTAGGTGCCACATGTGGTGTTCCACATATTTTTGATCATGTTATCTATGCTCTTTAGCAATCAGTTGTTTTGTTGCTTTTTCTTGTAGTCTTGCTGTTTATTTATTTAAGTAACTGATCAGCAACAATGAGAAAACATAAATAAACTTCAAATACGAACACAGGCCGCTGTTGCATTGATGCCATCCTATAAATGCACTGTTTTACATTTATCAAATGTCCATTTAGGTCCAGTTTTAGTGGTTTGGACACACTGATTTTACAAGTGATGGTATCAAGTTCTGCTCTTCAGATGTGGACTGAAACGAGTCTTAAAACCGATCTCACCAAAAGTGATATAGAGTCAAATTACATATAGGCTAATGTCTTCATGTTGTGTGTCTGTTTAGGTTAGGCAAAGTGTCCTTCAGACAAGTGTTAAATCTCTTGGATTATTTAAATAATGAGACAGAAACAGCGCCGCTGACTGAAGCTCTTACACAGCTCAGCTCTATCTACCAGCTGCTTGAGAAAAGATCTGATTTATTCCTACTGCCCAGGATGATGGTTGGTTTTCTTCCTATTTATATGACACATTCTGATTTAAATTGAATATTGCTTTTGAAAGAATATAAACTTTGGCTCAGTTCAGGTGCGAATCTCCAGATATATATTTTTTGTTTGTTTTTTAGAACTGCATTTTTCGTCACTTTGCCAAACTGATGGATAGCCAGTCATGGGAAAAAGAGACATCCGTGTCTAAGATGAGTCTGCGATCAGTCCTACTGGAGACAGCTTGTACCCTCAACAGAGAAAACTGCACTGAAAAGGCCAAAAAACTGTTTGAGCAGTGGATGTCCTCGAATGAGACGTAAGTCTGAGCAATTTTTCCCATTGAATGAATAGATAGATATACAGTGGTACCCTACCATATGATAGTCCCAGCAAATGAAAAATCCAGGTTACAAAAAACATTTTCCAACATTTTTTGTCTCTGTATACAAAACGTGCCATTCAAACATTCAAACACGCCATGCAGACATTCAAACAATGCACGAGCTGCTCTCCCATTCACTATCTTCCAACATCCCGCCCCGCTGACCTCCTATTGGCTAGGAGGGATGATGCAGCTCGATTGAGCAGCAGCTTGTTCATGAGTTTTTTGAGTGTGCTCATTGCAACTTTATTTTTTGGCTCAGGATTTTAACCTTCCATAAACATTTGTAAGATTATAACTCTGTTAAGAAGACATGGTCAACACGAAGTAAGTACCTTTAAAAGGTATGCTTTTATAATTTTTAAAGGGTATTATTGGGGGCCTTGGAACGAATCACGTGTTTTACATGTAAAATGTGGTTCTACCTACAAAAAATCTAGGTTCCGAAAAAGGCTCTGGAACGGATTAATTTCGTAAGGCGAGGTACCACTGTACATGCATTAAAATAATAAATATATACACACAGCAGTAAAATAGTTATTGGTGTTTTTGATTTTGTTAGATCTCTATTAATGACCCACTTATTTTAAATTGGTTTTTCTTGTTGTTTGTATCACTTTGAAATTCAGTGTAGATGTGGATGTATTGTTCTTTGCTCTTTTAGTATCTATATACTCTATATACATTCCCCAGCTGCCCTAAAAGTTATACAAATGTTATACAAAATAAGTTGAAACCTAAAAATGCAAATAACTAAGGGAATGTGATTGGATAAATAAATTGGATTTAATATATTTTCATTGACAACAGTTTTTTTAAACTCGTTTAAACTGATGCAGTGAGTAGCTTCTCAGTACTTCAACAATCATTTCCAGTCATGGAAAGATCTTGGTGTCCTTCAGAGGTGCCAGATTCTTCTCTGAAATTAGGTTAATAAATGCCCAACGTTATTATTCAAGCCAAAAAGGATAAAACCAATCAATGCAGGGTCCTGACCTTAGCCCCACTGAAAATCTTTGGTATGTGCTAGAGAAGACTTTAAGGAGTAGTTCAAGTCTGAGATAAATGAAAAATCTCAGCAGATCATTAATTTACCTCGTGGTGAAATATACCACCTCTTTTGTTTCACACTGCTCTTTAATTACCAAGCTCAAAAATAAGCAACAACAAAAAAATCCCCTTACAGTACTCCCAAAACTGATGAATAATGGAAAGTGCTAGCTGTGTTTTTTTTTTCTATTGCAGAGAACACAAAGCCCCAAGATCATAGGATGGTTATGTAATTAACAAATTTAAAACATTTTGTATATCACATCCAACATTTCTTTCTTTTTTTTATTCATTGTTTCTAAATGTAGAGCACACCTCACATTTTTGTACCGCTGTAGTATGCAAGCATAAAAACCACCTAAGTAAACCCCTGTTAGTTTTGTGCTGTATTCCAGGAAATCTTGAAAGTGGTATAACATTTTCACAAGCGTGTAAACTGTATATTGGAGGGAGGTGTCAACACCCAGCATACGCTTTTCGAACATGATGTAAACCTTTGTCAAAATCACTGATCGATTGATGGCTGTTTACATTCTTTGCAATCTCGATATGAACACTGAGCTAATCACCGATCAGCTTGTACAGTCATTACTATGTGTTTAGCATAAAGGAGACAATGGCTCATCCATTCAACCTCTCAGTAATTAGCCTTCTAATAATATTCTTTTTGTATTATGACGGATGCCATGGTATGCCTGGAAGCGGGGTATTACAGACATATTATAAAAATATATTGGATCACTTGGTTGGTGTACTTACTGCTCAGGCTCCCTTTTACAATAGGCAGCAAATGTGCATCTAAGATCTGTTCCACTGGCTTTAGAGAGAACAATGTGCAAAACTATTTTATTTCAAATAAGAACGTCCACAGACATATCATTATACATTAGAGCTCAGTTAATAAAGCACGAAGCCTAAAGTGTGTAATACGGACTCTTTAAGTCCGACACCTTATAATCAGTAATGTACTGATCTTGGCTGTATATAAGAATTTATTTAGAAATAGCTAATTTCATCTATAATAACTTTACAGTTGGTGCAAGAGCACACACATACACACTCATCCCTTTTGTGTGCAGGCATGAATGTGTCTGTGTGCCCAATTCACAAGAGAACACTGGTTCTTAGTTAGGTTATTCAGTTCAGAAAGACACTGAATAGATAATTCAGCTTCGACAAGTAAAATAGAGCATGCGTGTATCTAAACATTTTCCATCGAGAGAACATACGGCAGATAAAATCAGCTTGAAACTCCCACAGCCAAGGAAGGAAGGGAGGGCTTCCCTGATGATGTTTTGTAAACCTTTCCATATTTGGTTGTATTCTTGGGAAGATTAAATACACTAAGTGATGCTGCAAAGGACTATAAAGATCATTCAAAGAATTTTCGGTCTATTGCGTAATTCAGTACTATTGTACCACAACAAAGGTATAAAAACCCCTCTTGATAATGCAAACCATATTTTCAGTAGTTTTTTTTTGTTTTTGTTTGTTTGTTTTATTATTTGATGGCTGAGAAGCTGGCTGAAAATGTTGCCATTCTCTCATTCCAGTTCATGTTTGAAAATTAAAACAAAGTATGCAGAGATAATACACATGTGCATGTAGTAGCAGCCCTGGAAAGAATGAAGGCTTATTTCGATAGTTTTTTTTTTTTATATAAAAATGATGTACCATTTGAATGTACAGGTATTGCTGTTTTTAACTCTATCTTTGGCGTTAATATTATTGTTCATGTAGTGAATTTCTGTTTTTTTATGCAGTTGGAAAATCAATATTTAAAATGTATGCTTTGGGGGGGGATCTTGAAAAAGAGTATACAGTCCGATACGTTTTTATGCCTTAGCAAACAGGTTTTTAGATTTTTTAGATTGCTGTGATTATGGTTATCAGGGCTCATGCAAGTGGTGATGTGTGCAGTATGTGACTAAAAAAGAAAGTACATACAGTAGAGATTGTGATGTGTGGTTTTTAAACCTGATTATTTGAAAACTCCAATACAGTATTTGACCTTTGATACAGCACCAGGATACACTTGAACAAAACCAGAAGGAACTTTAGATTTCTAGCTTTTTTTAAAAAAATCTTTTTAAATTAAATCCTGTTCTTTTTGAAGTAAAACGTTGTTTTTTTTCTTGCACACTTTGCATGCTGGTCAAATCTCTTGGTATGATGGAGATGTCTGTCTATCTGTCTGTTTATCTACGCACGCACACACACACACACACACACTGGAATGATTGGAATTGGAATGACCTTTTTTCCAAATAATGGAGAAATCTTTTAACACTTCTTAGCAGACTCATGGCCATGTGCAACCTTTTTTGCTAAGGCATTAGAGGGTTTTTTTAATCATGACATAATGACACCACACATCTCAGTAGAAAGAGGTCACTGGAGGGCAGGTTAAAATAAGAGATCTTTCACGAGGACCTTCTAATCAATATTACCTACACTGGAACATCTGAATCCCTTATGGTATTTTGACCAAACATTTGGCAATTACAGTGGTACCTTGGATCTCAACCCCAATTCGTTCCAGACGGCTGGTCGAATTCCGATTTGTTTGAATTCCCAATCTATTTTTCCCATTACAAATAATGTAAATTGTCTTAATTCGTCCTGTCGTCTTTTGAACAGAAGTTAACGGTATCGTATCTCATGCCACAGGTCCGCAAATTAAGTGACAAATTATTGAATACAGTACACTTAAAAAACCCACAGTATAGTTAAAGCATAAGAACAATAAAGATAAGAATTTTTACTTTTGTGGTGGTGAGTAGTTAGCATACGTAAATGTTGGAGAGGGAGAGAGGTGGAGGATCCCCTTCCATAACAGCTTCAGGTGAATCAGCCAAAGGTGTTTTTTCTCTTGCTACTCACTTTGGTATGGATGACTGTTCTTCTTTTCTTGAACATTTCTAACATGGCTTGTTTCTGCCTTCTTTTCAAAACCTTACGGAAGTGAGTCATGACATCAGCGCTGCTAGCTTTAGCTTTATCAGGGTGATACAGCTCAACAACGTCCGGACTTCCGGAAAGCGTGCATTTTTTCCTCCCTCTCGGTCTCGTTTTTTCTCACGCTTTTTTTGCATTGGGCTTCCGGATTTTGTTTGATTTCCGGGACAAAAAAAATCCCGGATTTTTTGGTCGATTTCCGATTTGTTTGACCTCTAAAGCGTTCGAGAACCGAAGTTCCACTGTACTCACTACTAAAAGCTCACAAACTGATCGTAGGTCAGAACTGATGACGTCATAGGTCAAGGTCACATGAGTTATCTTAGGCTGAATGCTTGCATGAAACCTTCAACAATTACTTATTATTACTAAGTACCCATGAACAGGTTTTAAGATTAGGGTCACAGTTCCATCACGCACTCAAACAGTTTATGGCAGAAGTATACCATTGACATACTGCATCAAGGACTTCTGCATTTTATTTTTCCATATGACTGCTGTTTTTTTTTCCCCTTCGTTTATTTTTTTAATTACGATAAGGCAGTATTGTGTCCTTTGTTGGGTCACAAGTGGTGAAATGTTTGCTTCCTAAAATAAACTGTCCAGCCAGAAAAGTTATTTTCGCTCTTATTTTGTTGGATTACATGTAGTGGCCTTGATTGCCGTGCATAAACTGCTTGGCATTGTTGCGTTAGTTGGTAAAGTCAGGTAACACGTGGCAATAAAATAAAGTCAGTTGACACGAATGTACTGCATTTCGAGGTTTTCTCCTCAATTTAATTTTTTTTCTCTCCAATTGCATGGATATAAAATTTAGGATCAGACATTGAAAAGTGGTTCAGAGAGGATGAGGAATCATTTTTACATTAGAACTGGCACTGCAAAGTCTTTTCTTTAACCCTCTTGAAGGTCTTTAGGATGTGCTGGACAAGACTTTATGGAGTTGTTTGATTTCAAGATGTTGGTGTAAAAGGAAGCCGTCAGCATGTTTCTGTCCCTTGCTAAATGGTTGTGACAGGAAGGGCATTCGACGTAAAAACCTATGCCAAATCAAATGCGCGAATCAGACGATTCGCTGTGGCGACTCCTGAGAAAGGGGAAAAAGCCGAAAGGAGAATAAGGTGTAAAAGGAGTAAATAAAAGTGATGTCGCTTAAGTTTGTCTAAAGAATGCCATGGCAATTACTAGTCCCTCTCAAAAAATTAGCATATTGTGATAAACTTCATTATTTTATGTAACGTACTGATAAAAATTAAACTTTCATATATTTTAGATTCATTGCACACCAATGTCAGGTCTTTTATTGTTTTAATACTGATGATTTTGGCATACAGCTCATGAAAACCCAAAATTCCTATCTCAAAAAATTAGCACATTTCATCCGACCAATTAAAAAAAGCGTTTTAATACAAAAAAAGGCAACCTTCAAATAATTATGTTCAGTTATGCACTCAATACTTGGTCGGGAATCCTTTTGCAGAAATGGCTGCTTCAATGCGGCGTGGCATGGAGGCAATCAGCCTGTGGCCAAAATTCCTATCTCAAAAAATTAGAATATCATGAAAAAGTAGTCTAAACGAGCTATTAACCTAATCATCTGAATCAACCAATTAACTCTAAACACCTGCAAAAGATTCCCGAGGCTTTTAAAAACTCCCAGCCTGGTTCATTACTCAAAACCGCAATCATGGGTAAGACTGCCGACCTGACTGCTGTCCAGAAGGCCATCATTGACACCCTCAAGCAAGAGGGTAAGACACAGAAAGAAATCTCTGAGCGAATAGGCTGTTCCCAGAGTGCTGTATCAAGCCACCTCAGTGGGACGTCTGTGGGAAGGAAAAAGTGTGGCAGAAAACGCTGCACAACCAGAAGAGGTGACCAGACCCTGAGGAAGATTGCGGAGAAGGGCCGATTCCAGACCTCGGGGGACCTGTGGACGGAGTGGACTGGGCTACAGGTGCCACATTCACCAGGTCAAGTCACTTTTGAACCAGAAACAGCGGCAGAAGCGCCTGACCTGGGCTACAGAGAAGCAGCACTGGACTGTTGCTCAGTGGTCCAAAGTACTTTTTTCGGATGAAAGTAAATTTTGCAGGTGTTGGTCCACTGTGTTTTATCAAGTGCAGGGTCAATGCAGCTAGCCATCAGGAGATTTTGGAGCACTTCATGCTTCCATCTGCTGAAAAGCTTTATGGAGATGAAGATTTCATTTTTCAGCACGACCTGGCACCTGCTCACAGTGCCAAAACCACTGCTAAATGGTTTACTGACCATGGTATTACTGTGCTCAATTGGCCTGCCAACTCTCCTGACCTGAAGCCCATAGAGAATCTGTGGGATATTGTGAAGAGAAAGTTGAGAGACACCAGACCCAACACTGTGGATGAGCTTAAGGCCGCTATCGAAGCATCCTGGGCCTCCGTAACACCTCAGCAGTGCCACAGGCTGATTGCCTCCATGCCACGCCGCATTGAAGCAGTCATTTCTGCAAAAGGATTCCCGACCAAGTATTGAGTGCAGAACTGAACATAATTATTTGAAGGTTGCCTTTTTTTGTATTAAAACGCTTTTTTTAATTGGTCGGATGAAATATATGCTAATTTTTTGAGATAGGAATTTTGGGTTTTCATGAGCTGTATGCCAAAATCATCAGTATTAAAACAATAAAAGACCGGAAATATTTCAGTAGGTGTGCAATGAATCTAAAATATAGGAAAGTCTAATGTTTATCAGTACATTCCAGAAAAGAATGAACTTTATCACAATATGCTAATTTTTTGAGAAGGACTAGTCCATGCTGTAATCAAATCTGTCAGACAAATATTGGCAGTGTATATTTCTACCACTGTACTTATTTTTTCACATGATGAAAACTTTTTTTTTTTTTATCTCCTTTTTCTGCAGGGTTCCTGGAGACCTCCTGGTAGCAGTTCTGTCTGTGGCAGCACAAACTAAAGAAGGTTGGAATGCATTACTTGACTCTTATATACAGTCCATCTATGATTCAGAGAAACGCAAAATACTCATGGCTTTGGCCAGCACACAGGATTTGAGGAAAATTGCATGGTAAGGATCTTATCATGTGCATTAACTCCATGCATCAGCAACATGGAAAGAAAGGATTTTTACCATGTTCAATTATTATAAAATCGTGTTTCTTGTAGGATTCTTAAAGCAAGTCTTGATGGCGCTCCGATCCAGACTACTGAATTTCCCCTTGTAATTAACAGAGTAAGCAGACATTTTGCAGGTTACCTGTATGCCTGGGATTTTGTGAAAGAGAACTGGGATAAACTCACACAAAAGTAAGTGAATGCAGTATGGTCTTTGTATGCAAGTCAAATTAAACTTCATAACTTCAAATCATCATATGATTCTCATGCATATATTTCATTTTTAAAGATTTCCCATTGGAAGTTTCCCTTTACAAAGCATAATCATGTCTGTGACCGGCCAGTTCTCTACTAAGGCACACCTTGATGAGGTTGGTATTTTTATGTGAATCAGATTGTTATTTAAAGTATAAAAATTGATGGAATCTTTGAATATAGGGGCAGCCATAGCCTAATTGTTAGAGAAGTGGCTTTAGGACCTGGTTACTGGTTCGACTCCCAAACCAACAGGGAAAATGTGTTGCAGTGGGGGAGTGAGTGGCACTTTCCCTTCCTCCACATAAATAGCTAAAGTGTTTATGAACTAGGCGTCTAACCCTCAACTGCTCTCCGGGTGCCCGATTGTGTGAGTGGCAGCCCACTGCTCCTAGTACTGTTACATATGGAAATTTAGAATATGAAAAGTGCTCTGTGAAACCAGCAAACCACAACATACAATATATACAATTTAATAATATGAACAAAATAAGACACAATAATAACTTACAATTTAGATCTAAACCGAAATACAAATAGAACAATGGTCACAAAATAAAGATAGTCACCAAGCAACTGCCATATGGTAAATTTAGAGACGGCGCACGCTGGTGGTCAAAAGCTTGGAATCCCGTTTATCAAAAGAAATGAAAAATGAAAATCCTCGCGTTGGCTGTGGATGAACGCGGATGATGGACTTGGGTGATGAAGTCTTGAATGACGAAACTTGGATGAAGCGCGTCGGATGATCCACCTTAGATGACTGTTTTAGATGATCCGTGCAAGCCGGTTGGCGACGGGTCCTTATATCTTCTTTCGGCTTTTTTCCCTTTCTCGGGAGTCACCACAGCGAATCATCTGATTCGCACATTTGATTTGGCGTAGGTTTTTACGTCGGATGCCCTTCCTGTCACAACCCTTTAACAAGGGACAGAAACACGCTAACGGCTTTGCAGCTACTCTTTACGAAAGTCAGCAATGGTTCTGTTACATGCCTCTCACCATAGACAGTGAGAGACATGGCCCGCCTTTGATAACCCAGTTAGCTGCACTGGGGGGATAGTGACAACCTTGTGGGGACTCAACCCCCCAACCTTAGGGTCGGCAATCCTGCGCCCTATCCACTAGACCACCACTGCCCCAAGGCAACGGGTCCTTATATAGATTCTCTAAAGTTCGGGAATGTTCTAATCACCTGACCCGTCGCAATTGGGTCCTTCTCGAGGTTTCCTTAATATGCTGGAAAGTTCCAGACCCAATTAGACCATGAAGGCAAAATAACTGTGACCTAAAACAGCTGAGCAATACCATGCGCCACCATCCACAACACACTAATTGAATATAATTACATACAACAATATAATAGTTTATACACTCTTTATATTTACATTTTTATATTTATTTACACACCCATAGCAGTGTGTATGTGTGTGTGTGCTCGCTGTTTACATGTATGCATGCTCATCTTAGATTGGTTAAATGCAGAGGAAATAATTTTCCGTACAGGATTAATATACAATATCAAAATTTAAAAATTTTTATGATTTACTTTCCTGCTCAGGTTCAGACGTTCTTTGCCGCTTTAAAGGAGAAAGGGTCTCAGATGAGGAGCGTTCAGGGGGCCATCGAGAACATTCAGCTGAACATGTTCTGGATGGAGAACAACCTGGACACGCTCAGGAAGTTTCTGTAGGCTCAGAATGGAGACTTCTTACACACACACACACACACACACACACACACACACACCACTCAGGTGATGAGGCCGAGCACTTGTGAGAGACGTTACAGTGATTACAGTCAGAATTGAATGTGTGCAGAGACGTGTCGGGGTGAGCAAATCAGAATAGGTTTTTGTTTGTTTGTTTCAATGACCTATTTGTCAGGTATTTTGATGTACTTTTATGTTCTTTGAATGTTGCTATACATTTTACACTGAAAATCAGGGGTGCTAAAATGTACAGAAGGCCCTTGACATTCCCGGGGGTTCGCTTCCGAGCCCTCCCGCGAATCGAGATAATCTGCGAGTTCTGTACCCGGAAGTAAAAACCCATGTATCACATCACATGCGCGAATGAGCAGCCGGAAGTAAAATACTATGTATCTCTTACACGCTTCTTAAACACATTCTATAGACAGTGTTACTCATTAGTACAGTATTAATGTAGTAAAATATAGTCATGATTAAGAAGAACTTTTCAATTTTTATTCTTATTTTTATTGATCATAAAATATAAATATTATACAGCATATACAGTTATAAAGCACTCCTTTTAAAGTCTTTCTCAATTATTATTCAAGTGCAGTACTGAAGTTAATTCTTAGAATGTTTATGTGTGAGATTTTATGTTCTGTAGCATGTTTAACAAATGATACCAAAAGGATAAACTTTATTACGCTTCTGGTCCTTTTACATTGAACTTGGAGTGACGTCTTGGAATGACGTGTCCAAGATGGCGCTGCCTCAAGGGCAACGTCACGGAGTTTTCAGAGTCAAATTGTTTCTTTGTTCGTTTTAATTTGTTTTATTTGTTTGTTCATGTTTTGCATTATGCTTGTCTATGATCGGTCGACCCAACTACAGCTATGAGCAGCTTCAGGCAACGAAGCACGCAACAACTTCTATCTTGAGCTTATATGCCATGGCAGCTCAATGCTAGTGGTTGGCTAGCGGTTACCGGCTAAGCCCAGGCGGAGTTCTCAGAGGCTTGGTTAGCACTTCCGGCCATACTACTTGAAAATGTTCAATCCCTGCGAAACAAGATGGACGAGCTTCATGCTCAGATTGCAGCGCAGAGGCATCTACAGGACTGTGTTTCTGTGAAACATGGCTCCAGGAGAGTACACCCGATGAGGCGATTGCACCAGCCGGCTACACGGCCTTCATCCCCTGCAATCCCAAGCGCCAGAGTTGTCGTTCGGCCCCTTCCCGCCTGGGCTTCTTGTCCGCTGGGGTGCGGCTTGCATTGAGCTGCCTACCATAGCACATTAGAGCTGCTAGCCGCATCCCGGCTAACAATCCCAGTCGAGCGTGCTTAGTTATACATGCCCGAAGATACTCCGATCTTATAGCTGTAGTAGACGAGCATAGTGCAAAACATGAACAAACAAAACAACAAATAAAAACGAACAAAGAAACAATTTGACTCTGAGAACTCCGTGACATCGCCTTCTGGGCAGCACCATCTTAGAGACCAATTTAATGTAAAAGGACATGAAGAGTTCTGTAATAAAGTTTATCCTTTTGGTATCGTTTGTTAAACATGCTACAGAACATAAAATCTCACGCATAAACATCAACTTAGGTACTCTACTGGAATAATAATTGAAAAAGATTTTAATACAACAGTTCAGAGAAAACCGTCGTTTCTCAAGAATAAGTCTTATTTCTTCACAAGAGACATCCAGCGTTTTCTATCGCTTAGCCAGAGAAGACGCATAGCGTTTGAGTGGTATCCTAGAGCTGAACTGGTAATTAAAACACACACAAAAAAGAGGCTCATTGACAACTTGTGTGTGAATGAGGAAAAAGGGGTAGGACATCAGCTCAATCAATCAGGAGAAAGGAGGGCAGCCATTGGCTGAATTTGAATCACGTGCTGATTGCTCGGCAGTCAGTGAATATTCAAACCGTGGGTGCAAAACCGTGAATAGTCAAGGGCCTGCTGTACTCTTTAGCTTTTCATATGGAACGTGGAATTTGCAAATTTTTTTAGTGAATCTTTATTTCATTACATTTTAACAAAGACTTGTCGCTGATATTTTTTCTAAGAAATTAGACTTTTTGAAGACATCTTGTACAGTCATGGTAAGAATGCCGTTTGTTTGTTTGTTTGTTTGTTTGTTTGTTTAAAAACACATTATGCTCACATTTTAGGAGCTTCTGCAGTCAGTTTGTTTTGGAGCATTTGCCCTTGTGAAGGTTAGTCCTATATGGGAAGTGTATGCCTAAAATTTTGCATGTGCTTTTAGATTTATCTTTCCAAATTATTCATGCGACTCAGAAGCAGTATAACAGGACGGAGCCCACTCGGCACAGGGAGGCTGACGGACAGTAGAAATGAAGCGTAGTAAGGTTCGCTGCAAATAAAATAGTGGTGACTGCTTCAGAACTCTTTTACAAAATATGCACTGAAAAGATGACAGCCAGCCATAATATGGGTTGGAGAATTTTTTGATAGCTTGTTAGGAAAAGAGCAATTATATAGTGAATTCTATTTTATGAAATGGATATTTAAGTTTAAAATGTAAAACTATACTTTTCTGCATTTTAGTGGACAGACCAAATGCAGGTGATCAGATCAGAAAGGGGTACAATAGGCACATTTCTGAAAAAGTTGTTTCTCTTTTTCATTTATCCAGTGTCATGTGACCATAATAGGAGCATTTGTACACTTTCTTATTCTACAGTTATCTAGTCATGCATAGATAATGAATCTCATTGTGAAGATACAGGACAAGAGTTTCAGTTACGCACAGGACTTTCAAACGTGACTTTAACCATGTCATGGCTGTCGGTGCCAGATAAGCTGATTAAATACATGAATAAATGAGCAGTTGTACATGTGTTCCTATTGCAGTGGGCTATGGGTATATGCCATATTGTGGTTAATTCTGTTTTTCAATTTTCTTGTTAGCACCTCTGTAAGCAAAGTTAAAGAAAACATAGTGATTGTAATGCTGTAAATAAGAATACATTGGTTTTACTTTGTTGTAAATGAGCTTCCTGTTAAGTGCATAATTTATCACAGATGGCACATGACATGCCTTTCTGGTCATGTGGGAAACTATGTTGACAGTTTTGATTTTTGCTTCGGCCTGTCTCTGCACACCCGTGTCTTTGGCATATGACTGTTTGCACTAGCAGGAATTCCAACTTGCTC
>CM045734.1:38283563-38336063 GCA_024760905.1 Plotosus lineatus
TTTTTTTTTTTTTTTTTTTTAACTCAATTATCCTTCCGAATAAGTTTGCATGACCGCTGTGGAAAAGCAGGTGGCCTTATTGTCATGCTGTAAAATTGGGGAAAATGAATGAAAATAACATTTTGGTGTTTTATTGTTCCATGTTTCTCTGTAGTTGATACTAAAATGTTGATTGAATTTAAAAAGATGTCCTGACATAGAGTGCTTATGCTCCATTCATGGAGTGCCCACAGCAATGTTTCCATGTGATATACTGTATACAAAAGGATTATTCATTACTCCATCCCTCCTTTGGTAAATAATTGTTAATTATCTTGTCACAGTGGCATCTACTAAGGAGTTTGGTGGACACTGTTAGTCAGAAAGTAAACAGTCAGTTTTTGGATTTGATATACAGGAAGAATGATCAAAATGTAAGGATCTGCGTGACTTTGACAAGGGAAACACTGGGATGGCTGAATCGCTCGGTTTGTTCAGCACAAAAAACAAACTTTTTGACTGGGATTCATGGTTAATCTGCACCTTAAACATGTTCAGAAACACGTTTTATACATTAACCCGATTATGAAAATGCAAGAGCATATAATCTGACTATTTGAAAGCATTTCACTTGCAAAATATAGGGACAGAGGCACATACCAGGGCAGTTTGCGACGAATTCTACCATCCGCTGAGCAGCACAGCAACGTGTTGCCTCACTGCTCAGTTCTGCCCTGTATTTGAATAAGGATACATAGATATTCTGCTATTCTTTATTAACTCTATATATTGGATTTTAATGGTAAAAGAGGTTGTGCTACATACCAGTTGACAAATATTAGCATGTGTTATATTTTGTGATTAATGTTTTGGGGTTTTTTTTGCTTTTTTCCGCCTCCTGTGAATGCGCGTCACTGGAGTATATTCAAATAGAAAACTGTTTCTCAAAAAAAAAACTTTAATAGATTGACAGTCATTAAAAAGTTAAAGATCATAATTTTCAGCATAATGTTTATTTTGGTACTCGAAACAAGATTTTTAAAATATGGATAGTTTATGTTGATTTAAAAACAAAAACAAAATAAAAGTGTCAAGAATAAAGTATGAACGTAATCAACAAAACAAAATGGCACCTGCCAGAAAGAAAGTCACAAGAGTCAGTGTTGGGTCTGGCCTCCATTTGCATTGGTACAAGTGACGATTTGTGGTGAGGCAGCATGGGAAAACTGATCCCGCAAGTGCTTCAACCAGATATAGCCACTGTCTCACACCGTGGATTGTCGTCAACTGACCCTGTCATGTTGTTTCAATCAGGTTTCTGTTGGTTGGTTGTGTGCAGCCTATACGCCTTGCTGCCCCACTGTTGATATCGAGCTTAAAATCGATGACTCAAATGTTGAATGCATTAAAGAATTTGAATACTTAGGAAGCCTGTTCACCACTGACAACGATATCAGTAAAGAAATCAGAAGACGCATCGGCACAGCCTATGGTGCCATTGGCAGATTTAACAGTATATGGAATACCAGAATAATCAGCATCAACACCAAGCTCCAAATTCTGAGAACCTGCGTATTCAGCATTCTCCTCTATGCGGCAGAGGCATGGACATTAAAGCTGAGCGACCGCCAAAGACTTCTCGCTTTTGAGATTAAATGTTATCATAGGATACTTAACATCCGCTGGTACCACAGTCACCAATGAGAACATAAGGAAAAGGATCAACTGCCCACAGAACATCGTCCAAAAAATCATCCACAGAAAACTAGGACTGTTTGGCCACATATGCTGCATGACCGACAACAAGTTAATCAAGCAAGTGATCTTTGGATCAATCGGAGGGAACAACAGAAGAGGTTGCCCAAGAAGAGAGTGGCTGGATGACATCAAAGAATGGTGCTGCGACAATCTAGCCCATCTATACCATGCTGTCCAAGACCGGGCCAAGTGGAAAGCGATTGTTAAGCAAGCTGCAGACACCAACGGGCATTGAGCCCTCGGATTTTAATAATAAATAATATTCCACTGTAGCTTAACCTGGCCTCCACCATACCCTTTGCCCTGAGATGATGTTCACGCAATTGATGTGGCATTATGACGCGCACAAGACCAGCAATAATTGACCATTTTTGAGGCTTTATCTAGGCTTTCGAGACCACTCCTTAAATTGTGCAGATACACATTATTTTACTCAAACTGCATTCGGTCCACTTTTGCAAAGTGATCTGCACATGTGCAATGAAGCGGAACAAAATTCTCATCATTTTCTGAAGTGTTTGAGTCCTATCATCAATAAAGCCACAGGGTCTACACTCCCCAACCCCCTCCAAGTTAGATACGATACAGAAAGTTGTCTCTCAAAGTTTTTAATAATTGTCAGTATACATTTTTAATACAGTACAATATCAGATATACTTTGTCATTAGTTCAGTTGATGGCATTGTTCCCCCCAAAAAAAGAAAAGGACATACACTATGAACGGTGCGAGCTGTAATTCAAAACATTAACATATTATTATTTGTATTCAAATTACTTGTATGGCAGATTCTCAGCACAATCATCAACATAATAAAGACTGAGATGAGATTTCCTTTCGGCTTTTTCCCTTTATCAGGGGTCGCCACAGCGAATGATTCTCATTTGGCGTAGGTTTTTATGTCGGATGCCCTTCCTGACACAACTCTTTTAGCAAGGGACAGAAACACGCTGCCGGCTTTGTAGCTACTCTTTTATGAAGGTCAGCAATGGTTCTTTTTCATGAACCTCTCACCATAGACAGTGAGAGACATGTCCGGTCTTTGATAACCCAGTTAGCTGTACTGGGGGGGGGGACAGTGACAACCCTGTGGAGAGTGGGACTCGAATGATAAAGACTAATAATTTATATAATAAATGGTTTAATTTAGTGTGTCCTGAATATAAAAAAATGGGATACATGCAAAGACAGAAAAAAAATATGGTGGGGATGTCAATTCTTCAAATAGGAAAACTGAGCATGCACAAAGGATCTGAGTGACTTTGAAAAGGGCCACATTTGTGATGGCTAATCAATAGGTTTATTCATCCCCAAAATGGCAGGTCTTGTCGGGTGTTATTGGTATGCAACTGAAAGTACATTTAAGAAGCGGCCCAAAGAAAGACTTCTTCTTCTTCTTCTTTTACTTTCGGCTGCTCCCTTCAGGGGTCGCCACAGCAAATCATCCGCCTCCACCTCACCCTGTCCTCCGCATCTTCTTTTCTGACTCCAACGACTTTCATGTCTTCCTTCACCACATCCATAAATCTCTTCTTTGGTCTTCCTCGAGGCCTTCTGCCTGGTAGTTCCAACCTCAGCATCCTACTGCCAATATACTCACTATCCCTCCTCTGTACATGTCCAAACCATCTCAATCTAGCCTCTCTGACTTTGTCTCCAAAACATCTTACGTGGGCTGTCCCTCTGATATACTCATTTCTTGGCCCAAAGAAAGACAACCACTGAATTAATTAGTGTCATGGATGACCAAAGCTCAATGATGTGTGTGGGGAACCCGTGGTTGTATGTCTAGTCAGAAATGCCAGTGTGGCATAAGTTGCTGAAAGTGTTAATGCTGGATTTGTTTGGCAACAGTTAACATTTTTTGTTTAAAATTTCATATCAGCGTTCTTTATTAGCATAGAAAAAAGCACATTTAAATCATTTTATCATCTTACCGTTACTTATGATATCCTTGAAAATTTTTTCAGTTTAGATATGTAATCCTGAATTTTGAGAATAAGGTGAAGCAATAGGAAAAAATCACTGGGTGGCTGCACTTAACTTGCTAACTGTTTACTGTAGCTTGCTGTCACTAATTCTATTATTCTGCAGCTGAGGTGTCATAAGAAGCAGCCCTGGGATCACCAGTGCCCCCTGGCATGAGACCGAACAACTGCGTGCCTCACCTAGTGCCTCTTGACAAGCGTTTTATGATTGCTCAGCACAAGAAACATGTTACACACATACCGTTGTTGATAAAAAAATACACTGTACATTTTATACATCAGCTAAATTATGGAAATTTAGTTCATATAGTAAAAGTGTTTGAGCGTTTTAATAGAAACATACAGAGAGAAAGCAATACAGTCTCATTGCATAGCATGCCAGCACAGTTAGCCGAGTCATTGCACGATCTACGGTAAGGCTGCTGCCTCACCGGTAAATGTTAAAATTGAGCGATTTTGGGAAATCTAAAAATTTACATTTACAAAATCTAAAAATGGTGACATTAAATGGAAACTAACTTTCAAGTACTGAAAGGGTTTTTCAGAGTTACAGTAATTTCTATTTTTGTGTTTGATATCCTTTAACTATGTATTCATATTTGTTTCCCTATGGAAAAACACAGAAGTCTTCTTATAAATATTGGAGCCCAGATGTTGTTCCTCTTCTCATGAGAAACTGTCACCGAATGGTCAAGAACCATTTGTTCTTGTACTCGGCTCCTTGCATCTACTGTGTCCCCTATTTATCCAGCTGTTCTTTTAACTTTGGAGCTCAGGGGTCATACCTTGGGCAGGTCTGGTCTCATACCTTGGGTCATACAAGGGTTTTATAGTTTTATGAACTTGTCAGCAAATTGCCATCCTTCATCGCACTCGCTCATGTGATATTTTTCCCTACTCAAACCCTCTTCCTGGCCAGTCATAATCAGTCCTTATCTCCTTTCTTGGTTTTCAGCTGAGTATGAATCTCAGTGTGCACCTCTTCCTTAGCATTTGCCACCTCTCTCTTCACATTTTATGCATTTCTTTGTTTTCACGTCTACTTTCTTCATCTCTTAGAGTGCGTCCCTGAACTTCCTTGTTTTACCAGCATGTCTCCTTCCACTCTCCATATGCCACCCCAAATACTTACCAAGGTTTCTCCCACTCCAAAACTGCTGTATATGTTCAGTTAACCAGCATCCTCTCTCTGCTACCCAATTCCTGTTTTACCTACTCTCTAAATTTCTGGTCTTTGGTTCACTTCTCCCTCTCTTTCTCTTCTTCACTTATGATGCAATTCTATGGATTATTACACAATGCTGCCTAGCAATATTACCCCTTGCCACCACCTTGCAGTTACTAATTTGCTTGAGATTGTGTATCCTGCATAGGACATAGACCACCTGTAACCACCTTACTAAACTCTTCTGTCATTTATATGTCACTGTGCACCCCTCCCTCTTCTTAAACTATATGTATTCATGACTGCTACTTCCATCCTTTTTGAAAAATCTGCCATCAGCTGCCCTTTAGAGAGCTCCTTAGTCTTCATGGTGTGGTTGTTTGGTGATCTTTCTTAATTAATGGTATTGCAGACCCTAGGACCTATCCGAAACCTTGAAAATTCCACGGAACACAATTCAGTCCATCAATACAAAATAGATGGAGCTTTCCACCAAAAATCATTGACCAGGCAAGGAAGGCATTAGTCAGAGACACAACAAAGAGACCAAAAGTAGCCATGAAGGCATGTGTGTGTTTGTGTCCCTCCTACACACAGCACAGCTATTTATTTCGCTCTTGCCTCCCAACTACAATGTCTCATATCACTGTCATAATTCAAGCCCTTGATTTCTGAATGACCAGGTTCCACCCATCAGGAGCTATATGATTGCGTTCCATCCTTCCATCTGTCGATTACACTTTTATGGATATTTGCTTGCTGTGTGCTGGAGCTGGGACTTTCAAACTTGGTATGGTTGTTCACTGCTTTGAGAGTTAGGATGAGTTTGTGTCTGAGTGACCTTGACCTACCTGTCAAGGTTGCAAAATTTAAAATTGTATACATAATGTTGCAGGAGATTTACTTACTGTGTGCTGAAACTGGGGCTTTCAAACTTTCTGCACTTGTTCTGTATTTTCCATGTCATGAAATGGTCCATTCAGCAGGAGCATCTAGACCTCTGTGGTCTATTTTTCTTCTTGGATTACCTGACACCATCCCAATAATTGTACCAATGACGATATGCAGGTAGATTATTGGTGAAAAAATATGAAGGGCCATTATGAGTTACCTAAAACTTGTTCAAGGCATAAGCAAACTAAAGCCATCCATGTTTGTTTGTTTATTTAATTATTTGTTTATTTTATGTGTGCATTGGTAAACCATCAAGGGTATAATATACAAAACCACAATGGTATATTATCAGAGTACTACTTGTATATAATTCCTACTTCCTCAACTTTGTTGGTATTTGAAAGTTTAGTTGTATTTTAATTATTTTAGATGTTGTTCATAGTTTGTTTTGTGCTGAAGATTTCTTTTCTTATTATATTTATTTATTTTTTAAAATAAATGCCACATCTGTTGCATTTATACTTATAGAAGATGAACTGTTTACATTTTATAATAATTTTCTCTGAGTTTAAATTGGGAGAAATTAGAATCCATATTAGATTCAACCATCTAGCCTGTTTTAATCATAAAGTGTAAGAAATTGATGAATTGCCACAGATCATTTTAAAGAGCTGAAACCCAACCACCCCCCCCCCACCCCCCTCAATCAGTGTTTTACAAAATATAGGCCCTCAAAAATCCGACACACACACAAAAAAACCCAGCCTTGAACATGCCTACTCTCCATGAAAGGTCACAATCATAGACCTGTCTAATGCCCATAGTAATGGAGCAGAAGAGCTGGGTTCATGTCACGGGTACATGAAATATAATGAAGTATATCAGCACTGCTCTTAATAATTGAAGTCACTCCATCTGTTGTTGTTGTATCCTTCATCTGTTGTTTCCTGTACTTCTATCTTATCGTCCTAACCCAGGCTCCTTTTTTTCCTAACACTCGAATCTACTACTGACACTTTCCTTTCTTCACTCTCTGCTTCTGTGGATCTCCTCTGTCCTTTGTCGACAAAAGAGCCAAGAAGACTTCTTGTTCTGCTCCTTGGCTCTCAGACATACTCCAAAGCAATTGTAGACAACGCAGAGCAGCTGAGAGAAAGTAGAAGAAATCTCTACTTGAATCAGATCTGGTTTCCTACCATGCTCTCCTATCCACATTTTCATCTAATGTGACTTCTGCTAAGACAGCCTTCTTCAAGAAAAAGTTGGACACTGCTGCAAAAGATCTACATAAACTTCACAACATCTTTTCATCATCACTCAATCAATCTTCTCCACCTGCCCCATCCTCCATGACTGCTGAAGACTTTGCTGACGTCTTTGATGGGAAGGTTAAACAAATCTGTGAGGAATTTACTCCAACTTATGCACTACACAGCATAGATTCCACTTCACCTTCCCTTACACAGTTTTCCAATCTCACAAATGAAGACATCAAGCAAGTCATTTCATCATACAATCCTACCACCTGCTCACTTGATCCAATTCCATCCTCAATACTCAAGACTATTTCTCAAGACCTGCTTCCATTTATATTCACTGTCATCAATAACTGCATATAATCTGGACAGGTACCAATAGCATTCAAAACAGCCAGGGTTTTACATATCTTAATGAAATCCTCTCTGGATTCATTGAACATTAGCAACTACAAACCAGTATCACTACTTTCTTTCCTTTCTAAATTTCTTGAACACACCGGTTTATTACCAAATGTCTTTCTATCTTTTGCATAATAACTTCCTTGGCCCAAATCAATCTGGCTTCAAAGCAGCACATATTCCACAGAGACTGCACTCTTGGCTGTTACAGAGAAGCTACATGCTGCAAGATCAGCCAAAATGTCAACAGTCCTCATCCTGCTTAACCTTTCAGCAGCATTTGACATGGTTAACCACAAGACTCTCTCGTCCGCCCTTAGGAGTCTAGGAATTCGTGGCGTACCATGGTAGTGGTTTGCTTCCTACCTTGAAGGTCACTCATATGAGGTTACATGGAAGGGCTCCACATCTGACTTTCGACTGGTGTTCCCCAGGGCTCAGTTCTTGGTCCACTTCTTTTCTGTCTTCATACAAAGTCCCTTGGTGATGCCAAATCCTCACATGGGTTCTCATACCACTGCTGTGCAGATGACACTCAACTTGTTCTCTCTTTTCCTCCCTCAGATTCTGATATTTCTGTCTGTGTCTCTGCATGCCTGAGAGGTATCTCCTCATGGATGGCTGCTCACCAACTGAAGCTTAATGCCAGCAAGACTGAATTGCTGTTCATTCCTTCTGATCATCCAACATCAAGACCTAGCAGTCTCTCTGGACAAAGCAGTGATCACTCCTTCGGGCACTGCAGGAAGTCTTGGTGTAACCATAGATAAGTGCCTGTTCTCTTTTCATATCACTAATCTTTCTCAATCATGTCGATTTCTTCTCTTTAAGATCCGAAAGATTCCTTCATTTTTTTCCAGAAAGGCCACGCAGATACTTGTTCAATCCCTTGTAATCTCAAGACTAGATTACTGCCACACACTCCTGGCAGGTCTACTTTGAGTGCCATTCGACCTCTGCAAATGATCCAGAATGCAGCTGCCCTGCTTGTTTTCAACTTTCCCAAATTTTCCCACACCACTGCTATATGATCTCTCCACTGGCTTCCTGTAGCTGCCCGCATTCGATTTAAAACACTAACGCTTGCCTACAAAGCCAAAAATGAACCTGCACCTTCCTACCTCAAAGCACTTATCACACTACACACTGCAGCGCGTTTTCTCAGGTCCTCTAGCAATGCGAGACTGACCCCTCCCTCTACCAACGGCCAAGTGGGAAAAAAAGCATATAGACTTTTCTCTGTTCTGGCTCTAAGGTAGTGGAATGAACTTCCTCTGGACATTCGGAGAGCTGAGTCACTCGGTATCTTTAATTGATGGCTGAAAACTTACCTTTTTCAGCAGTACTTGGATTAAGCACTATGCTGTATACAAACACACACACCACAAAAAAAAAAACCCACACAACGCCTACCACCTGAGTTTGACTGACGGTATACATAGTCTGTGTTCTATCAAACTAGTATAAGAATATATTCACTGATAGAGACTTTAAAGCACTTCTGTAAGTCACTCTGCATAAGAGCATCTGCTAAATTCTGTAAATGTAAATATAAGTCACAGTTTTATCTGAGTGCTTGACTATAAAATTGCAAAAATTCCACACTGACTAAGTTCTTCCCTGAACAGAGTTCCACACGTGACTGTAGATTCTACAAAGATTGTAGAATCAGCTCATTGCATTCCTAAATGATTTCTGCCTTTAAAGATGTATGAAAGTTATGTCAGGGCCCTCAGTCAAATCTAACCTTTGGCGACTCTATTCTCAAAGTTTTTTTTGTTTTTTTTTGTTTTTTTTTAAACAGATCAAAGGTAAGTTGCTAGCTCTTTTCCTAACCCTCCACAGCACCCGGGATTCCGGGGTGGTCTCTCATCCAAGTACTAACCAGAGCAAATTTATATAAATTTTATGTTAGCATCCTTCCAGCAATGCTCGAACTGAAGGACTGTATAAATATAGCTCAGATTATTTAATGTTGTGTCAAGAGGTGATTGGGCTTGATGGGAGAGATGGCACTTGTTGTGGTCTTTAAGTGCTATATGAGGACAAACCAGAATATTAAAGGAAGGGTAAATGGCAAATGTCTATAAATAGAGATGAGAACACATTTACAATCAGACTATAAGACTTGGAACATTCTTATAATCAGAAATGGGTTTCTTAAATCTCTGCTTAAGCGAGTTTTAATTGTTTAGTATGAAGGCAGAGTTGTTGTCCCCTTTATTTATCTCTCTGTTGCAGGTGTACAATGAATGACAAGTAAGGAGCAGAATCTAAATACTAAGAACTTCCCAATGTCGCATTTAGAGTTTTGCATTCCTGCACTGTATCATTAAATCAAGGTTACATTGGTGTCACAAATAAAATATTAACGTCATTGCATCACATGTAATTGCTATGATCTTGATAAAAAAAATCAACAGCGTCATGTGGGAATAATGAACATTGCCAAAATATCATTGCTTTCAAATATAAATGTTCTCAGATTCAAATTTATCATAATAACAGTGACGCACTTGTCACGGCTTGCTTTGTAGGCAAGACAAGGGTATATCTTCTTGCAACTATACAAACATTAATATGTCTTTTTCTGTTTCAAGACTAATCTGACTGACAACAATAAGTAGAAATAATAAGTGCCTGCAACTCACCATTAGTGAATTAACGCTTACATTAAAAAAAAAAAAAAAAAAAAAATCGTGTCTTCATAACCAGTAAGCATCTTAGATCCCTAGATCAATTTCAAATTTGAAAAAAAAAAAAAGATCAGAGGTATCAGGTGCCAACTGTGTGTTTTGGACCCATGAGCTGAAGATTTCTTATGGCCTGCTGGTCTGGAATGTCATGTACTGTATTTGGTTATCCATGGGTCTTGGCAAATTATTGGTATTTTCTATCGCATGTTCAAGTTGATTGTTGACCATTGACAGTGTCAATATGAATAGTTTGTAATATTTTTGGGAAAAGTGATTAATGTTTACTTTATTTCAAGACATTTGTAGTCCTGGGGTGGAGGGCTGTCCAATGAAGTCATCTCTAATGAAAAAATATTTAAATGGTTAATTATTATAGCTATAAGGGAACAATATGATTTGATGCACCATTTAATTATAGGATGATTTGTATCTCTATGTTGTGAGAGGTTTGTTGGCAGAGGTGAGTGTGGGATTATTCTATTCCGGCCATTCCACTCTGTACAAGAACCTTGGACAAAGGAACGGAATATCTTGAGCAATAGAACAAAATGGCATCAAGCTCAAGCAAACAAGAGCAAGCTGACACATGATGTCATGAGGGACCAATCAGAGTCTAGAGCTACAGAATGGTAGTCTAATCAGAGTGGAATGGGAAATATTTAAGCCAATGCAGAGCTAGTAGATGGGGTCTAAGGTCCTTTCTAGGAACAATAGCTTCTGTGTGAATAATTGTCTGCTTTTCTTTTTCTACAGGACAAATAAACTCCTGTAAAATTAATTTGGATCTCTTGTGTCATGAATTAGACACTTTTGCCACGACAACTCATTGAAGATAATTTGTGGCTGAAACATTCTGGTCATGTCTCTGCAGCATTTGTAGAGTCTTACATTTCTGCACTGTCATTCGATCAGAGGTTCCTTGGTGCCTCAACTAAAATATAAATGCCACTCCATAAAATCGTCATCAAGGGGATTACGTTATCATATGGCACACTGATCTTCAGTGATTATTTTTAAGCAACGTCATGCTTGACTGATGAATGTAAGAAAACATCTGTGCTTTCAATTACAAATGCTATCAGATTAAAAATTATCACAAGACCAGAGACTCCACCGCAACTTACCATTTCCTTGACATGAAAATGTTAGGCAACGATAGCTGCCAGTATCTGTCACTTGCACTGGAGGACACTGACATTATATTACAAGGATTCCACATTATCCATACAGGCCTTCTACAATTGCCCTTCAACGAAGAAGAGAAAAGTGACAACTGTAGACAGTTCTCATCATCGCATGATGGCGTAGCCATGAAACGGCCACCTCACAGAAAGAAGGTCCTGGGCTTGGCAAGGGCATTTCTGTGTAGAGTTCCATGTTCTCCCCATGATTACTCATGAAAAAGGATGAGGAGAACACAGAACTCGACACAGAAATGTTCTCGTCGAGCTCAGGACATTCTTTCGGTGAGGCAGATGTTAAATTGCTATGCTATCATGCTAACCCAATTGTAAGTGTGTGCACGTGTCCGTGTTTTGGCCCTGCAATGGATTGGTGAGCTGTTCAGTGTGTACCCTGCCTCTGTCCTGAGTTGGTTGTGCTTAAACCTTCATGGGACCCTAATAGGATTAAGTAGTTTGTAAAAAGAATGAGAGATTTCCTTTCAGTTTTTACCCTTTATCAGGGGTCGCCACAGCGAAGAATTTGCACATTTTGATTTGGCATAGGTTTTTACGTCGGATGCCCTTCCTGACACAACCCTTTAGCAAGGGACAGAAACACGCTGATGGCTTTGCAGCTGCTCTTTACGAAAGTCAGCAATGGTTCTTTTACATGAACCTCACACCATAGACAGTGAGAGACATGGCCGGCCTTTGATAACCCAATTAGCTGCACTGGAGGGGGACAGTAACAACCTGGGGCGAGTGGGGCTTGAACCCCCCAACCTCAGGATCAGCGAGCCAGCACCCTATACCACTAGACCACCACTGCCCCTTTGTCAAAAGTTTGTCAAAAGAATAAATAAATGAATAAGCAATTCACTCCCTGGTGTGGTGTTTCGGACATGTTCAACTAAAAAGAAACCCTGTGGTTGACCTACTGGCTGGTCTGGGAAGTCCTTGGTACCCCCCCCCCCCAGGTAATGATCATGATAATAATAAACAATTCTCAAGTTTCATCCCTCGCCGTGCCTTAAGAAGTTCTTGATCAAGTAAAAGAGGTGTAGTGGATACATGGTGATAAACTCTACAATGGTACCTCACCTTACGATAGTCCCAGCAAAAGAAAAATCCAGGTTATGAAAACATTTTCTGTCTCTGTATATGAAACAAGTTCTCCTTACGAAACGAGCCAAACGCACCATGCGCGAGCTGCTCTCCCACTGACAATCTTCCAACATCCCGCCCCGCTGGCCTCCCATTGGCTAGGAGGGATGAAGCAGCTTCCTTGAGCAGCAGTTTGTTCATGAGTTTTCCGAGTGTGCTCATTGCAACTATTCTTTGGCTCAGGCTTTTAACCTTGCATAAACATTTGTAAGATTATAACTCTGCTAAGAAGACCTGGTCAACACGAAGTAACTACCTTAAATTGTATGCTTTTTATAATTTTTAAAGGGTAGTATTGGGGGCCTTGGAATGAATCACGCGTTTTACATGTAAAATGCGGTTCTACTTACAAAAAAATCCAGGTTAAGAAAAAGTCTCTGGAACGGATTAATTTCGTAAGGTGAGGTATCACTGTAGATCTCCACGAAGAGAGTTGATTACCACTACCTTAGATTAATGTAGCAATTTAGATGCTATGTTGGGATACTTTCCTAACTGTTATATTGCTATCCTATGAAGGTGAAACATCTAAAAAGAATGTATTGCTCAATAGAACCTTTTGGCATTCAAAAGATGATGTGTGTAAAAATGTAAACATGTCGTCAGGAAGGTGTGGGCTTTATCAGTTTTATAGAGAGGCTAAAAATGATGTTATGAACTTTGAAATACATATATATATTATCAGGTTCTTCATATGGCAAAGGAGCTTAAACTGTTTCCTCTGGAAAAGTGCAAAAATTGGACATTCTCTGCAAGACGGTAAGCAAGACAGCACATCTTGAATTCAGGTATGCAAAGTAAGCCTACATGCTCTTTATTTAGTCACACAGGCAAAAACATGCTTGTCTGAGACATCAGCTGTTTCAAACTCCCCAGAAAAAAAAACTCTCTTTATACTCTCAGCACCCTTATGGTGCCTCCTTCTTTAATTTGCCTATGCTGAGTCCATTTCCCATTGTATTCATGTTTGAAGACATTTTACTCCCTCCTACCTTAATTTACATACTTTCTCATTTTACATTAATTTCTTATTTGTCTCTGATACCACCCCTAAATTTTGCTCTTATTACCCTTGTTGAGGTCATCTGCCCCTTGGTGACATCATTTCCTTTCATCGTCATTTCCCTTGTTTCAGGTTAAATTGGGAAATTAAAAAAAAAAAAAAAATTGGCACCTGTTCATTTGAGTTGATCGCCCAAATTTTCCTAACCTCACACAGTATTTAAAACAACAATGTGTAAGTACCTTATTATTTTCCTTATTTAATCTTTCACAAAAAAAATATTAATTCATACAATTGTAAGTGTAGTGCTTTTAATGTATCTTAAGCTTTGTGGTTTTCTGTTCTGTTTTTCATAGTTCTTCATGTACCAATGCTCCTCGTTACCACCAGTCAGGGGCAGATCTTGAGCCCTAAGCCTTCAAGCATTTCATTACAATTTCCTGTTGCTATTGCATAAAATTATATTTGATTATACAATCTCAGGACATGCAGTAGTCGTTCAAGTTTTGTTTTCCTTCTTTAGCCCGGTCAGCCTACCATGCCATCTTTAGGAGGGGAGGAAGAGCCTTTCAGCATCATCACTCGCAGGGCTATTATAAAGGTCATACAGTATGTGGTTATTACAACTTATATTTGTTGAAGCTGATTAATAATTGATAGTTAAAGAATTATTTAAATACTCCAACTTTCAGGAAAGTATTGCTATGACTTGAACCATTACAAAATTGAGACAGAGTATAATTTTTTTCCCCAACACTTCCTTCATCTACACTGTCTCTTTTGCGTTTTCAGTTTTTTCAGCCATATTTTCCATCTTCATTTTCTTGTAGAACATGAGGTTTTTTTCCGGGTAGGTCACACTAGCAAGTGGAAGCTTGTAAATGGTCTTTGTCTCTGTAGTGATCAAGAGGAAAGTGAGGGCAGACAGACAGAAGGGCCAAGTACAGGCTGGAAGCCCAAACTGCAAAAAGAAACAACGAAGAACACATTTCAAAAGGAAAAGTTTGAAAGACCCATTCTGGAATATGCTTTAATTTGAATTTTATTATGCTTTAATAAATAAAATTATACTTACAGTAGCCATCACGTGACCAATTGCAGAGCCAAGATATGCACAAAAAAATGCTATGGGAAATGAGAGAGGGAAGTCATCAGTTTTAACCCACTGGAAATTTTTTCTTACATAACCAGAATCATTTACCACTGAGATGAAAGAAAAAGATTATAATAGGAATCATACCACAGGCTATGGACAGGAGATGAACCTGCCATGTGAGAGCATAGAACATTCCACCAATTGCAATGCAGGCCAAGACACAGTTATATCCCCATAATCCAAAGTAGATGTTTTCAAATGGTGCTGCAAGAGCAAGACCTAGAATAATAAATATGAGATTATTTGGCTGATGAAATTTCTTGGTCTTCTTAGATCTAAATGATGCCATCTACACTAAGAGAAGGGCAGAGGTTGCACAGGCTCTTGGTTTCTAATCCGAATGTTGGCAGTTCAAGCCCCATTATCACTAAGCTGCCACTGTTAGGCCCTTGAGCATAATCCTCAATTCTCAATTGCACAGTTGTATTAAAATAAATAAAAATGTAAATCACTCTGGATATGAGTGTCTGCCAAATGGCATAAATGTAAGAGAAGGGACATATTTGTTTCTCTTTATTAGATCTTCCACATTTCTCCCCATGTTTTTTTCATTTGCCAATTCCCACCAACCTTCCAGAGCAGAAGTAAGTGCTATCTTTATTGATTCATCTGCATTCATTGGACTACATTCATCAGTGCACAGTTGTTCGCAATTGGTAAGTGGTGGGATGATTTACTTTGGAGAGAGGATCTGCCTTTCCTTTCACACAGAACACTGCCAATTTTGCTTTATTCACCCTCTCCTAGCCACAAATGTCAGTCTCATGATTCAGACTCATCTCTCAATAGCAGCAGGAGCACTTTTTGTGTTGTTCCATTTGGAGACCCCATTACCTTTTTCTTTTTGTCTTACCTGACACCATCCCAATAGTAGAACCAATAACAGCATGCATGCAAGTTATTGGAGAAGAAATAAACAGGGCCATAATGAATATGCCTCCTGTCCATGGATTGTCACAGCCATAGACCTGCCCAATGCCCACAGGAATGGAACGGAAGAGCTGTGGAAATGGACAACGTATAAATAGCAGGTGATTATAGAATGCAGTGCATATGTACTGCTGAATACTTAAAGTGATAGTTTAATCTGAATGCATGATTTAAAGATAGTTGAAATGACACACTGACTAAATAGGATTCCACTTGGTATATTGATATGGCAAGATTCTAAAAACATCTTATTGGTCCCTTAAATCATCCCTGTCTTTGAACATACATGAAAGTAAACACATGTAAAAATTTATGCAGCAGGATTCCTACCAAAGCATAATCCAGCTCAGACCATGTAATGTTGTAGAAAGAAGTGCTTGGCTGAATGAGGACTTGAGGGAAATGAAAGTTGTAGTGACCAGTAGCTACCATATGGAGACACACCAGAATATTAAAAGGCAGGGTAAAAACTGGCAGATCCCACCGACTATTGATAGAGGCAAGGGCACTGGACACAATCGGGCTGTAAGACATAGAACATTCAGTAGTTATAATCAGGAAGGAGCTGTTATAAAAACTCTACTTAAGAATGTTCTAATTGGCTAGTATCAGGACTTTGAGTTCTAGAGCAAGTTTAGAAAATAGAAGACATAGAATATAGACAACATTCGACATAGGAAAAAATGAGTTATGGTATTAGTCAGAATCAGTGTACTTAATTGAATCCCGGAGGAAATTGTATGCAGACAGTTCCTCCATACAAAGTAAGAATGAGAAGTTCTGAATAAAGAAAAATGAAAACAAAAATACACTCACAAATATACATAATGGAAAAAAAAAAAAAATTATATATATATATATATATATATATATATATATATATATATATATGTGCGCTGGGAAGATGGAAAGAGTACTTTGAAGAGCTGATGAATGAGGAAAATGAGAGAAAAAAGAGTAGAAGAGGTGACCATTGAGGAGCAGGAAGTAGCAAAGAGTAGTAAGGGTGAAGTGAGGAGGGCACTGAAGAGGATGAAAAATGGAAAGGCACTTGATCCTGATGATATACCTGTGGAGGTATGGAAGTGTCTAGGAGAGGTAGCAGTAGATTTTCTGACAAGAACATTCAACAAGGTCTTAGAGAGTGAGCAGATGCCGGAGGAATGGAGGAGAAGTGTGCTGGTGCCCATTTTTAAGAACAAGAGAGAAGTGCAGAGTTGCAGCAATTATAGAGGGATAAAGTTCACGAGCCATACGATGAAGTTATGGGAAAGAATAGTGGAAGCTAGACTAAAGGTAGAGGTCAACATTTGCGTTGACCATGTGTGTATATATATATATATATATATATATATATATATATATATATATATATATATATATATATATATGTGTGTGTGTGTGCGTGCATCAGTGAAAAAGTAAAAAAAAAACCCTAACCCTCACAGTGCTCGCCAGCTGGTCTAGTTGGGTGTAGCTACAGTTAAGCAGGTAGATGATGACATTCTCAACTCCGAATTAAGGCGAATAGGTGAATTGAAGGGGGACCATATGTTGTCTAATCATGGATCAGAGTTGATCCAGTGTGTGTATCTCAAGGGTCCTCATGACATGTGAACTGGCACAGGTCTGCAATCCTGTGGGCCACTGGGACGTGGGGTCTTTGGTATAGGAACGAAGCATGATGTCTTCCACCTCACTGAGACCCTCTGTAGACTCAGGCTCATAGTGAAGATGCGATGTAAGACTCCAAAGAGTTGAAAGCATATGCTTTAAAGGACACCAGGGTTCACTCTGTCCAGTCCTGCTGCCTTGTCTGACTGTAGTCTTTTCGGCTGACATGTGGGGGGTCTATTACAGGAGGCAGAGGTGCAATAAGAAGAGAGAGGGGTAGAGGTGGTGTGGCAGTAGGGTTCAGGCTTGCTCCTGGTGAGTTAGAAGGGGGCTGAGCAGTAGACACAGTGTTGAATCTGTTAAACATATTCAGCTTATTGGCCCGATCCTCTCCACCCTCAGTTCCACTGCTGATAAATGGCCTGAAACCAGTGATGGTCTGTATACAAACTCCGAACCTCTCTCATGTCGTTTTGTTTGAGTTTCCATGCCAGCTTTTTCTTGTTAATGTTCTGAGCCTCGCTGGTCTTGACTCTCAGTGAACTTTGGATCATTCTCACCACCTCTCAGTTGCCATCCTTGAATGACTGCTTCTTGTTGTTAAGGGGAGCGTTGTTGTCTTTAGTCACCCATGACTTGTTATTTGGGTAAGAAAAGACCATCTGAGTTGGGTCAATAGCGGCCACAAACTGCACAAAGTTCAGCGGTCTACTGTCCACGGTGGTATGGCTGAATTCACCTGTGATCACAATGAAAGCATTCTGGAGCTATACTCCCGATACTCCCTCTGGCTCCAGGCTAACACTCTCATTTCATCCATTTTATTTGCCATTGACCTCACGTTCCCCATTAAAATAGGCAGGAGAATTTTCCTCTTTGTAAGCCTCTGCTGTCTCAACACTACCATCCTTTTCCTCTTCTGTCCCCCACCTCTGCATCCATGTTTTTATCCATATTTTAGTCAGCCAGTATGTGGGTCTGGCCAATAATCTAACCGGCATCAGGGCAAACAGAGGATCCCTGGAGTAAACAAAGCATGCATGCAGTTGCAACAAAACATTCCGCAGTGACTAAAAAGTAAAAAAACACCCTCGAGGGTAGCTACTCATGAATAATTAAGTTCCTGGGAGAAAAAGGTTACAATAAGTAAGAAAAGAGTTTAAAGTACGAGAATGGCAAAAGCAACTGGACAAGGCCACTCCCCAGTTAACGGATGCACATTGAAAACAGAAAACTCTAAACTCAAGTCAAACTAACATTGAACTTTTGAAATAGAATGCATCATCATGTAATCATGTTAGTCTGACTGAAATCAAACTAAATTGACTGTCAATGTCAGACAAACACAGGTAGATTTTTTTCTGCAACTGAGCAGTCAAGAATGTGCATGTACAAGTGAACTTTGCACCCGGTGCATGCTCCACAGTTCTGGCTGGGGGTTTGACTCAGAAGTCACAGAAGAAACCAGCATAAACATAAACAGAGTGAGGGGTTAATGTGTGGGGACCTGTTTATTTTTGGAACTGATGAATGGAATGCCCTCACAAACCAACTGAGGACGTGGCAGACCATGGATACTTTTAAAGGTGCCCTGAAAACCCACCTTTTTAAAAAAAGGCATTCTGGAGTTGATGTTGTGTGTTGCGCTGTTCTTATGTGTGATTTTAATCCGTAATAATTTAATTTTTTTAATGAAACATGGATTAGAAATAAAATTGATTCATCTTATTATTATTAACATTTTAAATTGAAATACGAGTATTTCTCAAAAACAGTCATGCTTGAAAGAAGGACGAGACAAAGTGACTGGGCTTTCAATTACAAATACTGTTGGATTCAAATCTGCTACTTGCATTACAGAAAATAGAAAATAAGAAATTCTCCGTTTCTGGATTTATCTGACTGACAAGAATAATGGGGAAAAAATAAACTGGAACTTACCATGCCATTGACATGAATATGTTGGGTAGCAGAAGCCACCAGTACCAGTTTCCTGCATTGGAGAAGACTGCCATTAAAAGGCCAACCAGAATTCCATTGTATCCATACAGGCCTGCTGCGATTGCTCCTCTGAGGAAAACAGAAACATTACAACAATATTCAAACAATGAATACTTGTTTAATTATGGTTGTTAATTATGATTATAATTGAAAAAAATTAGTCTAAACCTACCTGTTTTGTTTAAGAATGAGGGCTGAGATGGTGGCAAACAAGGTGCCCACAAAGCCATTGAGAGCCCACCATCTGTTCTGGAGGATCAGTCCAGCAAAGATGATCAATCCACTCAGGGGGTTGTTTACAAACATCACCTGTGCTGCACCTCTCAACACCCAATCAAATATTTGAAACAAGATCCACTGTTCTGAACAAAACACAAAATACATTCATAGATTTGAACAAGAGTACAAAAAATTGTACAGAGATACAACATGAATCAGTAATATACGAAAATTGAATGAGGAAAAGAAAATACAATTACTCAGAATTAAAATAATCGTTTCAGCAGCTAAGATGTATCTAAAGAACACATGAGTCATAGAATATTAAGGAATACTGTATACAGTACACTGTAGTTCATAAGTTTGTTTGGACAGTGTCCCGATATTTGTGACATTTTTCTCTGTGTACCAATACAACAATTTGAAATGAAGCAATCAACATTTCGTTAGAATTTCATATTCAATTTAAGGGTTTAAGAATTGTATGAACCATTTAGGAATTACAGTCATTTTTATACCTAGTCCGTTCAAAAGTAATTGGACAGTTAACTGATACACACGGATGTGAGCATGAACATTATTCTATAAACAATTGAATATCGTGTGCAAAGAACTGTGTTTTGTACTGTACAGTACTTCACTTTGTTTTTGTAATAGAGGTTATTAGAAATCTAAATCGGGCAGTGGTGGTCTAGTGGTATAGGGCGCTGGATCGCTGATCCAAAGGTTGGGGGTTCGAGTCCCACTCTCCACAAGGTTGTCACTGTCCCCCCCAGTGGAGCTAACTGGGTTATCAAAGGCCGACCATGTCTCTCATTGTCTATGGTGAGAGGCATGTAAAAGAACCATTGCTGACTTTCGACAAGAGTAGGCTGCAAAGCCATCAGCGTGTTTCCGCCCTGTCCAGGGTGTACTCCGCCCTCGCCCGAAGTTGGCTGGGATGGGCACCAGCCTCCCCGCAACCCAAATTAGGATTAAGCGGGTATAGAAAATGATGAGAAATCTAAATCCCAAGGTGATATGTTAACATTTCATGTTACGATGTAGGACTTGGCTACTATAATTAACCATTCCTGGTGAGTCTTATTTTATGTATCTTGAGATCATTGACATGGAGTCTCTTGTAGCAGTGAAGTTACTGTGAGAAATTCCTTTACTCTGATGAATTCTTTCAGAAATTTAAATAAACATCTTACAGAAAACGTTATTATATATTTGTCTTGTTTGCACCTTTTAATGCTGAGAGCCTAATACAAAATTTAATTATTTGTAAATATAATGAGAGGCAGTGGTGGTCTAGTGGTAATAGGCGCCGGATTGCTGATAAAAAGGTTGGGGGTTCGAGTCCCACTCTCCACAAGGTTGTCACTGTCCCCCCCAGTGCAGCTAACTGGGTTATCAAAGGCCGGCCATGTTTCCCACTGTCTATGGTGTGAGGCATGTAAAAGAACCATTGCTGACTTTCGTAAAAAGAGTAGGCTGCAAAGCCGTCAGCATTTTTCCGCCGTGCAATGGCCTGGCGAGCTGTCCAGGGTGCACTCTGCCCTTGCCCTGAGTTGGCTGGGATGGGCACCAGCCTCCCCGTGACCCTAATTAGGATGAAGCGATTACAGAAAATGAACTGAACTGAACTGAACTGAATATAATGACAATAAAGGCTCTTAAATCTTGTTTAAAAACACACACACACATTAATTTTCCATCATTTTATTATTTGTTTAAATCATGTGGCAAATCTCTTCAAATGAACTTTTTAGAACTACTGTAGATACAAATTATTTAATAAAATGCTAGTAAGTGCAATTCACTTCCAGTGAATTGATATTAGATTAGCTATTTGATTAGATGTTTAAATTATTATTATTATTATTATTATTTTTAAATAAATATAAGCATTTATAACCGTATGTATTTTTGAGGGCAGACTATTTTACAGACCATTGCTGACTACACAGACCATTTCTGACTTTCGACAAAAGTAGGCTGCATAGCAATCAGCATGTTTCTGCCCCGCAATGGCCTGGTGAGCTGTCCATGGTGTCCGTGGTGTACTCTGCCCTTGCCCGGAGTTGGCTGGGATGGGTGCCAGCCTCCCCATGACCCTAATTAGGATTAAGCAGTTACAGAAAATGAATGAATGAATGAATGAATGCAGTTTTCATAGAGACTGTGTGAAAGCACAAGTCTAAACCTACCTTTCATCCATTTGCCAAAAGGAGCCATGTCTCCACAAAAATAATACAGAAAGTGCATGAGTTTGGCTTTAATCTTCTGAGCATCACATAACCTGGCTTGTACAGTTTGCTGTTCATTCTGCTGTGGCTGTGATTTCTTTGGTACTGCAGGCTGTTGAACTGTGTTACCCATGAGGGGCTGTAGCTCCTGTCAAACAGGAATCAATAAATGGACATGAACATTTATTTTTAAATAAGACACCAAATATTCTGTTTTGAATCTAAGTGCATTAGAATACAGTAGTCATGTATTGCAAAAATATTGTTTATGGGTAATTTAATCCCTTCTCCATCAACTGAACTGGTAATATAAACTCTGGCAAAAATGATGGACTAACTTCACTGAAGGATCTTCAACTTGGCTTATTTTTTTTAATACAGTACTTTGTATCACATAAACAAATCACATAAATGATACCGTACATGTGTTCAATAACTTATTTTATTTAATAGCATATATTTTTCCAGATTAGGCGATTTCTGCGAATGGTGATAGTCGTTATTTCTGAAAAACAAAAAGAAAGACTCCAAAAAAACTCTTTGAAAGTTTTGCCACACCCAGCCACTGTTTCGAATCTTACAATTTACGCAGTGTGTGTACGTACGACATGTCTGTGATAATGTTGACATGTGTGATAGACTTGGTCAATACATTTTTTTTTGTTGTTGTTGTTTAATGACTCAATAATTTCTTTTCTGGACCACTTAATTAGGGTCACGGTAAGGCTGGTGCCCATCTCGTCCAATACTGGACAAGGGCAGAGTACACCCTCGACAGCCTTTCAGGCCATAGCAGGGCGGAAATGCTGTCAGCTATGCAGCCTCCTCTTGATGAAACTCAGCAATGGTTCTTTTCCATGCCTCTCACCATCGTCAGTGAGATACATGGCAAGCCTTTGATAACCCAGTTAGCTGCACGGTGGCAAAATCATTGATAGCCCACTGATAGAGGGGGCTTAAGCCTCGACCTTGGGATCAGTAATCGAGGACCTTATCAATGGGCCACCACTGCCTATTGCTATCTCTGCTTTCTTTTTAAGAGAACAAGTGTGTATTTTAAATCTTAACAAGATGTACCGGATACACTTTACAGACAGAAATCTGTCAGAAACCAAAGTTAAACTGTCTGTGTACAATTTTCAAGTTCATGTCCAACTTATATGTGCTCCCTCTAAATAAATATCATAAAGAAAATTTACGAGTCTGATCATGTACATTGGAGAAAGCTTTTGCCTCGCAAAACAGCAGCAGCATTCCACGTATCCACTACACATGCTCAATCCATAGAAAATCCCTAGTGTGCAGAATAAGAATGTAAATATCATAAAATGACATGTCAAAAAGGTTAATTTTCACAGAATGGGACCCAATGATAGCACAGTTCACATTTTATAAAATTTTATCATGTTGCTGAATAAATAAACAACCATGTTAACCATAATATTTTTTGGCTCATTTGTTTAATCTACAGGCAGTGAGGGCCTTTTGGTAAAATATCAGAGTACATGACAAGCAGTAACTGGCTTAATAACTGATGTGTTACTGCTGTCATCCTTTCTAAATCAAAGAATATGCCAATTAACATAAAGTAATGGAAAAAGGAATAAAAAAAATAGCACAGTTGAATACTGATCTAAGCAAGAGCCATTGGATAACATTTAAATAATTATCGAAACAAAAACCGTTACAGACCCTGCGATGGCCTGATGAGCTGTCCAGGGTGTACCCTGCCCTCGCCCAGAGTTAGCTGAGATGGGCGCCAGTCTCCCTGTGACCCTAATTAGGATAAAGCTGTTCAGAAAATGAAAGAGTTGATGGGCAGTGGTTCTGATTTCCAGCATTATAAGACTGTGCTGTGTATAGCATTTATAAAGTTAGGGAAAAGACATCGGAGATGTCATGAAGTCATTCAAGTAAGTGACGAAACAAACTTTTGTCCAGAATTTCCGGGTGTTGCACATTTATTCACAGTTGATATTATAGGAGCACTCAAACTTTTTTGGTCAGACACATCTTAAACTGCTTCGCAGAGTGCATGAATATACTATATGAATATTTGGATATTAGATACATTAATACAAAGCTGTAGTATAAAAGGTATTATGACCTTATGTCTTACCTTTGGATGTTCAATAATAGATGTTGTATTAAATCCTGTGATATTCCCTGAGATATTCTGAGGCAAAAACAAGACAGTCATTTTTATTTAAATTAGTTATATTAAAAAGTGTTGTTTTGTTTGGAGGTCTGTGGGTAATAATTTTGCAGAGTCTTACTTTTGAATTCTGTATTCCAGGCATAAATAAGGTTAGGTTTTGCCTCCAGTAATCACAGCAAATGGGAAACAACTGGCAAGGCTTTATATTGTTCGAGTAAAATCCAGGCTCCTCCTCTGCAAGTGCAAATGCAAATTAGGAAACAAGTAAGATGATGCCTGTAGTATGAATCGTCATCATTCATCTCATTTATGAGATGCTGAAGATTCCTTTGTGTCAGAGTCATATTTAGCTTTTGCACCTAAACTTGTACTTACTCACAATAATGTTTATTACTATACCAAGAAAAAGAGAAAAAAAGCAACGATATTCTGTGGATAGTAAGGAATTAAATAAATGTTACAGAGGAATTCTGGGTGTTCCTCATTTCATAATACAGTACTGTATTTGGCCATTCACCAAAGTTGGCAGCTATAACTGGTAGACATGCTGAGGTGGAAATTAAGTCAAGAAATTAAGTGCTAGGATTAGGGCTGGACAATGCATCAATAAATTATCATATCATATGAACATTCCCAACATCGGATATTTATAGATAATCGAGTATTCTAAATTAAAGCAGAAATATAACATTTCCTTAATGAATGGACAATATTATTTATATTTAACCCCGTTGCCAGACCTTGCTTCGAGCATTATCATGATACCCCCTAACCTGGCAGCATTGTCAAATGACAACCTTACTTTGTATTAACAGCGATTACAATGGAATGCTTAAAGTTGACAGAAACGGTAATTTGATTGATGTTGCATATCTAGAATGACTGGTATGAAAAAAATGACAGTGATAAGATTTTCTCTTATATCACCAACCCCAAGGTTTGATAGGAAGCATAAAAGGTAATTAAAATCTGCAGAGCTTCCAAATGGTGCATCGACAAGTTGTGTGACTATCAACCTGGAGATCACAGCCATGGAGCTTGTCCATGGGAGCTAATCGGCTTATGGAAGGGAGGGATGGCATATGCTCCCCTGTCACTCACAGCGATCACCAGTCAATCCATGTGTGTCTGTGAGCTAATTGTACATAAGGGATGATGTCACTTTCCCTCTTAGTGTGTTAGGCTGCCTCCAAATGTGCATATGGATTAGTTCATAAAGAGGCGGGTGGCAGCATCACACATGATGCAGAGAGCATGTACATATTTTCCTTCCCTGGTTCATGGTGGTTGAATGTGATGAGGAGGCAATACATAATGGGAAAACATGTGGGGGGTTGTCCATATATAGGACAAATATCTACCTCTGAAACATGATAAATAAATACTGATTCCGCAATCTCATAGTTAAATACCCACAGATAATGGAAAAGCATTTTTTTTCATCAGAAAGTGTGTGTGTGTGTGTGTGTGTGTGTGTGTGTGTGTGTGTGTGTGTGTGTGTGTGTGTGTGTCCATCCGTCCATCCATCCATCCCTCCGGAGTACATGTAAACATGAAAAATCTAGCAATGTTACTTCTGCTGGTATATATCACTATCTTCCACTTACAAACTGTTACTTGTTTCGGGTCATAAAATAAAAATATATATATATATTTTAATGATGAAAACAGATTCAAAGTGCATAAAATGTGCTTCCAGAAGTGAACCAATAGGACTGATCACTGTTTGTGAGATCACTGTGTCTCTTTTACACCCATACATTGAAAGCTTGGGTGGCTGACTGTAATGTCTGGTCAGACATCAACAATGGGTCTGTGTATAATTATTTGTTATTCCTGCTTCTCATGACGGAGAAGCCAAATGAATAGTGAAACACGCATATATATATATATATATATATATGCACACACACACACACACACACACACACACACACACACACACACACACACATATATATATATATATATATATATATATGTGTGTGTGTGTGTGTGTGTGTGTGTGTGTGTGTGTGTGTGTATATATATATATATATATATATATATATATATAAAATCGAGTATGAACATAATATATTTTGAATAATAATAATAATAATAATAAGTTGTGTGAGTGTTAGCCTTGCGATGGCCTGGCAAGCATCCAAGGTGTACCCTGCCCTCACCAGAGTCGGCTGAGATGGAAGCCAGCCTCCCAGTGACCCTAAATTGAAGTAAGTGGTTCAGAAAATGAATGACTGTTTGAATAATAATAATAATCATCATCATTAAAATGTGGAAACTGGAAATTCATTAAAATGATTTAATCTTTTTCTATGCAGGATACATGTATGGAGTTTGAGATTTCCTAGAAAAAAAACATTTTATATTATTATGGAAGTTTAAAGTATATGTGCATTTATATGTTTTATTTCCTCCATTTTCTCAAGATAACAAGTTAGCTTAATTTATTTTTTCTTTGATCTCAAGTTATTTATGTCGTTTACTCAGGATAACAAATGTTTTTCAAATAATGATGAGTTAAGTTCATTTGTCTTCCCATGATAGCGAGTTATTTATAGCAAGGTATAAGGTTATTTCAGTCTGTGCCAGGCCCTTATTGAAGAGAAATACGTATGACATGGTGAACCATATTCTCCTGCTCCACTGAATCATGATGCAATGAAGAGCCCGGCACATGATGTACAGGTTAGAATATCATGAAAATATGCTTAGCCTCCTGAATCAGTGAAAGGAGTGCGATCACTCATATGCTGCAAAAGCTTGTGCTGATTCTTAGCCAGTATTGCACTATACTAATAGTGTACAATTGCCAAAAATAACACTATTGATTTCAGATGGGATGGTATAGTGGCATCGTGGTTATCGTGTCCACCTCACAACAAGAAGGTCCTAAGTTCAAGTCCCAGGTTGGTGAGGGCGTTTCTCTATAAAATCTGCATGTTCTTGCAAAGTCCCTGTGCTTGCATGAGTTTCCTCTTAGTTCTCCGGTTTCTTCCCACCGTCCAAAGACATGAACCTTAGGCTAATTGGCAGTTCCAAAATCCCTCTAGGTGAGTATGAATGAATGTGTGTGTATTTACCCTTCAAAGGTCTGGTGAACTGTTCAGGATGTACCCCACCATTGGCCAGTGTCTGCTGGAATAAACTTCAGCTTCCATTGTGACCCTAGTAAAATGAATCTGTTTGAAAAGTGAATGAGTGGATATCATATCAATTATTTTTTTTTAAATTCTGGAGATATTGATATAAAATGGTTGAGTTAAATCAAGATCATAGGAACAAATGAAATATGTAATTAACAAATGAATGTTATATGGTTGTTAGAGAATATTGTACCTGTGTCTGGCCTTCCAATAATGTGCAGGTTTTCTGAATGCTGCCCTCTACTGATCTGTAGCAGACATTCATCATTAATTTTCTGTAACCGATTACATCCTAATTAGGATCATGGGGAGGCTGGCCCCCATCCCAGCCGATTCTGGGCAAGGGCAGAGTACACCCTGGACATCTCGCCAGGCCATCACAGGGCAGAAACACGCTGACGGCTATGCATCTACTCTTGTCGAAAGTCAGCAATGGTTATATGCTTCACACCATAAACAGTAAGAGACATGTCCGGCCTTTGATAACCCACTTAGCTACTGGGGGGACAGTGACAACCTGTGGAGAATGGGGTTTGAATCCCCAACATTAGGACCAGTGGTCCAGCGCCTTTATCACCAGCCCATCACTGCCCACAGCAGACATTCTGCTGCTTATTTTCTGGGCCTTCCATCATATTCTTTATACAAATTTCTCTTTGCAAAGGTGCCTCTTTTTTCTGCAGTGGCAGCTCATCTTGGGTTTTCTGCTCCTTTTTGTAGATTTTTCCTCCTTCATCTTATCATAAAAGTTGAGGTTTTTCTCTGGGTAGATAACCATGCGAAGAGGCAGCTTGTAGATGGTATTTGTCTCTGTGACAATCAAGAGTAACGTAAGAGTGGAGAAGACGAAAGGTCCAGTGCATGTTGGATGTCTAAACTGAGTAACGAATTACTGTATTAAAATCCAAATTCTGTCATTGTACATTCAAAATACTCACAGTAGTGATCAGATTATGAATTGCATAGCCAATATATGCACATAAATGGGGGGATGAGAAAGAAAATAAATTTTATTGGTGATGAATAAAGCCAGTAGTGATTTCAGAATCATTTGGTGCTTAAAAAGATGAAATGCTTTGAATAGACAACATACCACATCCTATAGAACAGTTGTCCCCGAAAAATCTTTTATTTTGAAAAATGGTCGTATTCTCTCGGTTACATCTCGGTCATTTGAGCGCTAAAATGTCACCCCCAAGCAAAATGAGTAAGAAACAGAAGACTTTATAAAGTTTCTTTGCAAAGAGGAAAAGGCCCAGTGACGAGACAGAAGAGCCAGAGACTTCTCCAAAACAAAAACAAACAAACAAAAAAAAAACCCAAAGGTTTTAACAAACAGTACCAGGAGTCCAACATGAAATATGGATTTATGGTGACAGGTGATTCCCACACACCAAGCCTACCCTGCATAATATGAGGTGACTGGCTCTCTAATGAGGCGATGAAGCTTTTAGAACTTCAGAACTGGATCTGTATGGACGCGGCGCGTAAACAGAGGCGTATTGGACACGTTTCCAACATTAGTGCGGATTTTGGGTGAGCCCTGAGCCTGAGCCTTCATTCTCCCAGCTGATGCACCATGACCTGCCTTTGCTCTTAGAAGAGCAGACTGGACAGAAGCAACACATTTCGGGTGTGGTTGTCTCCCATTAACCCCCGGATGGGACGGCCTCGTTGCAGAGAAACAAGCCCAGGGCTCCCAGTTATTTAGCGTTATGGTAAGTTAAAATTTCCATGCACTTTATATTCATTTTTGTGGTGCATCTTATTTTGAAGGCACTTTTAAAAGTTACCATAGCGACCAGAGTCATAGAGAGTTAGGGCAGTGCTGGCCAACAGAATGAGGTGAGAGGGAGGAGCTTGTGAGGGAGAGAGAAGCGAGGAGAGGGAGGAGCTTATTAGGGAGAGAGAAGAGAGAAGCGGGAGGAGCTTGTGATGGAGAGAGAAAAGAGGAGAGGAGAGGGAGGAGCTTGTGAGGGAGAGAAGAGAGGAGAAGGAGAAGCTTATGATGGAGAGAGAAGAGAGAGGGAGGAGCTTGTGAGGAGGAGAGAGAAGAGAGGAGAGCAAGGAACTTGTGAGGGAGAGAGACGAAAGGAGAGGGAGAAGCTTGTGAGCCTTGGCGGATACACAAACATGCAGAAGCCTTAGCTGACAGTTCGAACTGGTAACTTTACTTCAGCTGTTGAAAAATAACATTCATGGAGTGTTTAATAATAAAAAAATGTTGCGTAGGTATATTTAGATCAGAGGAAGAAATGGGGAATTTCTGGTTTTTGTCATTTATTTATTTTTTCGACATGAAATTCGTTTATAATTTATTTTTGGGGCAGAGAGAGTGTACCAGAGATTTGGATGTTATACCTATGTTATGTTTTGTTGTTGTGGTAGTGGTGGCCTGGTGGTAAAAGGTGTTGGATCGCTGATCCTAAGGTTGTGAGTTCGACTCCCACTCTTCACAAGGTTGTCACTGTCCCCCCGGTGCAGCTACTGGGTTATTAAAGGCCGGCCATGTCTCTCACTGTCTCTGGTGAGAGGTTCATGTAAAAGAACCATTGCTGACTTTTGACAACAGTAGGCTGCAAAGCCATCCGCGTGTTTCTGCCCCTTGCTAAAGGGTTGTGTCAGGAAGGGTTTCTTCTTTTCCTTTTGGCTGTTCCCTTCAGGGGTCGCCACAGCAAATGATGTGCCTCCATCTCACCCTATCCTTTGCATCTTCTTCTCTTACACCAACGACCTTCATGTCCTCCTTCACCACATCCATGAATCGTCTCTTTGGTCTTCCTCTAGGCCTTTTGCCTGGTAGTTCCAGCCTCAGCATCCTATTACCAATATACTCACTATCCCTCCTCTGTACATGTCCAAACCATCTCAATCTAGCCTCTCTGACTTTGTCTCCAAAAAGTCTTACATGTGCTGTCCCTCTGATGTGCTCATTCCTAATCCTATCCATCCTCGTTACTCCCAAAGAGAACCTCAACATTTTCATCTCTGCTACCTCCAACTCTGCCTCCTGTCTTTTCCCCAGGGCCACTGTTTCTAACCCATACAACATCGTTGGCCTCAACACCGTCTTGTACACTTTTCCTTTCATTCTTGCCAATACCCTCCTATCACACATCACACCGGACACTTTTCTCCAACCATTCCAACCTGCCTGCACACGCTTCTTGACCTCTTTTCCACACTCTCCATTGCTCTGGATTGTTGAGCCTAAGTACTTAAAATCCTCCACCTTCCTTATCTCTGCTCCCTGTAATCTCACCGTTCCTCTTTGGTCCTTGTCATTCATGCACATGTATTCTGTCTTACTGAGACTAATCTTCATTCCCCTCCTTTCCAGGGCATACCTCCACCTCTCTAGATTTTCCTGCACTTGTTCTCTGCTCTCACTACAGATCACAATGTCATCTGCAAACATCATAGTCCATGGGGAATCTTGTCTAACCTCATCTGTCAGCCTGTCCATCACCATAGCAAACAAGAAGGGGCTGAGAGCTGACCCTTGATGCAGTCCCACCTCCACCTTGAACTCTTGTGTCACACCGACAGCACACCTCACCACTGTCTTACATCTCTCATACATGTCCTGCACCACTCTAACATACTTCTCTGCCACTCCAGACTTCCTCATGCAATACCACAGTTCTTCTCTCGACACCCTGTCATATGCTTTCTCCAGATCCACAAAGGCACAATGCAGCTCCCTCTGACCTTCTCTGTACTTCTCTATTAACATCCTCAAGGCAAACACTGCATCTGTGGTGCTCTTTCTTGGCATGAAACCAAACTGTTGTTCACAAATGCTGACTTCTGCCCTTAGTCTAGCTTCCACTATTCTTTCCCATAACTTCATCGTATGGCTCATCAACTTTATCCCTCTGTAGTTGCCACAACTCTGCACGTCTCCCTTGTTCTTAAAAATGGGCACCAGCACACTTCTCCTCCATTCCTCTGGCATCCTCTCACTCTCTAAGACCTTGTTAAATGTTCTTGTCAGAAAATCTACTGCTACCTCTCCTAGACACTTCCATACCTCCACCGGTATGTCATCAGGACCAACTGCCTTTCCATTCTTCATCCTCTTCAATGCCCTCCTCACTTCACCCTTACTAATCTCTGCTACTTCCTGGTCCTCAACAGTCACCTCTTCTACTCTTTTTTCTCTCATTTTCCTCATTCATCAGCTCTTCAAAGTACTCTTTCCATCTTCCCAGCACACTTCTGTCATCAGTCAATACATTTCCCTCTCTGTCCTTTATCAATCTAACTTGCTGCACGTCCTTCCCATCTCTATTTCTCTGCTGTGCCAACCTGTATAAATCATTTTCTCCCTCCTTACTTTCCAACCGAGCATACAAGTCATCAAACGCGCTCTGTTTGGCCTTTGACACTGCTACCTTTGCCTTACGCTGTGTTTCCCTGTACTCCTGTTTACTCTCTTCGGTTTTCTCAATGTCCCACTTCTTCTTAGCTAATCTCTTCCTTTGTACACACTCCTGCACATCCTCATTCCACCACCAAGTCTCCTTATCTACTTTCCTTCCAGATGACACACCAAGTATTCTCCTACCTGTCTCCCTGATCACATTAGCTGTAGTTGTCCAGTCATCTGGAAGCACTTCCTGACCACCCAAAGCCTGTTTCAACTCCTCCTTGAAGACAACCCGATACTCTTCCTTTTTCACTTTGTCTTCTGCTCTACCTTTGCCTTCTTCACCTTTCTCACCATCAGCATCATCCTGCACACCACCATCCGATGCTGTTTGGCAACACTCTCACCCACTATGACTTTGCAGTCACTGACTTCCTTTAAATTACATCGCCTGCACAAGATGTAGTCTACCTGTGTGCTCCTACCTCCACTTTTATAAGTCACCCTATGCTCCTCTCTCTTCTGGAAGAAAGTATTCACCACAGCCATTTCCATCCTTTTTGCAAAATCTACCAACATCTGTCCTTCTGCGTTCCTGTCCTGGATACCAAACCTACCCATCACTTCCTCGTCCCCTCTGTTTCCTGCACCAACATGTCCATTGAAGTCTGCCCCAATGACCACTCTTTCACCTCTGGGGGTACTCTGCATCACTTCATCTAACTCCCTCCAGAATCTCTCCTTCTCTTCTCGCTCACATCCTGTCTGTGGGGCATAAGCACTAACAACATTGACCATCACACCTTCAATTTCTAACTTGAGATTCATCACTCTGTCTGACACTCTTTTCACTTCTAGAACATTCCTGGCAAACTCCTCCTTCAAGATGACTCCGACTCCATTTCTCTTCCCATCCACACCGTGATAAAACAGCTTAAACCCTGCTCCTATGCTTCTAGCCTTGCGACCTTTCCACCTGGTCTCCTGAACACACAGTATGTCCACCTTCCTCCTCTGCATCATGTCAGCCAGCTCTCTACCTTTTCCTGTCATAGTTCCAACATTCAAAGTCCCTACTTTCAGTCCTAGACTCATGCCTTTCCTCTTCTCTCTCTGGCAACGGACACGCCTCCCGCCTCTCCTTCTTCGACGTCTTCGACCAACAGTAGTCCAATTTCCATCAGCACCCTGTTGGTTGACGGCACTGATGGCGGTCGTTGTTAACCCGGGCCTCGACCGATCCGGTATGTGGTTTTTTCTTGTGATTCGCATAGTTTATTTGGCATTTGTTTTACGCCGGATGCCCTTCCTGACGCAACCCTCTGCATTTATCCGGGCTTGGGACCGGCGTGAGGGAGAGACACTGGTTTGTGCCCCCCCCTCACGGCTGCATTGTTTGGCAACACTCTCACCCATTACTATTTTGCAGTCACTGACTTCCTTCAAATTACATTGCCTACACAAGATGTAGTCTACCTATGTGCTCCTACCTCCACTTTTATAAGTCACCCGATGCTCCTGTCTCTTCTGGAAGAAAGTATTCACTACAGCCATTTCCATCCTTTTGCAAAATCTTTCAACATCTGTCATTCTGTGTTCCTGTCCTGGATACCAAACCTGCCCATCACTTCCTCGTCCCCTCTGTTGCCTGCACCAACGTGTCCATTGAAGTCTGCACCAATGACCACTCTTTCACCTCTGGGGGTACTCTGCATCACTTCATCTAACTCCCTCCAGAATCTCTCCTTCTCTTCTAGCTCACAACCTGCCTGTGGTCATAAGCACTAACAACACTGAACATCACACCTTCAATTTCTAACTTGAGACTCATCACTCTGTCTGAATTCTTTTCACTTCTAGAACATTCCTGACAAACCCCTCCTTAAAGATTGCTTTTACTCCATTTCTCTTCCCAGCCACACCATGATAAAACAGCTTAAACCCTGCTCCTAAGCTTCTAGCCTTGCTACCTTTCCACCTGGTCTCCTGGACACACAGTATGTCCACCTTACTGCTCTGCATCATGTCAGCCAGCTCTCTATCTTTTCCTTTCATAGTTCCAACATTCAAAGTCCCTACTCTCAGTCCTAGACTCATGCCTTTCCTGTTCTCTCTCTGCCTACAGACATGCCTCCTGCCTCTCCTTCTTCGACCAACAGTTGCCAATTTTCACCAGCACCCTGTTGGTTAACAGCACTGATGGCAGTCATTGTTAACCCGGGCCTCGACCGATCTGGTATGAATTTTATGATCATTTGCATAACAATTTCTTTCCCTTGCTCAAGAGTTGTGTCAGGAAGAGCATCCGACATAAAAACCTATGCGAAATCAAACATGCGAATCATCGATTTGCGATGGCGACTCCTGAGAATAAGGAAACAGCCAAAAGGAAAAGAGGACAACTCATGTTACGTTGTTGGTGCAATGTTACAAGGAAGCTGCGAATAAAGTTGCACACAGTGGATTCACATTTATGATTATATTTACAATAAACAATATCTGCACCACTGCATTCCCCGGTCCGTGGTAAAATAGTCAATCATTAACCCGTCATAGTGATAAAAAGGTTGGGGACCATTGCTATAGATGGTAGATAGACCTGCCAGCTGAGTAAATATAACATTCCACTAATTGTTATACAGGCTAAGACACAGTTGTACCCATAGTCCAAAGAAAATGCTTTGAAATGGTGCTGCAAGGGAAAGACCTAAAAATTACAAATTTAAGATTAGAAATTTCACTGATCTTATTAATTATTTAATGTTACAGTATTACTTACAGCCACTGGCAAAAATTACAAAAAAAAACCCCACATTTAAAGAAAGTCCACCTAGAGTTTTTCATTCATAGAAAATAAATAAATTGCAGCTATGACACAAACTTTTTGAAACTATTTTGTTTCATCAGAGAGTATGGCAGCTGGTGAATACAGATGCTGTAGACAGAGAGGAGTCAAGTATAATTCGCACATTTATGAGTCTTGCCCTGTGTCTAATTACCAGCAACTTTTAAAAATGTATTTATTTCAGGCTAATTAGCATTTTCACACACTTTTGTGCCAGTATTTGTTTTGCACTATGATTTTTTGTTGTTGTTGTTTTTGAATGTTTCAATTCTTCCCCTCGATTGGACCTGGAAAACATTGCTGATTATTAAAATAATTAAAAATGTATATAATATAGATCGTCATTATCATCATCATCCTTCTCAGCTTAATCCAGGGTCGGATCGCAGCAGCCTAGGCAATGAGGTCCAGACGTCCCTCTTCCCAGCTACTTCCTCCAGCTCTTCTGGGGGGACACGAAAATGTTCCCAGACCAGCCAAGAGACATAATCCCTCCAGTTTGTTCTATGTTGACCCCTGAATCTCTTCCAGTTGGATATACCCGAAACACCACACCAGGGAGGCGTTAGGGAAGCATTCTAACCAGATACCCGAGCCACCTTAGTTGGCTCCTCTCAATGCGGAGGAGAAGCGGTTCTACTTCGAGCTCCTCCCAGATGGCAAACTTCTCACCCTATCTCTAAGGGAGAGCCCCACCACCCGGCAATGGAAGCTTATTTCTGCCGTTTGTATCCATAGGTGAGGGTTGGAATGTAGATCAGCTGATAAATTAAGAGCTTAGCGGCTGAGCTCCCTCTTTACCACGATGGGTCAGTACAGACTCCACTTTACAGCAGGGGCTGCAGCGATCCACCTGTTGAGCTCCCACACCAATCATATATCACTCAGGAACAAGACCCCTAGATATTTGAACTCCTCCCCTTGGTGCAGGGCCTCATTCCAAACCTGGAGGGTGCATTCAACTCTTTTCCAGCTGAGAACCATGGCCATGGACTTGGAGGTGCTGATTCTCATTAACAGCCGCTTGATACCTGGCTGTGAATCACTGGATTGATGCAGCCAAAAGAACAATGTCATCCACAAAAAGCAGAAACAAGATCCGATGGCCACCAACCAGAACTCCTCAATAGCTTGGCTGTGTCTAGAAATTCTGTTCATAAAAATTATGAACAGAATCGGTGACAAAGGACAGCCTTGGTGGACTTCAACCCTCACCAGAAACAAATTTGACCTGTTACCAATGCTCTGGCTCCGGTAATACAGAGACTGAATGACCTGTAGCAATGGGTCCTGTATGCCGTACTCCCAGAGCATGCCCCACAAGATTATGGTTGGAGGGACATGGTTGAAAGCCTTCTCTAAATTCACAAAACACATGTGAACAGATCGGGCAAACTCCCATGCACCCCCCCCCCCCCCCCCAAGGGTCCTGTAGAGCATACAGAGTTGGTTGAGAGTGGTTCTGCTATGACGAAAACCATATTGTTTCTCCAGAATCCGCGGTTCAACTATTGGTTGGATCCTCCTCTTCAGCACCCCTGCATAGACTTTCCTGGGTAGGCTAACGAGTGTGGTTCCACAACAGTTGGAACACACCCTTCGGTCCCCCTTTTTAAAAAGGGGACTACCACCCAGGTTTGCCAATCCAGAGGTATGGCCCCTGATGACCACGTAATGTTGCAGAGACCTTTTTGAGGTCAACCTATAATGGCTCTCCAGGCCTCACCGAACTTCTCCCATGCCAGAGGTTTTGCATCGGTGACAGCTTGGGCTGCAGCACATTTGCTGGTACTTGTCAACTGCCTCAAGAGTCCCACAGGCCATTAAGCCCCGATAGGCCTCCTTTTTTCACTGGACGGCTTCTTTCACTGTAGGTGTCCACCACCGGGTTTGAGAGTTACCGCCACGACAGGCACTGATGACCTTCCAGCCATAGCTATGGGCTGCTGCCTCAATAGTAGAGGCGCAAACATGGCCCATTTGGATTCCATGCCACATGCCTCCTTCGGGATGTGGTGATAGCTCTACTGGAGGTGGGAGTTAAAGGCCCCTCTGACAGGATACTCCGCCAAATATTCCCAGACGACTGTAACTACACGCTTGGGCCTGCCAGGTCTGGAAGCTAGCCTCCCCCGGCATTGGAGCCAGCTCACCACCAGGTGGTGATTGGTTGACAGCTTAGTTCCTCTCTTCACCCGAATGTCCAGAACATGCAGCCACAAGTCCGGTGACATGACTACAAAGTTGATCATCGAACTGCGGCCTAGGGTGTCCTGATGCCAAGTACACCTATAAACAACACCCTTATGTTCAAAAATGGCATTCGTGATGGACAAACCGTGATGAGCATCCAACCGTGAAACATCATTTGGATTCAGACTGGAGAGGCTGTATCTACCAATCACACTCTTCCAGGTCACACTACCGTTGCTCGCATGGGTGTTGAAGTCTTGCAGGACAACAAGTGAGTCCGCTGGGGGAGCGTTCTTCAACATACCCCCTAAAGACTCCTAAAAAGGTGTGTACTCTGAAGTGTCATTTGCTGCATAAGCACAGCATCAGTCAGAACCCATCCCCCAAGCGAAGGCAGAAGGAAGCTACCCTTTTATCAACCAGGGAAAACCCCAACGTGTGGGCACCAAGGCGAAGGACTAAAAGGATGCCCACACTGGCTCCACATCTCTCCCCATGAGCAACTCCAGAATGGAATAAGGTCCAGCCCCTCTCAGGATGGGTGGTTCCAGAGCCCAAGCTATACATTGAGGTGAGTCCGACTATATCTAGTTGGTATCTCTCCACCTCACACACCAGCTCAAGCTCCTTCCCTGTCAGAGAGGTGACATTTCATGTCCCAAGAGTCAGAGTCAGTAACCAAGGATCGGTCCAACAGAGAATCCATGCCTTCGGCGGCCACCCAACTCACATTGCACCTGTTCCCTATAACCCCTCCAACAGGTGGTGGGTCCATGGGAGGACAGAGTTATGTCTCCCTTTCAGGTGGAGTCCAGCTGGGGTCTATGGGCTGAAGCCTAACCACTAACCCTGGCTCCAGGGAGGGACCCGGTGACCCGCGTCCCGGCAATGGAAACCATGTCTTTTTAAGTTTGTCGATGGGGGACTTTGAACCACGGATCACACAGATATGTCCTGGAAAATGGGGGCAATGTCAAAATAGCTTTGCTTGCCAGAATAGGGACCTCGTTGGCAGTAGCCAACCAAAAACTGTAGAAGGTAGATCAGCAAAGCTTAATCCCCGGTCACGCAGCATTCCACGTCTAAATCACGTACAAAAAATTCTGAAAATCTGGTGGACGTGATTGTAAGTGATAACTTTTGGTCAATTTTGGCTTGGCCGTGCTTTGTACGTGCTTTTTACGTGGTAAGGCCGTCGGCGGCTGTTCCACTGCTAAAACACTGCCTAAGCACGGCTAACCACATCCAGCAACGTGTAAGGCAACTCAGGCAAAACACGTGTTCGAAGTGGGAAAAAAACTGTAAGTTACCACGGCTAATCTTGGTCTCATCACGTCTGTATCACTGCCGATCACGTCTTGAGAGTGGACGTAAAATGGGCACTCCACTGCCATAGCACTGCCATAGGACTGCCATAGCACTGCCATAGCACTGCCTAATCACTAATAACTGCGGCTCGGCGTTGTCAGAAGGGTGGATTGCCACTTTTGCGTCTTATCACGTCTCCCCAAGTTTTTATCACTGCCAGAACACGGATTATTACGTGTGTTTCACGTGTGTTGCATGTCTTTACCACGTGGTTGTCCGTGGTCTAAAATTTTGAGTAGTTCAAAACTTTTTTCCACGTCCAGCGCCGTTCAAATTTTTCCCCACATCCTGCAACGTCTAAAAATCGATTGTTGCACATCTTAAACTCGACATCAACACGAACAACACCATCTGCTTCACGGAAACCATTTTTGGACGGGTTTTGGCCGTGATTAAGCCGTAAAACGCTGTGTGAGCGACCCTTAAGTTAGTTCCTCCTGCTCCTGTAAATGTCCTTTCTGCCAACTGATGCTGAGCCATATGGGCCCTAACCCAGTCAAAGCATTCAGTGGAGGCTGAAGAGAAATCAAATGACATTCTCCTCAAGAATTTTTAAATGTTTAACTATTATTTCATGTGGTATAAGAATACTATGTTAATATTAATGTGTTTTTGCTCCTTGATTTGTAATGATTGCTGGCTGTCAGTAAAAATATACTTTATCCCTTCCTGCAGTGTTATTATAAACTGCAATTGTGCAAAAACCTGTTGAAGCATTGTGATCAATGATAAACTCAACCACTAACTCAAACAAACATTATTTGCCTCCTACATTCACCCCTGCTCAAGTTCATAATGGAACTGTTGTTTAAAAACTATGGGTAAATCAACAGGAAAAAGCCCTGTACATAAAGGGAACATTTATTCTTCTCCTGTACTATACCGGAACAAGGCAGTAGTAAAGTTAAATGCCCTGGTTGACCTGTAAACATAGCTTGACTTTACTGTGGCTGTACAGTAAACATCCTGACTGAATACTGTATATTAGAGCAACATCTATTCAAGTGAACAGTGGTGCCCATAGCATTTTGTTGACTGTAACAGTTTAAGCCAATTCCTGTCTTGGCAGTTAAATCACAGAAGTGATTTAATGAAGTGACATCACATTCAACTGAAATATAAGAAATCCATTTGGTTTACTTTTCATATAAAATTACCTTTTAATCAATTAGAATATGTAATTGAATGGGAGGCATTGTGAGGTAGTGGCTAGCGAGCACATCTGCCTCACTCCAAGAAGGTCCTGAATCATGGGTTTGCTGAGGGTGCTTCTGTGTGGAGTTTACATGCTCTCCCCATAATAAACACAATTAATATCTTTTTCTTTTGGCTGTTTCCTTCAGAGGTCGCCACAGCGAATCATTTGCCTCCATCTCACCCTTTCCTCTGCATCGTCTTCTCTTACACCAATTACCTTCATGTCCTCCTTCACCACATCCATAAATCTACTCTTTGGTTGTTCTCTAGGCCTTCTGCCTGGCAGTTCCAACCTCAGCATCCTACTACCAATATACTCACTATCCCTCCTCTGTACATGTCCAAACCATCTCAATCTAGCCTCTCTGACTTTGTCTCCAAAACCTCTTACATGTGCTGTCCCTCTGATGTACTCATTCCTGATCCTATCCATCCTCGTTACTCCCAAAGAGAACGTCAACATTTTCATCACTGATTAAACACAATTAATATATACAATATTATTGCAAAAATGTATTGTTAATCTTACTGCTAACTTGAGTAATAATGGGAAAACAGCTATAACTGCATAGATGTGTTTTGCACAGCATGTCTGCCTCACAGCAAGAAGGTCCTGGGGTCGATTCCCAGCTCGAGCGTTTCTATGTGAAGTTTGCATGTTCTCCCTGCATCGGTTTCCTCCAGGTACTCCAGTTTCCTGCCACAGTCCTGAAATATGAACAGTAGGTTAATTGGCTTTTCCAAATCTCCCCTAGGTGTGAGTGGGAGTGTGAATGGTTGTGTGAGTGTTGGCACTGTGATGGCCTGGCGAGCTGTCCAGTGTGTACCCCACCCTTGCCTGGAGTTGGCCGAGATGGGTGCGATTCAGAAAATGAATGGATGGATTTTTTTGCTCCATAACCAAGGTCTCTTATTTTCCTTTCAGCTTTTTCCTTTTTTTCAGGGGTTGCCACAGTGAATCATCTGATTTGCATGTTTGATTTGGAGAAGGTTTTTACGTCAGATGCACTTCCTGACACAACTCTTTAGCAAGGGACAGAAACACGCTGACGGCTACTCTTTATGAAAGTCAGCAATGGTTCTTTTACATGAACCTCTCACCAAAGACAGTGAAAGACATGGTCGGCCTTTGATAACCCAGTTAGCTGCACTGGGGAGACAGTGACAACGTTGTGGTGAGTGGGACTCGAATCCCCAACCCTAGGATCAGCGATCCAGCGCCCTTTACCACCAGGCAACCACTACCCCCCATAACCAAGGTCTGATGAGTCATAATTGACTTGGCTGCAATTCATAACATTTAGCAGTAGGTGTCACCAGAAGGCACTGTGTTGAAGCCACAAGTAATGAACGTTTTGATAAGGGAAAGCCTCACTGCTTCAAGAAGCCTCATTTGACCATCACTATTTGTGATGAAGTCCGATTCTTTCAACGAACCCACATCACTGTGTTGCAAGGCATACTGTCATCTCACTGAGCTATTAATAATCGCTTTACTTTTTTGTATCCACGAATAGTTTGCAAATTACAAAACTTAATAAAGATTTTCCATGAGTATATCAACATTGTATTGTACTTTATAAATTTGTCAATATGTAATTGTATTTAGTGTGTTTTTGACTTTTTTCTAGCTGAAATCTTAAACATTACAAAACTCTGATGTTAATGATTTTTTTTGCACTTTAATTTATTAACTCCCTTAAGCATTCCAAACAGTTGACCCTGAACAAATAATTTGTATATCGGTCAGTGTTGTTTTTTGTGAGTATATTTCTTTGTACTTGTTAATTTCTTTCCATTATTCATTCATTCAGTATTTTCCTGAACCGCTTAATCCTAATTAGGGTCGCATGGAGGCTGGCGCTCAACTCAGCCGACTCCGGGCAAGGGCACGGTGCACCCTGGATAACTCGCCAGACCATCACAGGGGTTCTTTCTATTATTTAATTTTATAAAGTGTGTTCTTACACCGCCTTTTTCTAAGTTTTACATTTTAGCTTATGTGCAATTGTTGCTTTTAAATGTGTATTCATGCTCTTTATATTACTTTGTGTAATTATATGTACTTTGTGTTTATATATATATATATATATATATATATATATATATATATATATATATATATATATATATATATAAAATAGATATAGAGAGAAGTACAGAGAAGGTCAGAAGGAGCTGCATTGTACCTTTGTGGAATCTGGAGAAAGCATATGACAGGGTACCGAAAAAGGAACGGTGGTATTACATGAAGTCTGGAGTGGCAGAGAAGTATCTGAGGTGTGCTGTTAGTGTGAGTTCAAGATGGAGATAGGACTGAATCAAGGGTCAGCTCTGAGCCCCTTTTTGTTTGCTATGGTGATGGACAGGCTGACAGACGAGGTTAAACAAGATTCCCCATGGATTCCCCATGTTTGCAGATGGTTTGGACATGTACAGAGGAGGGATAGTGAGTATATTGGTAGTAGGATGCTGAGGTTGGAACTACCAGGCAGAAGGCCCAGAGGTAGACCAAAGAGACTATTCATGGATGTGGTGAAGGAGGATATGAAGGCAGTTGGTGTACAAGAAGAAGATGCAGAGGATAGGGTGAGATGGAGGCAGATGATTCGCTGTGGCGACCCCTGAAGGGAACAGTCGAAAGGAAAAGAAGAAGATATACATACACACACACACACACACACACACACATATATATATATATGGGGCAGTGGTGGCCTAGTGGTATAGGGCACTGGATCACTGATCCTAGGGTTGGGAGTTCGAGTCCCAGTCTCCACAGGTTGTCATCCACCCCCCAAACCCTCAACCCCTTGCAGCTAACCGGGTTATCAAAGGCCGGCCATGTCTTTCACTATCTATGGTGAGAGGTATGTAAAAAAAAACGTCTTGACTTTATCAAGAGTAGGCAGCATGTATTGGTATACTCTACCCTTGCCAGAGTCAGCTGATCCCCCCTGTGGCCTTAATTAGGATTAAAAGGTTCAGAAGATGAAGGGATGAATGAACGCTCAAAAGCTTCGTTCCGCCCTTGTATTTTCTCTCAAACCACGTGCTACAAGAACAGGTGAATAAATTGAATTAAACCCTTCATTTTTGAAAAAAAATGTTTATCAAATTATGTTTTGGGAAGTGCTGGAACGAACAAGATTGCGTATTCAAGCAGCTGAAATGAGTTTCATTCCCAGGGCGATAGGGTTCTCTCTCACAGATAGAGTAAGAACCTTGCCATTCGGCAGGAGCTCAGAGGAGAAACATTGCTCATCCCTGTTCAAAGGAGCCAGTTGAGATGACTTGGGTGTCTGATTAGAATGCCTGCTGATCCATTTTCATACATGTCCAACCGGGGAGAGACCCCAGGGTTGATCCAGAACACAATTGCGGGAACATGCCTCTCAGCTGTACTGGGAATGCCTTGGTGTCCCCCTGCGAGAGCAGGAGGAAGTGGCTTGGAAGAGGGACAGCTGGTCCTCACTGCTTCGGCTGCTGCCCCCACAATCAACTCTCGATCAAGTGGAAGATGACTGACTGATGACTGAATCAAACACTTGTTTTTTTGAAACAAAAGTTTGACAAACTGTCATTGTTTTTTTTATTTTAATGTAACTTAACCTTGATGTTTTTTCTCTTCTTAGTTTAAAAAGAAGAAACTCTCATAATAGAACCTATGTTTATGTTTGCTGTAAGTAATAACAGGAATTAAACTGTTTTTGCATGTGTACCACACCCTTACATTACAGTACATTAAACATAAATAAACACTTATAATTGGATAATCACTGTATAACACAAAATACTGCAGGTTGGTATTATAAGTTGATGAATGAGGAAAATCAGAGAGAACAAAGAGTAGAAGAGGTAACCACTGACGACCAGGAAGTAGCAAAGATTAGTAAGAGTGAAGTGAGGAGGGCATTCGGGAGTAACGAGGATGGATAGGATCGGGGGGGGGGGCTAACCAGTGTCTCGCCCCCTTGCCGGTCCCAAGCCCAGATAAATGCAGAGGGTGGCAAAAGGGAGGGCATCCGGCGTAAAACTTCTGCCACATTTCTCATGCAAATGATCAAAACAAAATTCATACCGGATCGGTCGAGGCCCAGGTTAACAACGACCGCCATCAGTGCTGTCAACCAACAGGGCGCTGATGGAAATTGGACTACTGTTGGTCGAAGACGTCGAAGAAGGAGAGGCGGGAGGCGTGTCCGCAGGCAGAGAGAGAAGAGGAAATGCGTGAGTCTAGGACTTTAGAATAGGGACTTTGAATGTTGGAACTATGACAGGGAAAAAGTAGAGAGCTGGCTGACATGATGCAGAGGAGGAAGGTAGACATATTGTGTGTTCAGGAGACCAGGTGGAAAGGTAGCAAGACTAGAAGCTTAGGAGCAGGGTTTAAGCTGTTTTATCATGGTGTGGATGGGAAGAGAAATGGAGTAGGAGTCATCTTGAAGATAAGATAAGATAAGATACAGCTTTATTAATCTCACAATGGAGAAATTCACTGTTACAGGCTCTTGAGGTACTATCAGTAGGGGGTGCAAAAATAGATACAAGTACAAACATACACACATACATATATATTATATAAGTAAATAAATAAATAGATACATAAATAGTATAAATTACTAAACAATAAAAGAAAAGAAAAGAATGGAGCAACTTTATAGACTGGCCTATATTAAAGTGTAATGTATCTGAGTGCAGAGTAGATGGGTTGATATGGTTCACAGTCAGTGGGGTAGATGTGGTTGATTAAAGTGCACGGGGTTTTTATTGCACATAACCGGTATTTTCACAGACAGTTACAGTGTGGCGTTGTACAGTCTGACAGCGGTGGGAATGAACGACCTGCGGTAGCGCTCCTTCCTGCACTGAGGATGCCTCAGTCGTCCACTGAAGGAGCTGCTTAGCTCCTCGACAGTCTGGTGCAGTGGGTGAGAGCTGTTGAACAGGATGGATGTGAGCTTTGCTACCATCCTCCTCTCACTCACCTCCTCCACAGAGTCCAGTGGGCAGCCGAGGACAGAGCTGGCCCTCCTGACCAGCTTGTTCAGTCTCTTCCTGTCCCGCTCTGTGCTGCCCGGGGCCCAGCAGATGGCAGCGTAGAAGATTGCAGAGGCTACCACAGAGTCATAAAATGTCCTGAGCAGAGGTCTGCATACGCCGAAGGACCTGAGTCTCCTCAGAAGGTGGAGGCAACTCTGGCCCTTCTTGTACAGGGCGTTGGTGTTGTGGGACCAGTCCAGTTTATTGTTAAGGTGAACACCCAGGTACTTGAAACTGTCCACTGTCTCAATGTCCTGTCCCTGGATGTTCACTAGTAAGTGTGTGTGTGTGTGTGTGTGTGTTTGAGTGCTTCTCCTGAAGTCGACCACCATCTCCTTCGTCTTCCTAGTGTTCAAGCACAGGTGGTTGCGCTCACACCAGTCCACGAAGTCAACGATGACCGACCGGTACTCCAGCTCGTTCCCCTCTGACACACGGCCCACGATGGCGGAGTCGTCCGAGAACTTCTGGAGGTGGCAGCTGTTTGTGTTATATATGAAGTCCGAGGGGTTTGTCAGGAATGTTCTAGAAATGAAAAGAGTGTCAGACAGAGTGATGAGTCTCAAGTTAGAAATTGAAGGTGTGATGTTGAATGTTGTTAGTGCTTCTGCCCCACAGGCAGGATGTGAGCTAGAAGAGAAGGAGAGATTTTGGAGTGAGTTAGATGAAGTGATGCAGAGTAACCCCAGAGGTAAAAGAATGGTCATTGGGGCAGACTTCAATGGACATGTTGGTGCAGGCAACAGATGGGACGAGGAAGTGATGGGCAAGTTTGGTATCCAGGAGAGGAACACAGAAGGACAGATGTTGATCGATTTTGTAAAAAGGATGGAAATGGCTGTGGTGAATACTTTCTTCAAGAAGAAACAGGAGCATAGGGTGACTCATGAAAGCGGAGGTAAGCGCACAAAGGTAGACTACATCTTGTGTAGGCAATGTAATTTGAAGGAAGTCAGTGACTGCAAAGAAGTAGTGGGTGAGAGTGTTGCCAAACAACATAGGATGGTGGTGTGCAGGATGACGCTGATGGTGAGGAAGGTGAAAATTGCAAAGGCAGAGCAGAAGACAAAGAGTGGAAGCTGAAAAAGGAAGAGTGTCATGTTGTCTTCAAGGAGGAGTTGAAACAGGCTTTGGGTAGTCAAGAAGTGCTTCCAGATGACTGGACAACCACAGCCAATGTGATCAGGGAGACCGGTAGGAGAGTACTTGGTGTGTCCTCTTTGAAGGAAAGTAGATAATGAGACTTGGTGGTGGAATGAGGAAGTGCGGGAGTGTGCACAAAAGAAGAGGTTAGCTAAGAAGAAGTGGGACACAGAGAGGACCGAAGAGAGTAAACAGGAGTACAGGGAGACACAGTGTAAGGCGAAGGTAGCGGTGTCAAAGGCCAAACAGAGGGCGTATGATGACTTGTATGATAGGTTGGACAGTAAGGAGAGAGAAAATGATTTATACAGGTTAGCACAGCAGAGAAATAGAGATGGGAAAGATGTGTAGCAAGTTAGAGTGATAAAGGACAGAGAGGGAAATGTATTGACTGATCGGGAACAGCCGAAATGAAAAGAAGAAGAGTTACTGGCCCGTGGGCTTCTGTTATAACTGTTAACAGTCTGAGATTTCTCATGTGCTTCTGTAGAAATGTATTTTTTTTAAAGGACCTGAATTCATTTATTCATAGGGTTTCACATTGGCTTAGTCGTGATCAAATAAAGGTATTGACTCTTCCAAAATACAGCCAGGTGAGACCGTAAACAGATTAATCAGTCAATTGCAGGGCCAAGATAGACAAAGATGCACTCACATTCACACCTAGGGCCAATTCAAAATAGCAAGTAAGCCTAATTTTCATGCCTTTAAACAGTGGGAGGAAACTGGAATACCGCTTTATCCTGATTCGGCCCATAGTGACATCTCACAAGGGGAGATTTTGAAGTACAGTGGTACCTCTACTTATGAAATTAATCCGTTCCAAGGGCAAGCTCAGAAGTGGAAATGTTTGTTAAATGAAACAAAAATTCCCATAGGAAACAATAGAAAACTAATTAATCCATTTCAATCCATTCCCAAAATCATATAACATGACACTTCTTCTTCTTATCCTTTCGGCTTTTCCCTTCAGGGGTCGCCACAGCAAACCATCCACCTCCATCTCACCCTATCCTCTGTATCTTCTACTCTTACTCCAACTACCTTCATGTCCTCCTTCACCACATCCATAAATCGTCTCTTTGGTCTTCCTCTAGGCCTTTTGCCTGGTAGTTCCAGCCTCAGCATCCTATTACCAATATACTCACTATCCCTCCTCTGTACATGTGCAAACCATGTCAATCTAGCCTCTCTGACTTTGTCTCCAAAACCTTGAACATGTGCTGTCCCTCTGATGTACTCATACCTGATCCTATCTATCCTTGTTACTCCCAAAGAGAACCTCAACATTTTCATCTCTGCTACCTCCAGCTCTGCCTCCTGTCTTTTCCCCAGGGCCACTGTTTCTAAACCATACAACATCGCTGGCCTCAACACTGTCTTGTCCACTTTTTCTTTCATTCTTGCCGATACCTTCGAATCACACATCACACCGGATACTTTTCTCCCACCATTCCAACCTGCCTGCACACGCTTCTTCACCTCTTTTCCACACTCTCGATTGCTCTTGATTGTTGAGCCTAAGTACCTAAAATCCTCCACCTTCTTTATCTCTGCTCCCTGTAACCCCACCGTTCCTCTTGGGTCCTTGTCGTTCACACACATGTATTCTGTCTTACTGAGGCTAACCTTCATTCCTCTCCTTTCCAGGGCATACCTCCACCTCTCTAGATTTTCCTGCACTTGTTGTCTGCTCTCACTACAAATCACAATGTCATCTGCAAACATCATAGTCCATAGAGATTCTTCTCTAACCTCGTCTGTCAGCCTGTCCATCACCATAGCAAACAAGAAGGGGCTCAGAGCTGACCCTTGATGCAGTCCCACCTCCACCTTGAACTCTTCTGTCACACCGACAGCACCTCACCCCTGTCTTACATCTCTCATACATGTCCTGCGCCACTCTAACATACTTCTCTGCCATTCCAGACTTCCTCATGCAATACCACAGTTCCTCTCTTGGCACCACGTCATATGCTTTCTCCTGATCCACAAAGGCACAATGCAGCTCCTTCTGACCTTCTCTGTACTTCTCTATTAACATCCTCAAAGCAAACACTGCATCTGTTGTGCTCTTTCTTGGCATGAAACCAAACTGTTGTTCACAAATGCTGACCTCTGCCCTTAGTCTAGCTTCTCTGCTTCTCTGACCTTAGTCTAGCTTCCACTATTCTTTCCCATAACTTCATCGTACGGCTCATCAAATTTATCCCTGTGTAGTTGCCACAACTCTGCACATCTCCCTTGTTCTTAAAAATGGGCACAAACACACCTTTCCTCCATTCCTCCGGCATCCTCCCACTCTCTAAGACCTTGTTGAATGTTCTTGTCAGAAAATCTACTGCTACCTCTCCTAAACACTTCTATACCTCAACTGGTATGTCATCAGGACCAACTGCCTTTCCACTCTTCATCCTCTTCAATGCCCTCCTCACTTTTCCCTTAGTAGTCTATGCTACTTCCTGGTCCTCGACGGTCACCTTTTCTACTCTTTTTTCCCTCTCGTCTTCCTCATTCATCAGCTTTTCAAAGTACTCTTTCCATCTTCCCAGCACACTTCTGTCATCAGTCAATACATTTCCCTCTCTGTCTTTAATCACTCTAACTTTCTGCACGTCCTTCCCATCTCTGTTTCTCTGCTGTGCCAACCTGTATAAATCATATTCTCCCTCCTTACTGTCCAACATAGCATACAAGTCATCATTTACGCTCTGTTTGGCCTTTGACACTACTACCTTTGCCTTACGCTGTGTCTCCCTGTACTCCTGTTTACTCTCTTTGTTCCTCTAAATGTCCCACTTCTTCTTAGCTAACCTCTTCCTTTGTACACACTCCTGCACTTCCTCATTCCACCACCAAGTCTCCTTATCTACTGTCCTTCCAGAGGACACGACAAGTATTCTCCTACCTGTCTCCCTGATCACATTAGCTGTAGTTGTCCAATCATCTGGAAGCACTTCCTGACCACCCAAAGCCTGTTTCAACTCCTCCTTGAAGACAACACGACCCTCTTCCTTTTTCAACCTCCACCACTTTGTTTTCTGCTCTGCCTTTGCCTGCTTCTCCTTCCTCACCATCAGCGTCATCCTGCATACTCCCATCCTATGTTGTTTGGCAACACTCTCACCCACTACTACTTTGCAGTCACTGATTTCCTTCAAATTACATCGCCTACACAAGATGTAGTCTACCTGTGTGCTCCTACCTCCGCTTTTATAAGTCACCCTATGCTCCTGTTTCTTCTTGAAGAAAGTATTTACCACAGCCATTTCCATCCTTTTTGCAAAATCGATCAACATCTGTCCTTCTGTGTTCCTGTCCCGGATACCAAACCTGCCCATCACTTCCTCGTCCCCTCTGTTTCCTGCACCAACATGTCCATTGAAGTCTGCCCCAATGACCATTCTTTTACCTCTGGGGTTACTCTGCATCACTTCATCTAACTCACTCCAAAATCTCTCCTTCTCTTCTAGCTCACATCCTGCCTGAGGGGCATAAGCACTAACAACATTCAACATCACACCTTCAATTTCTAACTTGAGACTCATCACTCTGTCTGACACTCTTTTCATTTCTAGAACATTCCTGACAACCCCCTCCTTCAAGATGTCTCCTACTCCATTTCTCTTCCCATCCACACCATGATAAAACAGCTTAAACCCTGCTCCTAAGCTTCTAGTCTTGCTACCTCTCCACCTGGTCTCCTGAACACACAGCATCATGTCAGCCAGCTCTCTATCTTTTCCTGTCATAGTTCCAACATTCAAAGTCCCTACTCTCAGTCCTAGACTCATGCCTTTCCCGTTCTCTCTCTGCCTATGGACATGCCTCCTGCCTCTCTTTCTTCGACCTCTCCTTCTTCGACCAACAGTAGTCCAATTTCCACCATCACCCTGTTGGTTAACAGCACTGATGGCAGTCGTTGTTAACCCAGGCCTCGACCGATCCAGTATGAAATTTGTCTGTACGGTTTGCATTTTGTGTTCTGGCAAAAGTTTTACACCGGATGCCCTTCCTGTCACAACTCTCTGCATTTATTCGGGCTTGGGACCGGCGTGAGGGCGGACACTTGTTTGTGCCCCCCCTCACGGCTGCATTAATCATATAACCTGATACAAACATGTATTTTTGACGTTATATATTTAAGATAAAAATGTAACAATAAACATTATCACAATAATAACACATGTACAGTAATATTAATCCTGCAATTCACAATAAATAATAATAAAACACGAATAAACGATAAGTCCTCTACACTAGATTGCGGTGGCACTCTCACAGGGGTCTAATGTAGAGAATGACAGTGAGAGCACCACTGCCATCTAGTGTAGAGGATACGCAATCACACTTATAAAGATGGCAGTGGCGTGTTTTCAAGCACCGAGCAAACGATATGAAGTGCAGTAAACACTATTTACAGTCACGTGCTGGGGGGGCGAAAAATTGGGGGGGGGGGGGTCTTCTTCTAGGGGGCATCACAGAAAATAATTGAGAAGCACTGCACAAGACGTTCACGGAACACAGAGAAATATATGTGGAAGTAATACAAAGATAAAAATCTGGAAAGTCCATTTACCCAGCAGAGCTCGTAAGTAGAAAATCTACTTGTTGGGGCATATTTTTGGTGCGATTGAAGCTCGTATCATGGGAAATTCATTATTACAGACACTCATAAGTCGAGGTACCACTGTACTGAAATGTTAGTCTTATTTTGATTATATATTAGTGTTATATTCTAAAAGGGGCAGTGGTGGTCTAGTGGTATAGGGCGCTGGATCGCTGATCCAAAGGTTGGGGGTTCGAGTCCCACTCTCCACAAGGTTGTCACTGTCCCTCCCAGTGCGGCTAACTGGGTTATCAAAGGCGGGCCATGTCTCTCACTGTCTATGGTGTGAGGCATGTAAAAGAACCATTGCTGACTTTCGTAAAGAGTAGCTGCAAAGCCGTCAGCGTGTTTCTGTCCCTTGCTAAAAAGGGTTGTGACAGGAAGGGCATCCGACGTAAAAATCTCTGCCAAATCAAACGTTCGAATCAGATGATTCGCTGTGGCGACTCCCAAGTAAAAGGGAAAAAAGCCGAAAGGAAGACAGACATTAGTGTTATATTCTAAATATTAGTATATTTGAACTATCCCCCAGTGCAGCTAACTGGGTTATCAAAGGCCGGCCATGTCTGTCACTGTCTATGGTGAGAGTCATGTAAAAGAACCATTGCTGACTTTCGTAAAGAGTAGCTGCAAAGCCTTCAGCGTGTTTCTGTCCCTTGCCAAAGGTTGTGTCAGGAAGGGCATCCGAGGTAAAAGCCTATGCCAAATCAAACGTGCGAATCATTCCCCTGATAAAGGGGAAAAGCCGAAAGGAAATCTCATTTGTGTTAGAAATATAATTGAGATATGGGGATACATAGGGGATACAGTACAGGGATACCATAGCACAGAAGTAAATCTTTAACAATGATAAGCCATCAGTAGTAAGACTTGGTATGTGGTAGACGTATGGTATAGTAAAGGGTGCATATTTTGTGTGTTTAGTATGTTTTACCCAGAAATTGTGTGCTGTGCAATGAAAGCTAGTTACATTAAATCTACACCAGATGCACATTTACATTTAAACCATATGTATTTAATCACTGCCTAAAAGTGGAGCTCCCAATCTCTCTTTTGATAAGTGACTCGCCCTTGTTTTGCTTTTTGACATCCTTGTTTTTACAAATTGATTTCTGCTTTCATTTGCATCACCTCTCCTTTTAAGTTGAAGTATCCATCCAGTTCCTGTTCTGTCAAGTTTTGATTTGGTGTTTTCTTCACAAACATTTACTTCCCTGCTAGTGTTTCTGAGTAAGTGAAGTTAGATTGTGTTCTTTTTGTGTGAATATGACCACAGTTCTGTGAGCCTGTGTGTGTGTGTGTGTGTGTGTGTGTGTTTCAGTTTCATTATTGAGTATTGTTCTTTTAACTTGTGCTTGTCATGCAAGTCAGTGATGCATAACAGCCAATCAGCATGAATTCCACAATGTGGCAGTCTTATGGGTTCCTGAGGTTGGAATTTGTGGACTCTGGCTGACCATGGAACATCCATCCAATCCGCATTCCATGACTATGGTGCTTTGATAGGGAGTGCTGCTATTTAAAATAATAGTCTGTCTGTCTTCCTTTCGGCTTTTTCCCTTTTACTCTCGCATGTTTGATGTGGCAGAGGTTTTTTACGTCGGATGCCCTTCCTGTCACAACCCTTTTAGCAAGGGACAGAAACACGCTGACGACTTTGCAGCTACTCTTTACGAAAGTCAGCAATGGTTCTTTTACATGCCTCTCACCATAGACAGTGACAGACATGGCCCGCATTTGATAACCCAGTTAGCCGTACTGGGGGGGACAGTGACAACCTTGTGGAGATTGGGACTCGAACCCCTAACCTTTGGATCAGCGATCCAGTGCCCTATACCACTAGACCACCACTGCCCGCTATTTAAAATAATAGTAGTAATAAAAAATTGTGGGCAGTGGTGGCCTGGTAAAAGGTACTGGATTGCTGATCATAAGGTTGGAAGTTCGAGTCCCACTCTCCACAGTCACTGTCCCCCTCAGTGCATCTAACTGGGTTATCAAAGGCCGGCCATGTCTGTCATTGTCTATGGTGAGAGGCATGTAAAAGAACCATTGCTGACTTTTGTAAAGAGTAGCTGCATAGCCGTCAGCGTGTTTCTGCCCTTTGCTAATGGGTTGTGTTAGGAAGGGCATCCGACGTAAAAACCTCTGCCAAATCAAACATGCGAATCACAGATTTGCTGTGGCGACCCCTGAGAAAAAGGGAACAGCTGAAAGAAATAAAAAGGAACACTGTTATAAAAATTGTACCCTTGTTGGTACTATCCAGATGACAATACAGAGCACAGCTTGGTGCCTGCAGTTAAGTGCAGAGTTTTACATACAGTACAAGTATAGCTCGTATCTATACTAGAGAAATAAAGTGGATGCCTTTTGACTTGTCAAAAGAAATGTATAAAGCTGTTTAAAATTGAAGTGCGTAAACCTTAACACTTTCTTTATTTCTGAGAGTATATGCTTTTCAACTGCATGCTCTAAATCTGACATGGCAATAAAGTTATTTGAAAAGATCAATGGTTGAATTGCTTGAGACATTGCTAAATATGGTAAGTTTAAAAAAATAACTTCAGTATCAGACCAAAGAAAGCAGGTAACCAGGAAAAAAAAATCACTATGAACACCAGGTGTCAGAAGAGATCTATGTATCTGTCAAGCATTGGTAAGTGTTTTGAATGATTACATATCCATACAAGTGTCTAAATTTTATGTCAGAAACATATAGGTTCATGCACTATACAGAATTTTCCTTATTTATACATTACCTTACTGTGTCAACAAATGTTGATTACTGGTTGACACACTC
>CM045734.1:38341063-38433563 GCA_024760905.1 Plotosus lineatus
GAATAATGTGGTCATGATATGGTCTGGTGACCCTCGATTTATCTCAACAACTTCCTCATTGCTAGAGGGCAGTCAGTTTCGCCACTTCGCAATACAGTACTGTATTTGTGAATGGTTTCTGTTGTTGTTATAGCATTATTAATTGAATTCCAATTGGCAGTGGTAGCCCGGTGGTAAGGTGCTGAGATGCTGAATTACTGATCACAAGGTTGGGAGTTCAAGTCCCAATATCAACAGTTGTCAATGCCCCCCCCCCCCCCCCCCCCCCTTCATGTACAACTAACTCGGTTATCAAAGGCTGGCATTGTCTCTCACTATCTCTGGTGAAAGACATGTAAAAGAACCATTGCTGACTTGCGTCAAGAGTAGGCTGCAGAGCCGTCAGCATGTTTCTGCCCTGATGGTCTGGCAAGCTGTCCAGGGTATACTCTGCCCTCGTCCCAAGTCGGCTGAGATGGGTGCCAGCCTCCCCGTGACCCTAATTAGGATTAAATGGTTCAGAAAATGAATGAATGAATAATTGAATTATTTTAATATGTAATTTATTTTAACTGGCAATACAACTCTCAGTAGTTTTGAGTTGAGCCGGAAGTTTTACCCTATCTAAAGCGACTTTAAGTGAAGAATATAGTATACATTCAGTCAAAATAGCTCAAGGTTGTTCTCTGTCATCTGTGAGGTCTACCCAGTTCTTCTGGACAGAAGTACGAACAGTGCACCTACAGGTTTCATGCATAAAGTATTTAGGGCTTGAGGGAAGTTCTAATAGATTTCACAGCAGGAATTTGAAGACTAATCCAGAGTTTCTAGTCTAAGTTTCTTTGTAAAGACCACCTGGAAAACATAATATGCTACTGCAGGATACTAAAGGATCAGAAACTATAGGAAAAGAAGGTGCTATGAAAAAGTACTAGAACCAAGCATAAACACTTTCTGATCATGCACCAGGCTCACTTTAGAAAGCTAATACTGAGGTAATATGTTTTGCCCTTAACCACCATGACCTCCTTTAATCTAACCAGTTTCAGGATACTTTGGAAACGGGGCCCCATTATTAATGCTCCATCTTTGATTAATTAAATTTTGATCTGTTTTCTATCTGCTTTTTGACAGTGGAGTTCAATTTGACGAGCAGGGGCTCAAAACCTTTAGCTCTGACAGAGACCAGATGTTGGCTGTATCCCCAGTTTTATTCCAAATGAAACAGTGGCAAACAGCCAACAACCTGAGCTTCGTTCACAGTGAAATTATATGTTTACAACAAAGTGCTGCAGCTAGGGCACAAGGGTGTAGTTTCTCAAGGAGAGGCAAAACTGAACCAGCTGCAAATGGTCAGGACCAGTTCTGGTACATTTGAAATATCAGAGGCACCGAAGGGAGGATAGAAAACTCTTTTCATTAACATATCCCTTTTTGGATCTTTTTCTTTTTTTTTTCTTTTAAAATTCCACATTATTGTCCTTATGTGCTTTTTGTTGCCTGTGGTTCTTAATAGTGCCAAAGTGCACATGGAAAAGAGAACAGTTATATAATATATTTGCCTGGAGAGGTCTTGAATTCCAAACAGAAAAAAGAGAATGCTCTCTGTGGAGGGAATGTCAACACAAGCAATGCAAATGCGTGACTGGGAATTAACATGAGTGAGGTACCTATTGTGTGTGATTTTTCGAAAGTGTCTTCTTAAATCATGGTTGTCAGACCATATGATTAGATATTAACTAAGTTTATCACCATCATATGATAAATCCTTTTCTAAACACAATAATAGAATACAGTATATGTCAGAAAACATATTTGCTATGTTTCTTTAATGTTGCTTTTTACAGTTTGTATGTATTTCAGGAGGAGACTTTGGTCTGAAGTGAAATGTCAAAAATCCTCATGGAAGATATGTCAGATTAATTCAGTGCTCCAAAATAAAGTTGACAAGCAGCATTCCATTACAGTGTCGTTATGTTTTTTAAAGGTGGTCTTAGGGAAAAGTCTGATTTCATAGCAAGAGAAATTAAACTCACAATCCACTTACTGTTTAAAGAGAGAGAGAGAGAGAGAGAGAGAGAGAGAGAGAGAGAGAGAGAGAAACTTGCACGCCTAGTTTGAGCCCTGGGTTAGCTTCACTAATTACAAGGAATAAAAGAACCTTTTTACAAAACAGTAACCGGAGTATTCCACTGAGACAGTGTTCCTGTAAGTAGCATTTGGAAAGATCTATCAAACACCTGGAGTTAGAGAAATAAGAGGTGGTGAATGTAAATCTCACTTTTCACCAACATTGTCTTGGGATAGAAAGGCCTAAAGATTGCACTGTAAAGAAAAAGGATGAAGGGTCGGGTGAGGTGGTGGGTCATTTTGTGAAAATGAAGGATCAAAATAATCAAGCATAGCTGGAAATATCTTTATGGCACACACATTCATAATACTTCATAGTTTCTAATAATACATTAAACTAATCTTTTAATCTGTGCTTTATGTAACTTGTAATTGTGGAGCTACTTTCAAAAAGATAACTGATGTGATTTATTTTTGTAATACCTCGTATTGAAAGTGAACTATCTCCAGGTAAATTTAGGAAGTAGTCTAGGTGATTTTATAGTCATTCCACAAAAAAAAAAAAAAAAAAACCCACACACACACACATCCAAATAAACTTGGATCTAATATACTTTTACTTACAGCCTCTGTTTGTTTGTGTGTGTGGGAATGTATGTATACATAGACAGGAAGGAGAGTACTTGGTGTGTCCTCTGGAAGGAAAGTGCAGGAGTGTGTACAAAGGAAGAGGTTAACTACAAAGAAGTGGGACATTGAGAGGACTGAAGAGAGTAAACAGGAGTACAGGGATACACAGCGTAAGGTGAAGATAGCAGTGTCAAAGGCCAAACAGAGGGCATATGATGACTTGTATCCTAGGTTGGACGGGAAGTAGGGAGAAAATGATTTATACAGGTTGGCACAGCAGAGAAATAGAGATGGGAAAGATGTGCAGCAAGTTAAAGTGATTAAGGACAGAGAGAGAAATGTATTGACTGATGACAGAAGTGTGTTGGGAAGATGGAAAGAGTACTTTGAAGAGCTGATGAATGAGGAAAATGAGAGAGAAAAAAGAGTAGAAGAGGTGACCATTGAGGACCAAGAAGTAGCAAAGATTAGTAAGGGTGAAGTGAGGAGGGCATTGAAGAGGATGAAGACTGAAAAGGCAGCTGGTCCTGATGACATACCTGTGGAGGTATGAAAGTGTCTAGGAGAGGTATCAGGAGATTTTCTGACAAGAACATTCAACAAGGTCTTAGAGAGTGAGAGAATCCCAGAGGAATGGAGGAGAAGTGTGCTGGTGTCCATTTTTATGAACCAGGGAGAGGTGCAGAGTTGTGCACAGGGAAAAAGTTGATGAGCCATACAGTGAAGTTATGGGAAAGAATAGTGGAAGCGAAACTAAGGGCAGGGGTCAGCATTTGTGAACAACAGTTTGGTTTCTTGCCAAGAAAGAGCACCACCGATGCAGTGTTTGCTTTGAGGATGTTAATAGAGAATTACAGAGAAGGTCAGAGGGCGCTGCATTGTACCTTTGTGGATCTGGAGAAAGCATATGATAGGTTGCCAAGAGAGGAACTGTGGTATTGCATGAGGAAGTCTGGAGTGGCAGAGAAGTATGTTAGAGTGGTGCAGAACATGTATGAGAGATGTAAGACAGTGGTGAGGTGTGCTGTCAGTGTGACAGAAGAGTTCAAGGTGGAGGTGGGACTGTATCAAGGGTCAGCTCTGAGCCCCTTCTTGTTTGCTATGGTGATGGACAGGCTGATAGATGAGGTGAAACAAGATTCTCCATGGACTATGATGTTTGCAGATGACATTGTGATCTGTAGTGAGAGCAGAGAACAAGTGGAGGAAAACCTAGAGAGGTGGAGGTATGCCCTGGAAAGGAGAGGAATGAAGGTTAGCCTCAGTAAGACAGAATACATGTGTGTGAATGACAAGTATTTAAATTACTTATCTCAACAATCCAGAGCAACGGAGAGTGTGGAAAAGAAGTGAAGAAGCGTGTGCAGGCAGGTTTGAATGGTTTGAGAAAAGTGTCTGGTGTGATGTGTGATAAGAGGGTATTGGCAAGAATGAAAGGAAAAGTGTACAAGACGGTGTTGAGGCCAGCAATGTTGTATGGTTTAGAAACAGTGGCACTGAATAAAAGACAGGAGGCAGAGCTGGAGGTAGCAGAGGTGAAAATGTTGAGGTTCTCTTTGGGAGTAACGAGGATGGATAGGATCAGGAATGACTACATCAGAGGGACAGCCCTCTGACAAAGACAAAGTCAGAGAGGCTAGATTGAGATGGTTTGGACATGTACAGAGGAAGGATAGTGAGTATATTGATAGTAGGCTGCTGAGGTTGGAACTACCAGGCAGAAGGTCTAGAGGAAGACCAAAGAGAATATTTATGGATGTGGTGAAGGCAGACATGAAGGTAGTTTGTGTAATAGAAGAAGATGTAGAGGATAGGGTGACATGGAGACAGATGATTCGCTGTGGCGACCCCTGAAGGGAGCAACTAAAAGGAAAAGAAGAAGAAATAAGAAGATATATATATATATAAAATCACACCATAGACTGAGAGACGTGGCCAGCCTTTGATAGCCCAGTTGTCTGCACTGGTGGGGACAGTGACAACCCGTTGAGAGTGGGGCTTGAACCCCCAACTTGAGGATCAGTGATCCTGTACCTTTACCATAAGGCCACTACTGCCCTGCTCATGCCATTAGGGAACAAACATGCAATTTTCATGGAATAACCTGGTCAGTCAGTACATTCAGGTAAACAGTTGACCTCATTTTACTGCCACATAATGTTGCTGAACCTCAATTTGATCAACTGAAGCAAGTCCACTGACACAACAGTCTTGTACAGTGATCACTTTGCATGATGAGTACACCGTTCATGCATTCTGTCTTACCTAGACATGCCCATCACCCTGATCTTTTTAATTTCTCCAGAGTTTGATCTTAATGCTCCTTAGAAAACTGAAGCATTTATTTTAACATTTGTTAAAATTCAACTTTAATCTGTCTAACATTTATCATCTATCTAATTCATTAAACCATTTTCTGCATTGATGGCTCAGCACTGTCTCAAGATTTTAACAAGTCACTGGAGGGCAGTGGTGGCCTGGTGGTAAACGGTGCTAGATTGCTGATCCTAAGGTTGGGGGTTCGAGTCCCACTCTCCACAAAGTTGTCACTGCCCCCCCCCCCCCCCCCCCAGTGCAGCTAACTGGGTTATCAATGGCCAGCCATGTCTCTCACTGTCTATGGTGAGAGGATGTCAAAGAACCATTGCTGACTTTCGTAAAGAGTAGGCTGCATAGCCGTCAGCTTCTTTCTGTCCCTTGCTAAAGGGTTGTGCCAGGAAGGGCATCTGATGTTAAAAAAATAAAATAAAACCTATGCCAAATCAAACTTGCGAATCACATGTGGCAGACCCCTGAGAAAAAGGGAAAGAGCTGAAACGAAAAGAAGACTGGACAGTTCTTAACCCAGTTACAGTCATGTCAGCAATCCTCTTAGTTGTTTTTTAATAACTTGATGCATGCCCTTCTAAAACAGTCATATTTTACATGACCATGGGATATGCCTTCCAACGTGGATATTTAAGAAATGAGAAAATACCCGCTGCATCACTTATAATTAAATAACATGTCGCCAGCTGAAACATAATAATCACTGCAGTGATGATCCAATCAAAGGTTCTTGCCTACTTGCAGTTAAATCCAGATGGCAACCTTCCCTTTTTTCCCTCACATGGCAGTATATTACTGGTTGAGTGTTTTCCTGTTTTATACAATCTTCTTGTTCAAATGTGTGTTGTATCTTTTACCTTCAAGAACTATGACTTACCTTGCAAGGAAAAAGCATGGTACATAGACAGGAAAAACATTTTTTATATATGTGTGTGTGTGTGTGTGTGTGTGTGTGTGTGTGTGTGTGTATATATATATATATATATATATATATATATATATATATATATAAAATATATACAAGCAAATGATCTGCCTCCATCTCACCCTATCCTCTGCATCGTCTACTCTTACTCCAACTACCTTCATGTCCTCCTCCACTACGGCCATTTATCTTCTCTTTGGTCTTCCTCTAGGCCTTCTGCCTGGTAGTTCTAACCTCAGCGTCCTACTACTAATATATTCACTATCCCTCTTCTGTACATGTCCAAACCATCTCAATCTAGCCTCTCTGACTTTGTCTCCAAAACATCTTACATGTGTTGTCCCTCTGATGTACTCATTCCTGATCCTATCCATCCTCGTTACTCCCAAAGAGAACCTCATCATTTTCATCTCTCTCTCTCTCTCTCTCTCTCTCTCTCTCTATATATATATATATATATATATATATATATATATATATATATATATATATATATATATATGTATATATATATATATATATATAAAAATTTTCCCATATATATATATAATAAAATTGTGTGTGTGTGTGTGTGTGTGTGTGTGTGTATTCTGATCATCAGTACTTTCATCAGAAAATATACAAGCTTGGTATGAGTGTTTTACATTCACATTCTACAGAGTACTGCATGTTAAAAGCTTCATTCAGTAATCAAATTGCCACAAGTCAGACTGTCACCGTAGCAACTGCTGCCTCTACTCTGCCACTTGCTGTCAATAATGAATAGCATCCTTCCTCTCCCAGGACACAAACTGAATGATTGCCATGAATCGCCCCAAACTGTAAGTGGTGCTTTGAGGGGGCACAAGTCAATGTCATAAGAAAGTGGAGATGAAATGCTGTGCTTTACACCAGCTGTGTTAATAGACGGGATTTGAAGAGGAAATGATTTACCGTGTGATGTTTCTTCTTTTGGGAAGGAACTTTGTGTTATTGGTTTGAGCTATATTTGCATATCAATGAAAATTGTGAATCTATCTGTATACAAGCCAAGCACCCCAAGTCCATGGAAGCCAGAGTATTTCATACTGAAATTAATTATGTTCAGGACATAGCTGTTTAAGCAATTATGTTTGAGTCAAGAATCATACATTAGAATTTGGGGAACCTCCATTAAAGCAACTCTTGCTGATTTGGCTAATCACAGGTCTGTGAGGACTTTTTAAAAATATACTTCCATTTTTGGATGGTAAAAGCATGTAATACATGAAGGTCACATGCTCATTTATATTAATTTGCAGCAGCTGATAAATATGCATGCTTATCAGTGGGTGTAATTAGAAACAGCTGACTCTTTACTTCTTCCAGAGTAAAGGCTTTAAATTCAAAAATGTTGCTGAGGACACCAAGTCTGATTTTGCCCTTTTCAGACCATGTAAATGATGTGATCTATTTTGTTCTTTAACTGTTACGTACTTCTGTAATAAATAACGAGATTGTAAGAAATTAATCATAATATACAGCTAAATTCTTCCATTAGCCTGCTTAGTACACAAGTTGAAAGTACGAACTGAAAATGAATAATGATCAGTAATAAGCATGACCCTACAACAGAAATCTCATTTGATAATGACGAGGATTATTATTCATTCATTCATTTTCTAAACCGCTTAATCCTAATTAGGGTCACAAGGAGGTTGGCACCCATTTCAGTTGAGAGCAGCATACACCTTGCCAGCTTGCAGCAGCAGCAAGAAGCATGGAAATACAAGGATCCCTCTCTACTTCGCGCCTCAATTAGTGGGTACACGCCATTACACGCCGTGTACCCACTTGTTTTATTGGCTGAGTTGCGTGTACTGACTTAATTTGGTCTACTTTATAGTTGATCAACGTAAATTTCCGCGACTGTGTAAATAAAAAGCGGAGATGAAGTGTTAAATAGTTTTAAAGCCAAAGGTTATTTTAGTAAATCTAGTCATGAACATGACTTCATAAACACCACGAATCAGCCTTATAGTATTATACCTCTGATTGGATACTGCTAGCTGAGCTCAAGATTTGTGTCCAATGAACTTCCGGCTTCCAATTGCTATCATGCGTAAAACAAAGAAAGCCAAATTATCTCCCGGACAGGGCACAGGATGCTGAGGTTGGAACTACCAGGCAGAAGGCCCAGAGGAAGACCAAAGAGACGATTCATGGATGTGGTGAAGGAGAACATGAAGGCAGTTGGTGCAAGAGAAGAAGATGCAGAAGATGGGGTGAGATGGAGGCAGATGATTCGCTGTGGTGACCCCTGAAGGGAACAGCCGAAAGGAAAAGAAGAAAAAGAAAGACAGGGCACACAGTCACTAGCCATAAACGGGTTTACTTGTGTAAAGAGCCCAAAAAGCTTGCAAGCCGAGTCCAACAAAGTCTCTGGTAAGTAAGGCTAAGCTAGTCTGGGTTTATATTTGGTTCACACGGTCACACCCAGTGACAGACCTACAACCCAGAAAACTGTGATGTTAAGATCATACAAGCATTTCTGCAGTCAGGTTATGCCTTGTTTGTCCTTGTTGACAGGTCTTACTTTTTGGTAAAACTAAATGGCTAATCCAAGCTAACGTTGTAAACATATTATATACTTACTAAAAGATACTAAAACATTTTATGCATGTCCACATTGAACAAGTAGTGTACTTTCTTGGATATCTTCATTTCATAAGTCACCATTAGTTATTGAAGGAATGAATAATTATAATTAGCGCTAACAACACTTCTTGATAATTGCATATGTATATGGAACATTGGAAATAGCCTAATGTCTTGCAGTGTATATATAATATATTGTCATTTGTGGTTTACATATTGCACTTCTAATACATGTACCAAGTTGTCTCTGTTTTTTATGCAATTTTTGATAATTGTTAGATAAAATACTCATTACAGTGTAGATTTCAGCACTAACATTTTAACAATAAAATGTCTATATTTAAATGATAATGAACATACAGTATTATTTGCTAATTTCTTTGTTTTATTTTTTCTTATTACGGATATAATTGTCAATCTCTGTAAATTTTATAATGGCTTAGACTAACTGCTTTTAAAGTTGAAATGCTCAAAAATGCACCTCTCAGCCTCTCAAATTTCAAAATATTCTGTGGGTGACCCCACAGACCACCCATGCGGGAAGGGGATAACCCCTCCTGCACCCTCTCCACGCTCCGCGAGGTGTTGCTGCGCGCATCGGTCGCTTCGTGACCTCGAATGGCAGCTTTGCTGCCATAGTGTACTAACTTATTTTTTGACCATTACAGCACTGAGTGTATTGCAGCTTTTTAAAAAAATAAATATTCATAGAATTAAAAAATAAGGAAATTAAGGGAGAATAGGGGGAAAGAGCTAAGGACAATGCCACAGAAACAAGGGTAATTATGCACAAATAACAACCCAAAATCTTCCAAAAGTAGTTACATTGTTGCATCTGAGTGTGTGTATTTATATTTTATTTACATCTTTATGCATTTCTTAATGTCTAATTGTTATTATAAGCATTTATAGCGTTGAATAAGTGTTTATTGATGTGAGATACATATGTACGTATCGCAGGGGGGGGTCCCAACTTTTCCCAACTTTTCCCAACTTTTTTGTGATTTGTTGACACCATGAAATTTAAAATCAACATACTGTATTTTTCCCTTAAAATGATACATTTTCTCAGTTTAAACTTTTGGCCCTGTCATCTATGTTCTACTTGGAATAAACTATTGAAATTTGGCACATCCACATCATTGCATCCCGTTTTTATTCACAATTTGTATAGTGTCCCAATTTTTTTGGAATTCGGTTTGTAAAAGAGATTGAGGCGATGCTGTTACATAGGTAAGAGGATCTGCACCTGCTTTTGATACGAGCTGATCTGAATCTACTGTGCTTAAAGAAAGAAAAATAAACCATAAAAAATATTTACTTTGTTGTTTTTTGTGCTGATGTTTCAGTGTAGTTTTACAAATTACAAAATCAGCTTCTGTGCATTATTGTTATTTATTGTATATCATGAAAATCATTGTGCAGAGGTAAGGGAAATTACCCTGCAATGACCTGGCAAGCTATTGAGAGTGTACTCTGCCCTTGCTGAGTCAGCTTCGATGGGCACCAACCTCCCCGCGGTCCTAATTAGGATTAATCAATTCAGAAAATGAATGAATGGGAAACCCCACCAAAATTGGCAAATGTGTTAATAAATTCACCCATCACTTAAACACAAAAAATGACACACATTGGTCTCAAGGTATTGCTGTAATAATCAAGTTTAATGTTTTAATAATCTTAAAAATTTGTTGGATTGTGGTGAAAAAAAACAGTGTTGGTGCTGATTTAACTTTTTTCATGTTATTCAACTAAAACGTAAAATTGCTTTGCCATATTCTGAAGTTATTCCTATGGGTAGGATGATTGCCTTGCTTCAGTGAAAATTTCAAGTTGTTAACACCGTTTGTTTTGCACATATGGTCTTATGTGTTCCACTAAAATAGTAGTTTTTCTTATATTGTCGATCTTGAAAAAAGAATTGCTGAAATTGCTGCAATATAACAGAGACACATAATCTGAAACAGATGCTGATTGAATTGAAAATTTCAATTCAAAATTATGTATTTCATACAAAAATTACTAATGACAGTGTTTCTGTTAAAACGCTGTAATGTCCATAACCCTGTCAAATTCATGTTGCGATATCTTAAAATGATGCATCTTACAATAGTATATATTTTTCTGTATTATGTATTATGATTCCCCTCCATGAATCGCCACCGTATTGTGGTGGAGGGGTTTGTGCGACCCGATGATCCCAGGAGCTATGTTATCTGGTAGGGTCACCAAAGGAAAACAGGTCCTGGGTGAGGGTCTAGACCTCAATGGTGGAAAAAGCAAGGACACAGTTCCCCTCCCCCGGACATGGGTCACCAGGGTCTCCCCCTGGAGCTAGGCCTGGTGGGAGGGGCTTGTCGGGCTTCTGCCCATGCAGCAAGGTTGGGCCCAGCCCGAAAAAGAAACCTGAGTCCGCCCTCCCATGGACCCATCACTTGTGGTAGGAGCCATGGGGGGGGTCAGGTGCGATGTGAGTTGGGTGGCAGCCAAAGGTATGGGTTCTGTCAGAACGATCCTCGGTTACTGACTCTGACTCATGGATTACCTCTCTGGTGGGGAAGGAACCTGAGCTGGCGCGTGAGGTGGAGCGGTACCAACTAGATATCGGTGTGGGCATCCTTGTTGCTCCCCTTCTCGGTGCCCAAACGCTGGGGTTCTCCCCGGTCAACGAAAGGGTAGCTTCCCTCCGCCTTCGGGTGGGGGGACGGGTCTTAACTGTTATTTGTGCTTATGCACCAAATGACAGTTTAGAGTATTCACCGTTTTTGGAGTCTTTGGGGGGGGGGGTGTTGGAGAACGCTCCCTCTGGAGACTCACTCATTGTCTTGGGAGACTTCAACGCCCATTTGGGCAACAATAGTGTGACCTAGAAGGGTGTGATCGGTAGGTACGGCCTCTCCAGTCTGAACCAGAATGGTGTTTCGTTGTTGGACTTCTATACTCGTCACAGTTTGTCTATCACAAACACCATGTTCGAACATATGTGTGCCCATAACCGCACTTGGCACCAGGACACCCTAGGTCGCAGTTCGATGATCTTTGTAGTCATGTCATTGGACTTGCGGCCGCATGTTCTGGACGCTTGGGTGAAGAGAAGAGCTGAGCTGTCTACCAATCACCACCCGATGGTGAGCTGGCTTCGATGGCGGGGGAGGCTGCCTTCCAGACCTGGCAGGCCCAAGCGTGTAATTAGGGTCTGCTGGGAACGTTTAGGTCCTGTCCAAGAGGCATTTAACTCCCACCTCCGGCAGAGCTACACCCACGTCCCGGAGGAGGCGGGTGACATGGAATCCGAATGGGCCATGTTTCCTGCCTCCATTGCTGAGGCGGCAGCCCATAGCTGTGGCCAGAAGGTCATCTGTACTTCTCGTGGCGATAACCCCCGAACCCGGTGGTGGACACCTATGGTGAAGGGGGCTGTCCAGCTAAAAAAGGAGACCTATTGGGTTTTATTAGCCTGTGGGACTCCTGAGGCAGCAAACAGGTACCGGCAGGCCAAACATCTAAAGGGCAAAAAGGCCAAAATCTCGAGCATGATTATCGGTTGGCCTCAAAAAGATTCTGGACCACCATCCGATGCCTCAGGAGGGGGAAGCAGTTCTCCATAAACCGTGTTTACAGTGGAGGTGGGGAGCTGCTCACCTCGACTGGGGATGTCGTCGAGAAGTGGAGGGAATACTTTGAGGACCTCTTCAATCCCACCAACACGCCCCCTGTAGAGGAGGAAGACCCTGGAGGTTTGAGCGGGGGTCTGCCCCTCACTGGAGTGGAGGTCACTGAGGTAGTCAAAAAGCTCCTTGGTGGTCGGGTCCGGGGTTGGATTAGATCCGCCCTGAATATCTCAAGGCTCTGTATGATGTAGGACTGTCTTGGTTGACATATCTCTGCAGCATCGCGTGGTCATCGGGGGCAGTACCTCTGGATTGGCAAACCGGGGTGGTAGTCCCCTTTTCCTGTTCCAATTATTTGGGAATCACACTCCTTGGCCTACCTGGGAAAGTCTATGCAGGGGTACTGGAGAGGAGGATCCAACTGATAGTGGAACCTCGGATCCAGGAAGAACAATGTGGTTTTCATCCTGGCCGTAGCACTCTTGACTAATTCTATATGCTCCACAGGATCTTGGAGGGAGCATGGGAGTTTGCCCAATCCATCCACATGTGTTTTGTGGATTTGGAGGAGGCTTTCAACCGTGTCCTTCGGACTATCTTGTGGGGCGTGCTCTGGGAGTATGATGTTCCGGACCCGTTGCTACGGACCATTCGATTACTGTATCACCGGAGCCAGAGTTTGGTCCGTATTGGTAACAACAGGTCGATTTCATTTCCGGTGAGGCTTGGAGTCCACCAAGGCTGTCCTTTTGTCACCGATTCTGTTCATAATTTTCATGGACAGAATTTCTAGGCGCAGCCGAGGCATTGAGGGGTTCTGACTGGTGACCATTGGATCTCGTCTCTGCTTTTTGCGGATGTTGTCCTTTTGGCTTCATCAGGCCAGGACGTCTAGCTCTCATTGGAGCAATTCGCAGTTGAGTACGAAGCGGTCCGCATGAGAATCAGCACCTCCAAATCTGAGGCTATGGTTCTCAGTCGGACAAGGGTGGAATGCACCTTACGTGTTGGGAATGAGGTTCTGCCCCAAGTGCAGGAGTTTAAGTATCTTGGTTTCCTGTTCACGAGTGAGGGAAGGATGGAGCGGGAGATTGACAGACAGATCGCTGCAGCCTCTGCTGTTAAACGGAGCCTGTACCGGTCCGTTGTGGTGAAGAAGGAGCTGAGCCGCAAGGCGAACCTCTCAATTTACCAGTCGATCTATGTTCCAACATTCAGCTATGGTCACGAGCTTTGTGTAGTGACCGAAAGAAAAAGATTGTGGATACAAGCGGCTGAAATGAGCTTCCTTCGTCGGGTGGCTGGGCTGTCCCTTAGAGATAGAATGAGAAGCTCTACCATCCTGGGAGAGCTCGGAGTAGATCCGCTGTTCCTCCGCATTGAGAGGGGCCAGTTGAGGTGGCTCGGGCATCTAGTCAGAATGCCTTCCGAACACCTCCCTGGTGTGGTGTTTCGGGCATGTCCAACTGGGAAGAGACCCCGGGGTCGACCTAGAACATGCTGGAGGGACCATGTCTCTCGGCTTGTCTGGAAACGCTTCGATGTCCCCCCGGAAGTGCTGGAGGAAGTGGCGGGGAGAGGGATGAATGGACCTCTTTGCTTAGGTTGCTACCCCCACGACCCGTTTCTGGGTGAAGCGAAAGATGATGATGATGATGATGATGATGATGTATTATGATTTTTGCATACCTGAGATTTTGCTTTTTGTGGATGCCATTGTCATTTTGGTTCATGAGTTTCTTTTGCAGGCTGGGACCCTCACAGATAGGGGGGAAAACTCTGATATCCAGGAGGAGTGCCGAGCAGAATCATTGCTCCTCCATGTTGGGAAGAGCCAGTTGAGGTAACTCAGTTATCTGATGAGAATGCCTCCTGAAAGTTACCCTGATGTGATGTTCTGGGCACGTCCAACCAAGAAGAGACCCCAGGGTCGACCTAGAACACACTAGAGAGACTATGTCTCTCGGTTGGTCTGGAAAAGCCTCGATGTCCCACCAGAAGAGCTGGAGGAAGTGGATGAAGATAAGGACAGCTGGACCTCACTGCTTAGGCTGCTGCCCCCACGACCCGACCCCAGACTAAGCAGGAGATGATAATAATGCTGATAAAATGTTATAATGTTAAATCTGAGTCAGCCAAGTCTTATTTATATGACACTTAAGATCCTTGAACATTTTGAAATCACAAATATTATTTACATTGTTAAATGAAATTGTTAAGCAAATTGTGATTCCCTTCATCTCAGTCATACTGTGATTCTCTAAAGTTAGTTGAAGCTTGGATGATGCAGTGTTGAATCATTTATTATGCTGCAGAAACAAGGCTTTATGAAAAACAGTATCATAATTCTATCTGAAAATTCAATTTTTCATCTAAATGAGACACTTTTCAGCACCACTGCTGTGTTTTTGCCAACTAGATTCAAAACTCCAATCATTTTCATCTTTTAAATCATTTGCATCTTTGCTTTATTGGTCTTCAGCTCTTACAATTATTCGCAAGGATAAAATGGATCAGTTATTCCAAAACTTGGTGGGGTTCAGTTTCAAACTTTAATAAGCTTCAGTTGTTAAAGAAACTTCAATGTGTCCATTAGTTTGAATTATACAGCAAATCAATCCTCATCAAAAGGGCACAGTACATGTCTTACATTAATACATTTTCTAATGAAACGTCACATGTACCATCTGTACACTCATGGATGATTCCCAAGTTTTCTTCTAATAGATTACCAAGAGGCACAATCATAAAAATTGCTTGTTTTTTTTTCAGTGAGAAAGAAAGAAAACGAGCTTTTTTTATGTTTTAATTTGAAAAAGTATTCACTGTAGCGAAAAGCAACCAATCAAAATTTAAAAGTTGTTTCAATGATACTGTTCATTTGTAAAGAAAATTCGTACATGATTTGACCTCATGAAGGACAAATCCTTGGATTCAATTGACAAAAGGTGACGCTAAAACAAAGATATTTACATTTTAACCTCTATTTCTGAAAATACCTAACCTAAATTCAAAACTCTTTTTGTTTTCTCTAATACACTTTTCCACTCTGCTTTTTTTCAGTTATACCAATCTACATTGTGAATTTTAAAACATTTTCAAGTTACTACTCCTGCAAAAATAGTTTTTCAAAGCCTTATTTTATTAACAGGTGGACTACAACTCAAATTCAAATGAACTTCAGGATAAAGCATCCACAGACCATACTTCCCAAAAAATATTTTTAGAATGTTTCTTGCATCAAACTGTTTCATTTATTAATTCAGATGAAATTTGGTCACAGACAAACGGATTTTTGATGTGGGTGAAATAAGAAACTCAGAATGTGCAGTTCACAATGCAGCCGTGAGGGGGGGGCACAAACCAGTGTCTCTCCCTCACGCCGGTCCCAAGCCCGGATAAATGCAGAGGGTTGCGTCAGGAAGGGCATCCGGCGTAAAACAAATGCCAAATAAACTATGCGAATCACAAGAAAGAATGACATACCGGATCGGTCGAGGCCCGGGTTAACAACGACCGCCATCAGTGCCGTCAACCAACAGGGTGCTGATGGAAATTGGACTACTGTTGGTCGAAGACGTCGAAGAAGGAGAGGCGGGAGGCGTGTCCGTTGCCAGAGAGAGAAGAGGAAAGGCATGAGCCTAGGACTGAAAGTAGGGACTTTGAATATTGGAACTATGACAGGAAAAGGTAGAGAGCTGGCTGACATGATGCAGAGGAGGAAGGTGGACATACTGTGTGTTCAGGAGACCAGGTGGAAAGGTCGCAAGGCTAGAAGCATAGGAGCAGGGTTTAAGCTGTTTTATCACGGTGTGGATGGGAAGAGAAATGGAGTCGGAGTCATCTTGAAGGAGGAGTTTGCCAGGAATGTTCTAGAAGTGAAAAGAGTGTCAGACAGAGTGATGAGTCTCAAGTTAGAAATTAAAGGTGTGATGGTCAATGTTGTTAGTGCTTATGCCCCACAGACAGGATGTGAGCGAGAAGAGAAGGAGAGATTCTGGAGGGAGTTAGATGAAGTGATGCAGAGTACCCCCAGAGGTGAAAGAGAGGTCATTGGGGCAGACTTCAATGGACATGTTGGTGCAGGAAACAGAGGGGACGAGGAAGTGATGGGTAGGTTTGGTATCCAGGACAGGAACGCAGAAGGACAGATGTTGGTAGATTTTGCAAAAAGGATGGAAATGGCTGTGGTGAATACTTTCTTCCAGAAGAGAGAGGAGCATAGGGTGACTTATAAAAGTGGAGGTAGGAGCACACAGGTAGACTACATCTTGTGCAGGCGATGTAATTTAAAGGAAGTCAGTGACTGCAAAGTAGTAGCGGTGAGAGTGTTGCCAAACAGCATAGGATGGTGGTGTGCAGGATGATGCTGATGGTGAGGAAGGTGAAGAAGGCAAAGGCAGAGCAGAAGACAAAGTGGTGGAAGTTGAAAAAGGAAGAGTGTCGGGTTGTCTTCAAGGAGGAGTTGAAACAGGCTTTGGGTGGTCAGGAAGTGCTTCCAGATGACTGGACAACTACAGCGAATGTGATCAGGGACACAGGTAGGAGAATGCTTGGTGTGTCGTCTGGAAGGAAAGTAGATAAGGAGACTTGGTGGTGGAATGAGGAAGTGCAGGAGTGTGTACAAGGAAGAGATTAGCTAAGAAGAAGTGGACATTGACAAACCGAAGAGAGTAAACAGGAGTACAGGGAGGCGCGTAGCGTAAGGCAAAGGTAGCAGTGTCAAAGGCCAAACAGAGCGTGTTTGATGACTTGTATGCTCGGTTGGAAAGTAAGGAGGAGAAAATGATTTATACAGGTTGGCACAGCAGAGAAATAGAGATGGGAAGGACGTGCAGCAAGTTAGATTGATAAAGGACAGAGAGGGAAATGTATTGACTGATGACAGAAGTGTGCTGGGAAGATGGAAAGAGTACTTTGAAGATCTGATGAATGAGGAAAATGAGAGAGAAAAAGAGGAGAAGAGGTGACTGTTGAGGACCAGGAAGTAGCAAAGATTAGTAAGGGTGAAGTGAGGAGGGCATTGAAGAGGATGAAGAATGGAAAGGCAGTTGGTCCTGATGACATACCGGTGGAGGTATGGAAGTGTCTAGGAGAGGTAGCAGTAGATTTTCTGACAAGAACATTTAACAAGGTCTTAGAGAGTGGGAGCATCTCAGAGGAATGGAGGAGAAGTGTGCTGGTGCCCATTTTAAGAACAAAGGGAGACGTGCAGAGTTGTGGCAACTACAGAGGGATAAAGTTGATGAGCCATACGATGAAGTTATGGGAAAGAATAGTGGAGAAGCTAGACTAAGGGCAGAAGTCACCATTTGTGAACAACAGTTTGGTTTCATGCCCAGACAGAGCACCACAGATGCAGTGTTTGCCTTGAGGATGTTAATGGAGAAGTACAGAGGAGGTCAGGCGGAGCTGGATTGTGCCTTTGTGGATCTGGAGAAAGCATATGACAGGGTGCGAGAGAAGAACTGTGGTATTGCATGAGGAAGTCTGGGAGTGGCAGAGAAGTATGTTAGAGTGGTGCAGGACATGTATGAGAGATGTAAGACAGTGGTGAGGTGTGCTGTCGGTGTGACAGAAGAGTTCAAGGTGGAGGTGGGACTGCATCAAGGGTCAGCTCTCAGCCCCTTCTTGTTCGCTATGGTGATGGACAGGCTGACAGACGAGGTTAGACAAGATTCCCCATGGACTATGATGTTTGCAGATGACATTGTAATCTGTAGTGAGAGCAGAGAACAAGTGCAGGAAAATCTAGAGAGGTGGAGGTATGCCTCTGGAAAGGAGGGGAATGAAGATTAGCCTCAGTAAGACAGAATACATGTGCATGAATGCCAAGGACCAAAGAGGAACGGTGAGATTACAGGGAGCAGAGATAAGAAAGGTGGAGGATTTTAAGTACTTAGGCTCAACAATCCAGAGCAATGAAGAGGGTGGAAAAAGAGGTCAAGAAAGCGTGTGCAGGCAGGTTGGAATGGTTGGAGAAAAGTGTCCGGTGTGAGGGGTGGTAGGAGGGTATCGGCAAAAATGAAAGGAAAAGTGTACAAGGCGGTGTTGAGGCCGACGATGCTGTATGGGTTAGAATCAGTGGCCGTGGGGAAAATAGAGGAGGCAGAGTTGGAGGTAGCAGAGATGAAAATGTTGAGGTTCTCTTGGGAGTAACGAGGATGGATAGGATTAGGAATGAGCACATCAGAGGACAGCACATGTAAGACGTTTTGGAGACAAAGTCAGAGAGGCTAGATTGAGATGGTTTGGACATGTACAGAGGAGGGATAGTGAGTATATTGGTAATAGGATGCTGAGGCTGGAACTACCAGGCAAAAGGCCTAGAGGAAGACCAAAGAGACGATACATGGATGTGGTGAAGGAAGACATGAAGGTCGAGGGTGTGAGAGAAGAAGATGCAAAGGATAGGGTGAGATGGAGGCAGATGATTCGCTGTGGCGACCCCTGAAGGGAAAAGCCGAAAGGAAAAGAAGAAGAAGAAGAAGAATGTGCAGTTCATCTCTCATTTGGTATGACAGTGTATGCCTGCAATAATATTAGATTTTCAATACCATTTAGCTTTATTGTTCATATTACTGTATTATATGGTTTTACAACATTGTTGAAAATTTCTTTAGCCATTTTTTAACCCTTACTTGTGGCATCTTCCATCGCAACCAACATTGTCACAACCTTTAAGATGTAAATGGTCAAAGTTGGCTTGTTGTGATGATCGCTACGAGTCAATATTTTCTAAATATCCAGAGTACATTGAAGCAATGCTGGCTGTATTAAAAACCCAAAGTGTTAATGAGGAAATCAGGTGATAACAATTAGGCATTCAGTTTTCACCATTGTTATGCTTTAAATTTTCAAAATGTATAACGATAGATGAGGAGGGCAGTGGTGGCCTGATGGTAAAAGGTGCTGGATCACTGATCCTAAGGTTGGAGGTTTGCGTTCCACTCTCCACAAGGTTGTCACTGTCCCCCCCCAGTGCAGCTAACTGAGTTATCAACGGCCGGTCATGTCTCTCACTGTCTATGGTGAGAGGTTCATGTAAAAGAACCATCGCTGACTTTCGTCAAGAGTAGACTGTATAGCCGTCCATGTCCTTCTGCCCCTTGCTAAAGGGTTGAGTCAGGAAGGGCATCCGACATAAAAACCTATGCCAAATCAAACATGCGAATCAATAATATGACTTCATGAAGATGGAGGCACATGATTCACTGTAGCGACCCCTGGAAAAAGGGAACAGCCGAAAGGAGGCGAAGAAGAAGAAGATAACGATAGATGAGGAAAATATTTAGTTTGTAAATAAGGCCTTGATAGCACATGTTTGCTGCAATTCATTTTCTGAACTGCTTAATCCTAATTAGGATTGTGGGGAGGCTGGCGCCCATCTCAGCCGACTCCTGCACCCTGGACAGCTCGCTAGGTCATGACAGAGCAGAAACACAATGATGGCTATACAGCCTAATTTTGACAAAACTCAGCGATGGTTCTTTTACATGAACATCTCACCACAGACATTGAGAGACATTCTTCTTTCTTCTTCTTCTTTTACTTTCGGCTGCTCCCTTCAGGGGTCGCCACAGCAAATCATCCGCCTCCACCTCACCCTGTCCTCCGCATCTTCTTTTCTGACTCCAACGACCTTCATGTCTTCCTTCACCACATCCATAAATCTCTTCTTTGGTCTTCCTCGAGGCCTTCTGCCTGGTAGTTCCAACCTCAGCATCCTACTGCCAATATACTCACTATCCCTCCTCTGTACATGTCCAAACCATCTCAATCTAACAGACATTGACATTGAGAGACATAGCCATCTGAATTGAGTTGACTGCAGTAACAACCTGTTGATAGTGGGTCATGAACCCCCAACCTTCGGATTGTATTATTATTATTACTATTATTATTATTATTATTATTATTATTATTGTTACTATTATTATTATTACTATTATTATTATTATTATTATTATTATTATTATACGATTTCTGAACTGTCCCATTAAATTCTTAACAGATATGCATATTTTCAACTAGGATTTTTTTTCCATTCTGATCCTTTATATGATGATATGAGCATCACTTGAAGCTGTTTACTTGTATCTGCCGCTTCTGCCGCATGCTTGGCTGTAATGTGCATAAATGTGCAGAGGTATGGGTCATAATTTTAATAATGCTATGTGATGGTGTTTGTTTATTTTCTCCAAAATAACATTAGTAATTCCAAGGCTGTAATTCACATTAATCAGTCTCATTATCGACCTTTACCTTTCCTTAATAGTCTTAGATTAAAGTATTTAATCATGATGTTATTCTTGCTGTTGACTGCTACTTCACAGCCTCAGTACTCTCAGGAGTACCAGCATACTTGTCTCTCTGCTTTAATTTTATGCAGTCACCAGATTGAGTTGAGACATTTTATCTGAGCCAAGCACTGCACCAGAATATTTGGGCAGTTCACCCAGCTGCCATGGCAACAGGAATTTTACAGAGAGGCACAGGCCTATGGTGAAGCACTTTTCACTTTGCCTCCACCAACCAACAGCCGGGACGCGGCCCAATCCATTTATCTCTCCTATGCAGTGTTGGAGTTAATACAATGACGGGGGGCACATGAGGCGTAGACCTTGGGGAATGGGGATTCCCTCCACTACACTGCCCAGCACTACAGACCGCACTGACACATAGTGCAAGAGAAAAGATTAATTTCAATTCCCTTTTTTCAATGTAATCGGATTTCCATAATAAATTAGGAACATTTATTAGTATTATTTAGAGGCAGGTGATGTGCTTTTCCATGAACCAAACCTGCTCAAAAGGAAACATTGATATCACAAGTGCAAAATAAAATACAGTAATATATGGCGAGCTAGTTTTCTAATTAAGTGCATCAACACAACATAACTGAAATGAAGAGGGGCAGTGGTAGGGTGCCGGTGTACTGATGTGAAGGTCAGTGGTTCAGGTCCCCCTTTCACCGAGTTGCCACCCACCGCTACCTGGTTTATCGAAGGCCGGCCACGTCTTTCATTGTCTGTAAGAGCCATGTAAAAGAAGCATTTTCCTCTGAGGTGGCCTGGTGATAGGTTCAGGGTGTACTCTGCCCTTGTGAAGAGTTGGCTGACATGGGCTCCAACCTCCCTCGAGACCCGAATTAGGATTATGTGCCGCAAAAAATGAATAAATGATAAAGGAAATGAATGAGTATGTGATTGTGTATGAATTCATGTTTGTGCCCGCAATGGAAAATTTAACAAATTGTTGGTCAATATTTAATAGACTGAGACGTTATGTTTTACATTTACAGAATTTAGCAGACACCCTTATCCAGATTTTTTTTTTTTTTACCATATTTATAGCAGTTGCAGGTTAAGGGCCTTGCTCAATGACTCAGCAGTGGCAGTTTGGTGGTGCTAGGGCTTGAAAAGCCGACCTTCTGATCTGCTGCCTTCTTCCTGTCTTGATGTCCAGCACTGAGGTGATGTCATAGTGTGAATTTTGGTCTGTCTTACTAAATGTGTCTTTCATTTTTTTATTTTTTTGCTGTTTTCTCAAAGCTTTAGATTCGGAAAAACTCTTTATCATGTCTGTCACTCATACATACTTCCTAGTAAAAAACTGTATCATATACATATAATACATAATAAACAAATATCTTTTTACTGATGTATGAAATATAACAGACAATGGGATTGCGAAACATTATATATCTACAAATATATCTTATATCTTGCATACAACATGAAAGTTTCGGTTTTTAAAAATCAATGGAAATAGAATTTTTTGTGTATTTACAACATGAATTGGGGGGAAATTAACCCAGTAGCCTGGACACATTATCTACTTGTCCAAGGCACCCAGTTGTAATGAGATGTCCACAACTGAATATTGCTCCATGACAAATAAATTGAAAAAAAAAATTGAGAGCAATGCCTCAAAATACATCAATAATTAAATAAATGAGAACATATATAAGAACCACAGATATAGATAAATTTAATAAATTCCTTTTCTTTTTATTATTTTTTTTGCACAATGAATGACATGAGCAAGATCAAGTGTATTTAAGTGCTCAATACTGCACTGAGATGGTTGCACAAAAAGTTGAACTTGAAAAAGAAATTAAAAAAAGAACTCTCTACAAGATCCTGAACAACAAATATGACCAAACACATGCAAGCTTAAATGTATGTACATATGTACAGTGCAGTATACATATCTTTTAAATGTGTGTATACACAGGTACACGAAAACATGAGGGCATATTCCTACATACATTTATGTACAATGCATATGCTTGCGTATTTCAATATTTATTCTTTCCTATATATGTCCTTTAATTGCTTTGTCATATTCATACAATTTACAAAAATGTTTAATGAATTAAAAACTAGTTATTCAAAAAACTTATCAAACAATGTATAAGATCTCCAAATTGAAATTTATTATTTTCCAAAATTTGTGTGCATACAATCAGTTAGGGCATGCAGGTTCAGAAAACGTAAAGCATTATCAAAAATGGTCTAATACCAATTTTTTTTGTTTTGTTTTTTTTAAATGCACAAGTTTGCTGATGTTGTGCCCTTATTGAGTACGTTACCCTTCAATTAATACTTCATTTGCACTTGAATTTTTTCAACTGCATGAGAGCGTAATACATGAACATTTTGATAATATCTGATTGAAAGTGGATGTCTTATATGCTATCATGAAGTTATAGCAACTGAATAAGTCTTTGTACCGAGTCAGGGTCACAATATTTACACGACTTAAACAGCCTAATGAGTTACCATTAGTGTAGAACAGCCAGAATGTAAGGGTTTTTTTTTTTTTTTTTTTAAATTTTGTTTTGTTTTTGTTTTGTTTTTTTTTGTTGTTTTTTTTTGTTTTTTTTTTTGGGGGTTAACACCTTAATTTCACAAGGCACCATTTAATCAGCTGGTAGAGAAAATATGAGCTGCCAAACACCTTGCTATTAACATTTCCTTGATCAACTCAAGACTGATGGTACTGTTTTGGAATACTGCTACTGTATATAATTTGGTTTACGTTTTCAGTTTAGCACTGAATGGTGGATATCTTTGCCTGGCAAAGTGTCCGGTTGGTTTGAGGTGCCAGTCCTAAATGAGGCTGAAGTGTCCAATGTAGTACCACAAGCAAAAGGGAATAGCTGCCAAATCTGACTTGGTTCTAATGCACCATAAGTCCTAACTCAAATGTTCTGCTCTGACAAAATGATTTATTTAATCTGCGCAGTCTTACGCTTTGGGCTATGGTAGTATATTCTAATTTCTGTTACTGTTCTTAATAAGAATAATTAGTCCACACTGTGAGCTGTTCGCGGTAAACAGGTGGTTTTACTATTTACATTGTTTATGTTGTTAAATGTAATGTAACAAGATTAAGGCTCTGCTACTCAGTGGCTGATTTTTTTTGCCCTATGCAGCATTAGGATTTGGGGGGGAAATGATAGTCTCTTGTTTAAAAAAAAAAAAAAAGAAAGAAAAAAAAAAAGAAAACATTACGGGTTACATTATTCTCAACAAGATCACTCTGACAATGTGAACTGAGCAGTGAAAAAAGAAATGAGTTTAATGTGAATTTTCAGGCAGAACCCGATGCATAGTAATTTAGAACGCACACGTTGTGATACCCAGTAACTGGTCCTAGAATTTTTTTATTTTTTGTAGCTTTTTTTTTTTTTTTTTTTTTTTTTTTGAATATGTGTTGTGGTTTTATTTGAATTGTCACAAGCACAGTTTGGCCTTTCATGGCATGTCCGATTTTCATTTTACACTCAGGCTGTTCTGCTTCAAATCAATACCTTTTGCCTCACATCAGAAAGCGACCTAGAGAGTAAATCATTGTAATACAACCCATCTGATCTTAACTGCGTAAGTGCGTCTAAACAATAACAGATTTAAAGAGCAGGAGAAAGAGCATTCATATGTACATTCACGACCATGTGTGGATACTTTATAATATATGCATGTGTAAGTTTAACATTTATTTCTTACCATTCATAGTTCCCTGTCGCTGAAATGTTATGGACTTATTGACAAACATAAGGCACATATATGAAACAACTGAGAAATAAACCACACAACAGTGCTTTCCGCATTACAACCAGTGGAATATACATTTCTAAAGAGCGTAGAACCACTGCACGATACTGAAGCCTGGTTTTAGATGCTAAGCTGTATACAGTAATGACATCTAACATCTTGGATCCACACATTTCCATCTGTTACACTTTCTACAAGCACCTAAACCAAAACCCACCTATAATAATCAGCAACTACAACACGACTGAACCTTTGGTTGTGTGGATATCTAGTACTGACCATTCTGTCAATATATTTTATTACTTTTTTTTTTTTTTAAAGTAATAAAGTAATATTATTTTTATATTACTACTATGAGCAGGCACGTTCTCAAATAGACTCTGGAAAAAGGCAACTCAGTTACTGTGTTTATCAAGCAACTGACCGAAACCACTGCTATTAACTGATATTACGAAAAATATTTTCCAGATTTGTTGGTTATTCAAATAAAAATAATCACTGACAATGTGTAATACTAATCTGTAATATGTATAAGGAGACAGGAGTAAGTGCTGTGTTGCTTTTAAATGTAAGGATAGGATTTTTCATGCATGATAAACGGAGTACATTGTATTATGGATATACGTACTAAGGTTGTTGAAGGTTTGACTTTACACACTGCCATTGTCTAATACAGTCCTTCAATCTGTGATGCATCCACTTCGTTATGGTGTGAGTAATAAATATTGTAGGTTTCATTTCCATTTGAACACAAGCTTTTGTATGTCACATCTATTTCTAGTATTTGGTTAAAACATTATTTGAATACTGTACAATTTTCTAGTTGATATAGTGACGGTACAGGTAACGCTAAAATACTTTTAATTTGTAATGTTTGTAGGTTATATTTCTATGTACAGATAAACTATAGCCATCATAGATAGTAGAGGTGTCTAATTCAATTTATGGGTATTGCCATTAGTTCATGCCCGGAACAAACCTGAGCGCAGGCAAGTGTGTGTGTGTGTGTGTGTGTGTGTGTGTGTGTGTGTGTTTGACCAGTTTCATGACACTGGTCTTTATCATAATCACTGTGCTTTCACTTGAGAGAACCAAAAAGGCGAAGAAACCCCAAAAGTGCACAGTACTGTATTAGTTTAAAAATCACTTCATTTACAATTGCTGGTAAGTTCATGGCTATAGCCATTATTTCAAAATGCTTATGGGCTTTGGGAGAGTAAAAAAAAAGCTAAACACAAGAACAATTCCATTTAAAAAGATCTTGCAGTGATGGCATATACAAAGAGAAATTGGGGCACTTTTAAAATCACATTCACGATTCTTACAGAATGCCCTTGATGCACAGTTCAGTAGAGCTGATTTAAAAAAAAAAAAAAAAAAAAAGACAACAATCATGCCTAAAAATTATCCAAAGGTTGGAGTGCAAGTCAAACTCACAGTGCACTGATAATGAAACACTTAATTCGAAGCTGGTTCATCCCGTCTGTTTCCTCTGCCTCGCCGTACTGGACGCTCGAGCTGCTCCTCTGGCTGATATTTAGGGAAGGGCTTAGCCATTTGTGGGGTCTGTGGATTGGGCTGTGCCCGGGCCTGATGAACCACTGCCTCAATGGCATCCGTGATAGAATCGTAGATGGTGAATTCTGGCTGGGTGACCATCGGGATGCTGTGAAAGTTCCTTTTGCCTGGAAAGTCCACGCACTTTTCCAGCATAGGCATCGGCGGCAAGAAGCCTTCATTGGGAAGAGTCTGCTTTCGTGGCCTCCCTCTCCGCCGCTTCTCCACATTGTTCCCCGTCTTGGCCTGCCGCTGAAGCCGCTTGACCTTCAGGATTTTATTGACATGGTCTAGGCTTTTCTTGCTGGTAAGGATCTTGGAGAATGTGTGTTTCTTCCGCATATCGCTCTGCATCTCCTCGATCTCATTCCGCTTGTACGTCCTATTGAAGGAGCCCAGAACTGTTAAAGAAAAGAGTAGTTATGGTTAGAAATTGTCGTATAAAATTTTGAAGAAGTCCGACAAAAATTGATATGTGAAAACAAGCTGAAATATTAGAACAAATATGAAATCAAAAGATCCCTGTGGAGTACATCCCTGCCTCCGTGGGAGGATGGTGGCATAGTCGTTAGCACTGTCGCCTAACGGCAGGAAGGGTCTGCATTCAAGTCCAGCCCAAAGGCCTTTTGATAAGGAGTTTAATGTCAATGTTACATCACAGCATTCCGCCTTAAGTATTCGGAAAAACAACATGGCGTCAGCAGTGTGAGTATTTTTCCTCACAGACCGTTTATGAAATCCCAGAGAATGCGATTTTCTCTCAACAGTCCTCTTAGAGAAAGTTCCGTCTCTGTTGTTGTTGAAAATGTTGGTTATCTCTGATAATGATTGACGATGATGCAAGTCGTCTGCTGTCACGAACCTTGAACAAATGAGGCCGTCCACTTCTTGGCTTGTTTTCCGAATTTCCCCGCTCAAAATATCTAAGAAACTATAAACGGCGCTAGAAGGTAATCCGACAATTCTCACTATTTCAGACCATTTAACTCCACCTTCAAATAGTTTGATGATCCCTCTTTCAATCTCCGACCCATGTTGTTTACGGTCTAAATTTAGCAGAAGCAATTTCGCCATGTGATCGTCATGTAATCAGTTGGACGCTGTCAAATTTTCAAGTCAATCTATCGCGTATAAAATGTACTGCGCGCAAAATCATAGCAGTGTGACTGAACTGCATTTTTCCGTTAAACGGTTTTTCCGAATACTTATGGCGGAATGCTGTATATCATGCTTTCGCGTTATAATAGACATGTACATTATGTCAACGGGCTACTCGAAACTGCTACTCGGCGTACAGTACATGTTGAGTGTGGATAGTCGCATGTGTTAGCGCTGGCTCTGTAACAGACTGGTGGTCTTGTATTACTTACTGTACCCCGTCTCACACATGAAGTCACTAGAATTGGCTCCAGCCGCCCCACAACCCTGATGGATAAGCAGTACACTTACTGGATCAATGGATGTTGGATATAAGTTAGGCATTGCTTTTCCAAACTATATATCAATTTGTGAAAAGCATCAAAAATGTATTTTACTCTGTGACAAAAGACAAAGATACATCCCATAAACAGAAAGAATTATGGCACTACACTGCACTTAACACTTAATCTGCATAACTACATCCATGCATTTAATTAGCATACATGCAGCCATTCTTCTAATCTCTCTCTGTGCAAGTACCCGGAGTTCACCTCTGTACTGAACAGACAGCTCTGGAAGTGTGAGTAATAAACTAGGTGGCCTCAGACACATCAGTGATTAATCTACTGCCTCTCCACTTTGCGTCAGAGCCCTGGAAGGGAGCCCAGAACACAGGAAATGTTGGATTTCTGGCAGCCTCATCCAAAATGAGTTGAGACAGCATAAAGCTGCATAAAATGTGTGTCCTGGACAAAAAATCTCCCCTAGCCCCATATGTCTCTGGAGAATATCCTTATGTATTTTCTTCTTCTTGGGGGACAGTCCATCTGGGTAGGCGTCCAATGAAACAAATAAGACAGTTGTGGAAGCTGTTTTGCCAGTAGTTTGCATTACTGGATCAGGATCAGGGCAAATGTATTAATTTCCAAATAAAAGTCTAAAAGCTTTAGCGCCCTTAAAAAGTACACAAACTTTTAGCACCCTGCAAGATAATGTACATTTTCATGATTCAATTTTAAAGAATTTATTCCTTTTAAAGAATAAATCTTTGGATTTATTCTTGCTGTATATCCCTGCCATTGAAGCAGCAATCTTATAGATATTTAAGTCTAATTCACCCATGAACTAAAGCTTGGATGAAGGCAACATGCAAAAATGAGGCTTCTCATTTGCTTTCGATAAGGTGTAAATTGGTCAGCATAAATGGTAAAGCCTTCCCTCTCTGGCCCTGGTTTTTCACTGGGAACCTCAATGAGTCTCTCCAAATGGCAACAAATCAAGAAGGAAGGAAAAAAGGTCATTCGTTTTCAAAAGGCACGTCTCCTCTCATTTATCTTTTGAAACTTCTACCTGCATCCTGCACACACTGTTTTCATTAGTGAAACCAATTTACGGCCTCACCCTGCTGTTGTCCTGCAACTCGGCACAGTACTGGACCCCATCCCCTTCAGCGAATCACCTATAAAATATGTTTAAATAATATAAAATACATCTAGTAATCTATTATTTTGATTTTGCCTGTAAAATCTGTTAATTTACAAATAGAAAACAAATAGAAAATGCATATGCGGATTCCCAGAGTTATGAAAAATGATTACAGTATTATAAATATACACTGCACTGCCTACTGCTCATAAGGATCTAGTAAGCAGCAGAGAACAGGCCTAATTCATGTTTGTGTTGTGCTGTGGTGGCTCAGTGGTTTGGACTGTTTATTAGTAATCTGAAGGTTGGAAGTTCAAACCCTTCGGTACCACATACCAATCCAAGGTCAGGCCTCCTTCTGTAAATGGTAAGGTACTTTGGTGTGGGTCTTTTGATTTAGCCTTATAAGTAAACACAAATATAATTTGTGTACCCATCAAGGAACCCAACTCTCAGAACAACACTCAATGTGTCCCTTTCATTTAATTTATTAACTGAATCAAGAGATTCTTTTTTTATTTCGCAATCAAGTTCCTTTAAATAATAAGTAGTCTAATGGTAAGCTTTAGTATAATTTTGATTAGATTTTTTTAATTAATTTTTAATTAATTTAATAATGTAAAACGGGTAGTGGTGGCCTGATGATAAGGTGCTGGATTACCGATCCCAGGATTAGGGGTTCAAGCACCAATATTTGTCATTACTGTCCTCCCATTGCTGCTAACTATATTGTCAAAGACTGGCCGTCTCTCAATGTCTATGGTGTGAGGTTCATGTAAAAGAAAAATTTCTGACTTTTGACAAGAGAAGGCTGCATAGCATCAGTGTTTCTGCCCTGCAATGGCTTGGCGAGCTGTCCAAGGTGTACTCTACCTTCGCCCAGAGTTTTATATATATATATAAATTATTTATTTATTTATTTATATGTATGTGTATGTATGAGAGATTAACTTTCGGCTTTTCCCTTCATCAGGGGTCGCCACAGCGAATGATTCACACGTTTGATTTGGCATAGGTTTTTACATCGGATGTCCTTCGTGACACAACCCTTTACCAAGGGACAGAAACACGTTGAGGGCTTTGCAGCTACTCTTTATGAAAGTCAGCAATGGTTCTTTTACATGAACCTCGCACCATAGACAGTGAGAGATGCCCCAGTGCAGCGATAACCTTGTGGAGAGTGGGACTTGAACCCCCAACCTTAGGATCAGCGATATATAGGGTATTCAATAATTTTTTTTTCACTTAATTTGCGGACCTATGGTATGAGTTATGGTATTGTTAACTTCTGGTCAAAAAACGACGAAATGGATTAAGAGCATTTGCATTATTTGTAATGGGAAAAGCGGATTGGGAATTCGACCAAATCAAAATTTGACCAGCCGTCTAGAACGAACTATGTTCAAGTTCAAGTGCATAACAAACATATAATTTCAGAGTCTTCTGTCCAAGAGGGCTTTAACTCCCACCTCCAGTAGAGCTACTACCACATCCCAGAGGAGGCGGGTGACATGGAATCCAAATGGGCCATGTTTCATGCCTCCATTGTTGAGGTGGCAGCCCATAGCTATGGCCAGAAGGTTGTTGGTGTTTGTCGTGACGGTAACCCCCGAACCCGGTGGTGGACACCTGTGGTGAAGGGGGCCGTCCAGCTGAAAAAGGAGGCCTATCAGGCCTTTGGGACTCCTGAGGCAGCAGACAGGTACCGGCAGGCCAAACATGCTGTAGCCGAGGCTGCCGCAGATGCAAAATCTCGGGCATGGAAGGAGTTCGGTGAGGGCCTGGACTGTGATTATTGGTTGGCCTCAAAAAGGTTGTGGACCACCATCCGATGCCTCAGGAGGATGAAGCAGTTCTCCACAAACACTGTTTACAGTAGTGGTGGGGAGCTGCTCACCTCGATTGAGGATGTTGTCGAGAGGTGGAGGGAATACTCTGAGAGCCTCTCAATCCCACCAACACACCCTCCCTGGAGGAGGAAGACCCTGAGGGTTTGGGCAGGGGTCTGCCCATCACTGCAGTGGAGGTCACTGAGGTAGTCAAAAAGCTCCTTGGTGGTCGGGCTCCGGGGTTGGATAAGTTCCACCCTGAATATCTCAGGGCTCTGGATGATGTCGGACTGTCTTGGTTGACACGTCTCTGCAACATCGCGTGGTCATTTGGGGCAGTACCTCTGGATTGGCAAACCGGGGTGGTAGTCCCGCTTTTTAAAAAGGAGGACCAGAGGGTGTGTTCCAATTATCAGGGAATCACACTCTTCAGCATAACTGGGAAAGTTTATGCAGGGGTACTGGAGAGGAGGATCTGACTGACAGTCGAACCTTGGATCCAGGAGGAACAATGTGGTTTTCGTCATGGCCGTAGCACTCTTGACCAACTCTATAGGATCTTGGAGGGGGCATGAGAGTTTGCCCAATCTGTCCACGTGTTTTGTGTCTTTGGAAGAGGCTTTCACCGTGTCCCCGGACTATCTTGTGGGGCGTGCTCCAGGAGTATGGCGTTCCGGACCCATTGCTTCGATGACTGTCTCACCGGAGCCAGAGTTTGGTCCGTATTGGTAACAACAGGTCGAATTTGTTTCCAGTGAGGGTTGGAGTCTGCCAAGGCTGTCTTTTGTCACCGATTCTGTTCATAATTTTTATGGACAGAATTTCTAGGCGCAGCCGAGGCATTGAGGGGTTCTGGTTTGGTGACAATTGGATCTCGTCTCTGCTTTTTGCGGATGATGTTGTCCTTTTGGCTTCATTAGGCTGGGATCTCCAGCTCTCATTGGAACGATTCACAGTTGAGTGCGAAGCGGCCAGGATGAAAATCAGTACCTCCAAATCTGAGGCCATGGTTCTCAGTCGGACAAGGGTGGAATGCACCCTACGGGTCAGGAATGAGGAGCTTTGAGTAGTGACCAAAAGAACAAAATCGCGGAAACAAGCGGCTGAAATGAGCTTCCTTCATTGAGTGGCGGGGCTCTTCCTTAGAGATAGGATGAGAAGCTCTACCATCTGGGGAGTGCTCAGAGTAGATCCGCAGCTCCTCCGCATTGAGAGGGGCCAGTTGAGGTGGCTCGGGCATCTAGTCAGAATGCCTTCCAAACGCCTGGAGGGACAATGTCTTTCGGTTTGTCTGGGAACGCCTCGGTGTCCCCCTGGAAGAGCTGGAGGAAGTGGCGGGGAGAGGGAGGTCTGGACCTCTTTGCTTAGGTTGCTGCCCCCGCGACCCGATTCTAGATCAGACAGAAGGTGATGATGATGATGATGATGATGATGTTATTTTTACACTCACAACCACAAGAGGGCACTCTTGGCTTGCATACCAGTGCCTGCTCATTCACCACTGAAGAAATATTCCCAAAAAGAAAATCCTATTCTGCGGATTACAAGCTGCAAGTAGTGAATTATGCAGCAGAACTTATGAGGGATAGGAGAAAAGCGGAGATTATTACTGCTGCAATGAAGAAAACCCGAAAAGCTAATCGTGGGCTAAAAGCTAGATGGCCACAGCTAGAGGAACGAGCTCGCACCTGGGTGCTTGAGCAACGTGCCACAGGAAGAAGCTTGTCAGCAGTGCAATTGCGTCTCCACATCCAGGTAGGGAAATTATTACAAATAATTCTAACAAGAGGGCAGAAAAGCGGAGATTATTATTACTGCAATGAAGAAAACAAAAAAGCTAATCGCTTAAAAGTTAAAAATTAATCGTGGGCTAAAAGCTAGATGGCCACAACTAGAAGAATGAGCTCGCACGTGGGGTTTGAGCAACGTGCCTCAGGGAGAGACTTGTCAACACTGCAGTTGCATCTCCACGTCAAGGTAGTTGTCAAGGAGATGAATAGAAATTTCTTCGTATGAGGACCTTCTTGGTGTTACTGCTTCATGCAACGCAACCGCCTCTGTATCAGAGTGAGGACCACAACGTCACATAAACTGCCAGCAGATTTCCAAGCCGATGTAGACAGTTTCCATGAGTTTGCAACTTATAGTCCAGTGGGATTTTATATATGTATTTTTTCTTCTTTATTATGCATTTTTTGGCCAGTACAACTTGTACTCTGTAGTGACATATAGTCCGAAAAATACAGAGTGTGTGTGTGTGTGTGTGTGTGTGTGTGTGTATATATATATATATATATATATATATATATATATATATATATATACAGGGATCCCTTGCTACTTCGTGCTTCAATTCATGCAGCTTCAGTGCGTTGCATTTTTTTTTTTTTTTATTCATCGAATTAAAAAAATAAGGAAATTAAGGAAGAATAGGGAAAAAGTTAAGGAAAATGTGGCAAAAACAACCCTATATATATATATATATATATATATATATACACACACACACACACACACACACACATATATATATATATATATATATATACATACATACATACATATACAGTGATACCTCAGCTCACGAACATAATTGGTTCCCAGAAAGTGTGTAAGGCGAAAAGTTCGTCTTCCGAACATTTATTTCCCATAAGAAACCATTAAAATGAGAATAATCCGTTCCCAGGTCCCCATAAAACATAATTTTCTACTAAATAAGCCTTAAAACTACACAAAAATATACCTTATTTTATGTATAATAAATGTGCTATTGTATTGTAATTAAAGAAATAAACTGTACTGTATAATAAAGTCGTTTTATTTACCTTTGTGATGGTAGTTGACGGCTTGATGGAATGGAGTGGGAGGAGAAGGGAGGGAGGGACTTACTGTTTGGAAGGAGTGTTTGGAAACGCCTACTGTTTGGAAACACCCTTAGCCACACACGCACCCGTAATAGCTTCCTTGTTCTTAAGGATGGTGGTAGACTTAGCGTACTGGTACTGGGACGCTGAGTCACACAAACGCACACCTCGTTCGTGTTTTTCAATGATCTCCGCCTGTGGTGGGGTCTTTTTCGGTCCCATAATAGCAAAAGTACACTCAATATGGTCCAAAATGTCTATCAAACACAAACCACTTCCGCACTCAAAGAAAGGGGGTGGCGAACTGTGTCGCCATGAGCGCAAGGCCAGCTTCTTGTGGCCGCCACCGTGGCGCTGTTCGACCGCGTGGTTTGATTCGTCCGCCGAAAACTAGTTCGTCAGCAGAGACTATATGCTCGCAAATTTAATGTTCCTGAGGCGAAAAGTTCGTGAGCTTAAGCGTTCGTCAGCGGAGGTTTTACTGTGTATATATATATATATATATATATATATATATATATATATATATATATATATATATATATATATAATATACAAAACAGAATTTACTATCATTTTAAAGCTTATTCACCTGCACGTATGTGTTGTATGCTGAACTATAGATAACAATAAACATTAATATTTCGTGCTTCCTCAATTCTAATGACACCAAAGTAACAACCATGCTATTTGGTTTACCACAGTTGGGTTCACCATTGCTTTTAATTTAGATTCAGTAAAATGAGTCTAAATTACTTTGTCTTCCTCGGGAATATATAGTTATACCCTGAAACTGTGGGAAAGAGATCTAATTCATTCTAATTAAGTGGTGAACAAATATGAACATTTTGTTTACATAAATTACTGCTAAACATCACTTGGTAACATTCACTTGAGATAAAAAAACAGATTGAGTCACTGGTTGTGCTGTCAAAACACACTAATATACATCCTGAAACCAAATCACACATGAACGTGTCTGTACCTTGATGGTATCTTATTGTCCCAAGGTGTTGGCAATTTAGTGGTAATGCAGAGAAGTGGTTGGAACTACAGGCAAGGCAGTATGTGACTCATCCTTTTTTCCCCAAGGAGCAAAAATGTAATCTAACTGAGCCTTGGGCTTGCAATTCTCCTCTACTGGAGTCGGCTGGATTCATTAAAAAGCTGGCTGCTGGCCAGCACTTTTAATATGGGGAGAGGGCTTTTATTGCATGACACGAGAAAGTAAATCAAAATGTGTGAATAATCTCTTTCCATGAAAACCATTGGCAAGCAACATAGGTGAAAAGGGAGGAAGGAGAAATTCATGAATTATAGTTGTCTTCATCCATGCATTACGCCTGCCTTGCCAGATGTTCCAAGCTGCAATGCACAAAGCATTCAAATGTGTATATTTTCTTTTTTTTAATTTTTTTTTATAAAACAGTATTAGTAGACTGTCACACTCTGTGTGACAAAAATTAATCTAGGGTATCAGGTGCCACTGGGGGCGCTGTGTGCTATGGACCAATGATGTGAGGAAGGCCTGTGGCCTGCCTAATCTAAAATGTCATATTTGGTCATCCATAAATGTTATGCAAATTGCTGGACCCTTAAATCAACTATTGATCATTAACATGAACATGAATGTGAATACAGAAATTATAATAAATTTGGAATAATATTTCCTTCATTTAAAGACATTTCTAATCATTAAATGGAGAAATTGTTGATGATTATAAAAGAAAAATTGTATTTGATTTCTGGATGATTTATGTCAAGTGTTGGGGAACATTTTTGATTAATAGAGCACAAAAACCCCAACAATTTAAAATCTAATCCTCTGAGAACCAAATATATTTTTTATTACAGAGACCAACAATTTTTGGGTATAATAAGACTGTGAATTTATTTTAAACAACATTGCTATAATGAAGTTATTTATTAATAAGAAAAGTGCTTTACTATTAATGTGACTTCTGGTGCTGCATGGTTTTGCTGATGGCTTTGTAGTCTGGTTGAAACGTGCTGAGGTTCAGCTTCATGCAGGTGTTAAAGCATCCATCTATTACATGTGACCACAGGTTGGTCTTGATGCTTTTTAGGTGTGAGAAGGACTGCTCACGTGCGCATGTGGAGCCAAACATGCTCAATACGACAGGACTCGCACGCTGCAGTGTTTATGGCTGGAAGCGCGTCCCAAGTTTTGGCAATTAGCTGGTCTGCGGGTTGAAGTTTTTTCATGTCTGTCCATTTGTGTTTTGCTTGCCAGCTCTGCTTGACTTCTTGCACATGAGCTGATCAAAACGAGGAAAATTTACTTCTACCCAAAAACAACTCACGCAGGCTGTTGCATATAATCCAATAAAATTAGAGCTTCAAGATATCGGCACCACCCACACACTGGGGTGCAGAAAGGATTGGCTCACCGCTGCACGCCACAGTGACAAGTGGTATTGAAAATAGATGTATAGATTGAAATGCGTGATATTTATTTATGTTTTTGTTTAAGTTGATGGCCTTTTTTTGTATTTTTATTTAAAGGACAGCGAAATTATGTATTCGTTATTTTGTTAAGAAAAGCAACCTGATTTATCTGAGAACCAGATGCAGTCATCAAAAGAGCCACTTCTGGCTCGTGAGCCATAGGTTCCCGACCCTTGATTGACCCTTGATTGACTGTATGAGTAGTTTATTCACTTAAATGAGTGTAAGATTATTTTATTATACATCCATTCATTTTCTGAACCACTTAATCCTAATTAGGGTCACAGGCAGGCTGACACCCATCTCAGCTGACTCTGGATGAGGGCAGAGAACACCCTGGACAGCTCACCAGGCCACCGTAGGGCAGAAACACGCTGATGGCTATACGGCTTACTCTTGGTGAAAGTCAGCAATGGTTCTTTTACATGCCTCACACCATAGACCGTGAGAGACATGGCCAGCCTTTGATAACCCAGTTACCTGCACTGGAAGGACATTGAGTACCTGTTGAGAGTGGTGCTTGAACCCCCAACCTTAGGACCGGTGATCCAGCACCTTACCAACCAGGCCACCACTGCCCTCATTTTATTATACATGTGCATCTCAAACCCATAAAATTACTGCAAATTTACAGCTTAATTCTAATTTGGTATAATATTCTCAAATTTCCACATTGTTCTCTTATATTCATAAAAAAGAATCATGACCTGCTATAGATGTGTTGCCACAGTGGTAAATCTGCTTCATCCTCTCTTCTGAATCATTCTGGAAAGTTGCCATGCCCCCTTCATTGTATGTTGCAAACTCTTCCAGGCTATGCCTCCTGCTCTGGATGTGAGAGTCCTCATCTTGTAAGTGTTGGCTCTTGAATGGGTCCAGTTGCTGTTCCTGGTTAACTTGCAGTCGCTCATGTGGTTGCTTAGTGCACATGTTCAGGAAGTTATTCAGTGGCTCTTCTCGAAGATGTTTACAGTTCTGAGAGTCAGATAAGGACAACGATGAGAGTGTGTCTACTTCAAAGTAGTTCCTGGATGTCTTGGATGAAGTATCCACAGTTTGCTGGCTTCTCTGTGTGTCCTTTATCTTGGAAAGCGGCAGGGCTCCACTAAACAGTCCACCAAGGGTCTCTCTTTGTGGGACTGAGTGCTGGTCCTCCTTATGTTTGTGCTTATGCTTGTGTTTGCGTTTGTGGAGACAGACACTCGCTAAGCAGTTGCTTGATGGATGATGAGTGTCACCCAACCTAGGAGAAGACATTTCATGGGGTATGTTCTTCATTCTATGTCTGCTTCCTGTAGAGAGGCTAGACAACCCACTGGAGTGGAACTTTGGTGGAGGAACTGGAGGCCGCATAAGATGAGTGCCTGAAGATCCAAGTGCATGGGATAGATACAAAGGAGGAGGATACTGCCCATAATATCCCATGTTCATCATACTTGTGGCAAGAGGCATGGCTGTGTAAGGCATGGCATAGGGTGCATAGTAATTGCCACTGGATGCTGAGTAGCCAAACCCTTGAATGAAAGGCATCTTTGTTATAGGTTCAGCTGATTTGGCTGGCCTGCCACGTCGTCTCTTTGACTTTTCAGAACTCCTGCGAAGATAGTGCACAGGATCATATGGGTAGTAGGGCACCGAGTAGTAGTGGTCAAAGTTTAGGCGGAAAATGCTAGGGTAAGAGTTCTGATGGTAAAACTTGTAGCTGCGATGAGAGATTCTGAAGATCTGGAACTTGCTAATGAGTTCCTCAAGGTCAGCCAAAAACTGAAGATCATCTCTACTTGTTAGTCCCTTTCGCTTCCGTCGATGTTTCTGTTTTTTGAGGCTTTCTTGAGCAAGGAAATTTCCCATAGCCACAGATGCTGCATGCTTCTGATAGTGCCCTCTGGTTGTTTTATTTGTAGCTTCCAGCACAGCAGCCTCATTTGATTCAAAACCACAAAGGTCAAAGGAATACCTCCTGCGAGATGCTGGACCTTTCTCAGTCTGATCCGATGTGCTGTTATTGTCAGTACCAATGCCACTATCACTTGGGATCGTCTCTTCACTGTGGGACTCGCTAACTGGAGACAGGGTAACCTCTTTGATTGATGCCACTTCAGACAGATGAGATGGAGAGTTGGCCATAAGTCTCGGAGGAGAGAGCTTCCAGCTACTACTGAGCAAGCTTTTCTGAGTTTTTGTAGGCAATGCACTGATAGGCTGTAGATTTGGCATGGGCTTCAGGTCATGCTGGCTGGTTTCTGTGGTGGCATGGTGTGCTATTCCACCTGCTAATGACTGAGCTGAGAGAGATTGCATGACCCTGGGTGAAGGCATTCTGGTTGTTGATGATGAAATAGAAGGCACTAGAAGGTTCTCAAACTGACTTGAAACAGGCAACAAGTGCTCATCATTGGCTTTGTGCTCATCTTGCTGAGACTGAAGCTCAATTTTGGGTTTCCTCCCTCGTTTTTTGCCTATGTATATAGTTCCACGTTTGCTGACATTAATTTGCTTGCCGAGGCGGGCTTCAATTGTCGATGCCACAGTTGACACAGCACTGGAAACTGGAACACTGGATTTCAAGGCCAAGTTAACAGTGTTAGAAGAGGACAGAATTTCATTCAGAATGCTCTGCATTTTAATCAGTTTCACTTTCTTAGTGGTTTTCTTTTTAAGGACCCCTACCTGGCCTGTTTTCTTACATTTCACATCTGGTAAAGTTGAAGAATTATTTAAGGCCTGTTGCATTATCTTTGATAAATTGTGTTTCTTTCTCCGCCTCTTTGAAGTGCTAGGTGAATCCTGGTTGATAGGACTCACAGGACTGGTTGATGTTCCTTCATGAATTGTCTCCACAGTAAGTAGTGGTTGTTTTTTAGGTCTTCCTCGTTTTTTCTTAATAGGTGTGATGACAGTTAGACTATTTGTATTGGTGTATAGTGGGCTGGATGGTGTAATGGGGAAAGCAGAAGGTGGATCTTCAATGGGCAATGCTGGATTAAGGTCTTTGTGGAAAGCAGAGCTCTTAGATTTCAAATAAACCCATCTCTCCTTGAACTTTGATTGCCTTCCATCTGCTTGTTTCACCGGATCAATCAATGATTGTGGTCTTCCAACTGGATTCTTCTTGTTCCTATTCTCACAAATGTCCATAGTTTGCCCTGCTGCACTTTCTTCCCCCAGCTTCTTTGAATCTATACCAAATTGCCTTCCTGTATTAAATTCTACTTTGCTTGCTACTTTAGAAGTTGTAGCACACTGTTCGGTGTAATGTTTAATTTCTTCTGTGTGTCTGATTTGTATGTCATCCAAAAAGTTATTTTCAGGTAATCTTCGAATTTTCTTCTTTCTGCATTTAGGTTCATCTGGGTGATGTGCAACACAGTTTGGTAATGTTTTGAAATCGTCCTCTGGTCGCTTTGTTAATGATTCAACCTCTTCCCTCTGAGTATCAGTTTTTTCAGGGTTAAAAAGTTTATTCTTTGTATTGTCTTGAGCTGTTTTTTCACTTTCCTTCTCAGTCTTTTTTGCCCAGGGCAGGTCTCCATCATGGGTGGTCAGAGTCCTTCTGCCATACTTCCTTTTAATGTTCCCAAACACTTGCTCAGTGACCTCCTGCAAACCTCTTTCTTTGCTGAGAGGGGGGTGTATCGGCATATTTGATTCTGTTAGTCCACTTATTGTTATATCAGCTGGAGAAGTAGCCTGTGAGTCAGAACCTGGACAAGTTATTTCAGAGCCAAACAAACTTCCAGATGAACCTTCTGTGACCCTTTTAACTTGTGCCTTCGAGAAGGGGGTGTTGACATCTGACAAAAGGCTTTTGCTATTGAATGTTGATTCTTGTTTTGATTCTGGATCTCTTGTCTGGTCCCCTTGGGATGTTGACTCTCTTAATACTGGCTTTGTCCAATCCAGTTGGTGAATGTCAGTTTTGGACTCATGTTTTGGTCTCAGGTTTTCCCCAGGGATAGCCATCATGTTATTTTGTGCCACGACTCTGAAGGGTCTCTCATAGGTCTAGAAAAAACAGAAAAAATGTCATTGTTACTACATAGTGCATAATTACCTTTTCAGATTTGGTTCAAAATGCATCATTAACATTTTTTATAACACGTGTAAATGTATTCTAATACTAAATTTTCAAAAAAAATATGTATGTATTTTATGTATATGTATACAGACACACACACACACACACATATATATATATATATACACACACACACACACACACACACACACACACACACACACACACACACAGAGGGATCCCTCACTTTCCGCGGTTAATTGGGACTGAGATCCCCACGCAACCATCGAAATCCGCAAAGTAGGATCACCCCCCCACACACACCCCTCCGACTGACGTATACGTACATGTATATGTATATAATATCAATAAATACATATGCAATGCTATAAATGCTTATGATAACAATTAAAGTTTAAAAAATAACATAAGATGTAAATAAAATATAAATACAGACACTCCCCAGCTTACCAACATTCGTTTTGCAAACATCCGGAGACCGAGGTCAAAAATGAAAGTGAAATGAAATTGACGAACAAGCAGAAATAGAAATGGAATAAAATCTATAGAAAGAAATATCATAAATATAAGTATGAAATATGATTAAACATTATCCTGAGATACACTTAATACTAGGCTCAGGCAGAGGGGCGTGGCTGACAAGTGCTTTACACCGATATATTTCTGAACTCCTGCCAAAAGTTTCAAAGAAGAAACTGATTGACTCTACTATTATAATGAACTGGATAAGAGTGAAACTCTCTGTAAATCTGATCAGATCTGCTGTGCTGTGCTTGAGAGGAACCAGGAGTTTAAACATGGGACATATTGATAATGTACAGATGATTATTGGGGGCTACATTGTTTTCAGTACAAACTCGTATAGATTACTTATACAAGGTTTAAACATACGTTCCCCTCTACAGAATGCCCTGTAACAACTTACAAACAAATTCATCTAAGAACGGCCGTCTTGAACCTAACTCGTTGGTAAGCTGGGGAGCGTCTGTACACACATACAGATGGTATTGCATAAGAAGAACACGCGAGCGCACGTGTGCAGATGCGTGCACACACAGATGCGACAATATATCCAGTTTTGATGTAAGATCTTGGGTTGGTTTTTTTTAGTTTTGTGTTTGTTTAGGTTTTTTTCTTCTTTTTTTTGCATAATTTTCCATAACTTTTCCCCCTATTCTTCCTTAATTTCCTTATTTTTTAATTCAATTGATATTTATTTATTTTTTAAAAAACCGCGATGTATGTATATATATATATATATATATATATATATATATATATATATATATATATATATATATATAAAATTCCCATAAACTATACTCACAAGCAACCTTTTAGAAATTCAATTCTACTCAGGTTTTTTGTGATTTTGTTGCCTGAAAAATCTTTGAAGCTTTAATTTCGTTACCTAATTCATCTACTCTAAGGCCTTGTTGCTGTCAATTTAGAAATGCTATTAAATTCTAATCAGTATTACTACTACAGTAATTTCTTACATAAAAGACAAGAAAGGGTGTGTGTACAAACTTTTAGATTTGAAAAAGCACTGCACTTACACATGCCTTGGTTTTGAATTAGTCTTCAGCTAAAAATATTGTTGCATTAGAATTACTTAGTTAAAAATAATACAGGTTGGCACAATGCGGCAGTGGGTGGACACATTTTCTCCCTTTGTGCAGGATTTTGCTCACCTACTGTCCCAAAACATGCAGATAGACAGACTGGCGGTGCTAAATTGCCTGTGTGTATCTGTCCTGTGATGAACTTGTATTGAAATTCCATATGAATTTTGTCACTTTGAGGCTAATGCTACAGGGATAGGTTTTACCACAATCCTAATATAATGAATAATGATGAATGAACAATAATAGGCAGAAACCAGATATACAGGAATCCCTCGCTACTTTGCGTTTCAATTCACGCGGCTTCAGTGCATCGCGTTTTTAAAAAAAATACAGATGCTCCCCGACTTACGTTCATCAGTTTTACGTTTTTTTTCGCTTTTATGTGTTTTTTTGTTTTGTTTTTTTTTTTCAAATTTTGAGTTTAGACGTACATATGTAGTACGCTGACGTAATGACGCAATGACGCTGGGTCCATTGTTTACAAACAACAGACTGAACGTGCCCCTCCTTCTTCCCAGATCAGTTATATATATATATATATATATATATATATATATATATATATATATATATATATATACATATATATATATATATATATATATATATATATATATATATATAGAGAGAGAGAGAGAGAGAGAGAGAGAACGATGAAATGATATATATATATATAAAACGATGAAATGATATTTTTTTTTTTGAATGATGAAATTTTTTATATATATATATATATATATATATATATATAATTTTGGCGTAAGAGAAGAAGATACAGAGGAAGGTAGTGGTGGTCTAGTGGTATAGGGCGCAGGATCGCTGATCCTAAGGTTGGGGGTCCGAGTCCCCACAAGGTTGTCACTGTCCCCCCAGTGCTATCAAAGTTATCAAAGGCGGGCCATGTTTCTCACTGTCTATGGTGAGAGGCATGTAAAAGAAACATTGCTGAGTTTTGTAAAGAGGAGGCTGCAAAGCCGTCAGCGTGTTTCTGTTCCTTGCTGAAGGGTTGTGACAGGAAGGGCATCCAACGTAAAAACCTCTGCCAAATCAAATATGCAAATCATATGATTCGCTGTGGTGACTCCACAGAAAGGGAAAAAGCCGAAAGAAAGAAGATGCAGAGGAGAGGGTGAGATAGAGGCAGTTGATTTGCTGTGGCAACCCCTGAAGGGAACAGTCAAAAGGAAAAGATATATATATATATATATATATATATATATATACACACAGTGATACCTCAGCTCACGAACATAATTGGTTCCCAGAAAGTGTGTGTAGGGCGAAAAGTTCGTCTTCCGAACAATTATTTCCCATAAGAAACCATTAAAATGAGAATAATCCGTTCCCAGGTCCCCATAAAACATAATTTTCGACTAAATAAGCCTTAAAACTACACAAAAATATACCTTATTTTATGTATAATAAATGTGCTATTGTATTGTAATTAAAGAAATAAACTGTACTGTATAATAAAGTCGTTTTATTTACCTTTGTGATGGTAGTTGATGGCTTGATGGAATGGAGTGGGAGGAGGAGGGAGGGAGGGACTTACTGTTTGGAAGGCGTGTTTGGAAACGCCTACTGTTTGGAAACACCCTTAGCCACACACGCACCCTTAATAGCTTCCTTGTTCTTAAGGATGGTAGCAATGGTAGACTTAGCGTACTGGTACTGGGACGCTGAGTCACACAAACGCACACCTCGTTCGTGTTTTTCAATGATCTCCGCCTGTGGTGGGGTCTTTTTCGGTCCCATAATAGCAAAAGTACACTCAATATGGTCCAAAATGTCTATCAAACACAAACCACTTCCGCACTCAAAGAAAGGGGGTGACGAACTGTGACGCCGTGAGCGTGCGTCAGCTTCTCATGGCCGCCACCATGGCGCTGTTCGACCGCGTGGTTTGATTCGTCCGCTGAAAACTAGTTCGTCAGCAGAGACTATATGCTCGCAAATTTAATGTTCTTGAGGCGAAAAGTTCGCGAGCTTAAGCGTTCGTCAGCGGAGGTTTTACTGTATATATAATAAATAAACCAATTATATATATATATGTATATGTATATGTCTGTCTGTCTTCCTTTCGGCTTTTTCCCTTTTCTCAGTAGTCGCCACATCGAATCATCTGATTCGCACATTTGATTTGGCATTGGTTTTTACGTCAGATGCCTTTCCTGTCACAACCTTTTAGCAAGGGACAGAAAACGGCAATGGCTTTGCAGCTACTCTTTACGAAAGTCAGCAATGGTTCTTTTACATGCCTCTCACCATAGACAGTGCGAGACAGTGAGAGACATGGCCCGCCTTTGATAACCCAGTTTGCTGCACTGCGGGGGGGACAGTGACAACCCTGTGGGGACTCGAACCCACAACCTTCGGATCAGCGATCCTGCGCCCTATCCACTAGACCACCACTGCCCCTATATATATATATATATATATATATATATATATATATACACATAGAGAGAGAGCGAGAGAGAGAGAGTTGTGTTCAAAATAATAGCAGTGTGTTTAAATAAGTGAATAATGATCAAAATCCTTATAGTAGCTTTTTATTTCCATGCACACAAATGCATTGGGATCATTCTCATCCAAATTCTCTTCTAAATCAAAGCATGAACAAAAATATATCACATTTGTGTTATTCCTTTACAGAAATGGAAGAAAAGTGATTGTTCTTCTTCTTCTTTTCCTTTCGGCTTTTCCCTTCAGGGGTCGCCACAGCGAATCATCTGCCTCCATCTCACCCTATCCTTTGCATCTTCTTCTCTTACACCAACGACCTTCATGTCCTCCTTTACCACATCCATGAATCGTCTCTTTGGTCTTCCTCTAGGCCTTTTGCCTGGTAGTTCCAGCCTCAGCATCCTATTACCAATATACTCACTATCCCTCCTCTGTACATGTCCAAACCATCTCAATCTAGCCTCTCTCTGACTTTGTCTCCAAAACGCCTACATGTGCTGTCCCTCTGACGTACTCATTCCTAATCCTATCCATCCTCGTTACTCCCAAAGAGAACCTCAACATTTTCATCTCTGCTACCTCCAACTCTGCCTCCTGTCTTTTCCCCAGGGCCACTGTTTCTAACCCATACAGCATCGTTGGCCTCAACACCGCTTTTGTACACTTTTCCTTTCATTTTTGCCGATACCCTCCTATCACACATCACACCAGACACTTTTCTCCAACCATTCCAACCTGCCTGCACACGCTTCTTGACCTCTTTTCCACACTCGCCATTGCTCTGGATTGTTGAGCCTAAGTACTTAAAATCCTCCACCTTTCTTATCTCTGCTCCCTGTAATCTCACCGTTCCTCTTTGGTCCTTGGCATTCATGCACATGTACTCTGTCTTACTGAGGCTAATCTTCATTCCCCTCCTTTCCAGGGCATACCTCCACCTCTCTAGATTTTCCTGCACTTGTTCTCTGCTCTCACTACAGATTACAATGTCATCTGCAAACATCATAGTCCATGGGGAATCTTGTCTAACCTCGTCTGTCAGCCTGTCCATCACCATAGCTTAACAAGAAGGGCTGAGAGCTGACCCTTGATGCAGTCCCACCTCCACCTTGAACTCTTCTGTCACACCGACAGCACACCTCACCACTGTCTTACATCTCTCATACATGTCCTGCACCACTCTAACATACTTCTCTGCCACTCCAGACTTCCTCATGCAATACCACAGTTCTTCTCTCGGCACCCTGTCATATGCTTTCTCCAGATCCACAAAGGCACAATGCAGTCTGCCTGACCTTTCTCTGTACTTCTCCATTACCATCGTCAAGGCAAACGCTGCATCTGTGGTGCTCGTTCTGGGCATGAAACCAAACTGTTGGTCAGAAATTCTGACTTCTGCCCTTAGTCTAGCTGCCACTATTCTTTCCCATAACTTGATCGTATGGCTCATCAACTTTATCCCTCTGTAGTTGCTACAACTCTGCATCGTCTCCCTTGTTCTTAAAAAAATGGGCACCAGCACACTTCTCCTCCATTCCTCTGGCATCCTCTCACTCTCTAAGACCTTGTTAAATGTTCTTGTCAGAAAATCTACTGCTACCTCTCCTAGACACTTCCATACCTCCACCGGTATGTCATCAGGACCAACTGCCTTTCCATTCTTCATCCTCTTCAATGCCCTCCTCACTTCACCCTTACTAATCTTTGCTACTTCCTGGTCCTCAACGGTCACTCTCTTCTACTCTTTTTCTCTCTCATTTTCCTCATTCATCAGCTCTTCAAAGTACTCTTTCCATCTTCCCAGCACACTTCTGTCATCAGTCAATACATTTCCCTCTCTGTCCTTTATCAATCTAACTTGCTGCACGTCCTTCCCATCTCTATTTCTCTGCTGTGCCAACCTGTATAAATCATTTTCTCCTCCTTACTTTCCAGCCGAGCATACAAGTCATCAAACGCACTCTGTTTGGCCTTTGACACTGCTACCTTTGCCTTACGCTGTGTCTCCCTGTACTCCTGTTTACTCTCTTCGGTTTTCTCAATGTCCCACTTCTTCTTAGCTAAATCTCTTCCTTTGTACACACTCCTGCACTTCCTCATTCCACCACCAAGTCTCCTTATCTACTTTTCTTCCAGATGACACACCAAATATTCTCCTACCTGTCTCCCTGATCACATTCGCTGTAGTTGTCCAGTCATCTGGAAGCACTTCCTGACCACCCAAAGCCTGTTTCAACTCCTCCTTGAAGACAACCCGACATTCTTCCTTTTCAACTTCCACCACTTTGTCTTCTGCTCTGCCTTTGCCTTCTTCACCTTCCTCACCATCAGCATCATCCTGCACACCACCATCCTATGCTGTTTGGCAACACTCTCACCCGCTACTACTTTGCAGTCACTGACTTCCTTTAAATTACATCGCCTGCACAAGATGTAGTCTACCTGTGTGCTCCTACCTCCGCTTTTATAAGTCACCCGATGCTCCTCTCTTCTGGAAGAAAGTATTCACCACAGCCATTTCCATCCTTTTTGCAAAATCTACCAACATCTGTCCTTCTGCGTTCCTGTCCTGGATACCAAACCTACCCATCACTTCCTCGTCCCCTCTGTTTCCTGCACCAACATGTCCATTGAAGTCTGCCCCAATGACCACTCTTTCACCTCTGGGGTACTCTGCATCACTTCATCTAACTCCCTCCAGAATCTCTCCTTCTCTTCTCGCTCACATCCTGTCTGTGGGGCATAAGCACTAACAACATTGACCATCACACCTTTAATTTCTAACTTGAGACTCATCACTCTGTCTGACACTCTTTTCACTTCTAGAACATTCCTGGCAAACTCCTCCTTCAAGATGACTCCGACTCCATTTCTCTTCCCATCCACACCGTGATAAAACAGCTTAAACCCTGCTCCTATGCTTCTAGCCTTGCACCGTTTCCACCTGGTCTCCTGAACACACAGTATGTCCACCTTCCTCCTCTGCATCTTGTCAGCCAGCTCTCTACCTTTTCCTGTCATAGTTCCAATATTCAAAGTCCCTACTTTCAGTCCTAGACTCATGCCTTTCCTCTTCTCTCTCTGGCAACGGACACGCCTCCGCCTCTCCTTCGGGACGCCTCTCGACCAACAGTAGTCCAATTTCCATCAGCACCCTGTTGGTTGATCGGCACTGATGGCGGTCGCTGTTAACCCGGCCTCGAATCGATCCGGTATGTCATTCTTTCTTGTGATTCGCATAGTTTATTTGGCATTTGTTTTACGCCGGATGCCCTTCCTGACGCAACCCTCTGCATTTATCCGGGCTTGGGACCGGCGTGAGGGAGAGACACTGGTTTGTGCCCCCCCCTCACGGCTGCATTGTTAATCTATTAAAAAATATAGCAGTGTCTGCTTTATTCTTTATAAATGAATGTTTTCCTTTGAATCACTGAAGTAATATTTATTTGTATAACCACTGTTTCTGAGAACCACTGGACATCTGTGTTGCATGCAATCAACCAACTTCTAGCACCTGTCAACACGTTTTCCACCCCAAGAATTCAGTTCTTATGTATTTCTTAGTTTTGTCTCAGAAACTGCATTTTTGATGTCTCCCCATAAGTTTTCTCTTGGCTTAAGCTCCAGGGATCGGGCCGGCTGCTCTATAACGTCAATCTTGTTGGTCTGAAATCAAGATGCTGCCCATTTACTGGTGTGTTTGGTAGGCATTCCTGAGAATGGAGATTGCTGAAAAACTCTGAAAAGAAACCGGAGGTCTGGGGGGCACAGGGGCTAAGCTCTGTCGGGTGGCCTAGGGGGCGTAGCCTCCAACCGAAAATGCACTTCAGCGTTTTTTAACCTGAAAGTGGCCTTTTCCTTGAAGGAAAAATCTGGATTTCTGCATTTTTAAGACTATCATTCGATCAAAGAAATTAAAAAGCATTTTGTCCTCAAAAGTGGTGAAAATTGACAAAAAAAAAAATCAATCCATTTACTCAACAAATACTGCTGGCGTAGCAAATTTAATAAAAAGGTCACGTATCATATCTCAAACTCTTGCATCTAGAAATGTCTGGAACGGTTCTAAGAATGTTAACATTTGTTCTCCAACAGCACATAAAATTGCTGACAGTTAATTTTTTCATTTTCTTCACCAATTGGTGGAGCGTCTCCATATTTGACTTTCTCTTTATTTGTCGATCATGCTCTTCTCTCGCATCCTTTTTAGCTGCTGTTTTGCTCTGCAGTTTTTCAACCTTCCTTGCCTTTTATTACGATAAACTAAAAATGTATCTAGTACTAATAGCCTAATGCTGTAAAACTACACAAACAACAAACAGGCATTTACGCACGTCACGGTGTAACCTGACTCCCGTGGTCTGTGCAGAGCCGGCTGTTCTGCATTGCGCATTAACAAGCAATCAAGCAAGTCAAGCAGTGCACAGACTGACTGTTAATAGCCAGGAAACGAGGCGCACACAGCCTCGCTTCACGAGACAAACACCCTACTGGGCCTACCCCCTCCCCCCAAAATTTTCTTAGTGGATTAACGTGAATCTTGAGAATTATATGTTTGGTCGGAAAAATTCGGAAATCCGGGGAGCTGCTGAAAATTCTTAGGCCTGCTTTTGGGGTTGTTGTCTGGTTGGAACACTAATTTCAAGGGCATTTCCTCTTTTGCATAAGGCTACTTCCATCAGTCCACAAAATGTACCATTTCTCTTTAGGCCCATCAATGTGCTCTTTGGCAAATTACAACCTCTTCAGCACATCTTTTTTTTTTTTTTTTTTCAATAGTGCGACTTTGCGGGGGCTTTTTGCCGATAGCTTAGTTTCATATAGGCACCTTCTATTTGTAACAGTTCTCACAGGTAACTTTAGACCTTCTTTGGTCTTGCTGGAGCTGATTGTTGGCTGATTCTTTGCCTTTTTTGCTGTTCTTCAATCCTTTCAAATGGGAGTTTATCGCTTTCTTCCACGTTTTTCAGGATTTGGTTGCTATTTTAAAGCATTTGCTATCATCTTAGCTATGCAGACTATCATTTTCTGCACTTCTGTATACGTTTGTCCCTCTCCAATTATTTTTAGTGAAGGTACACTGTTCCTCTGAACAATGTGTGGAACAACCCATTTTCCTCAGAATTTCAGAGAAATGCATTTCAACCAGGATGTACAAAATTTGCTGCCTTCCTTCCTTAAATAAGAGAAAAAAAACATAAAGAAAAGTGCATACATATTTGAAACTATTTTGCAATATTTTGAGGGTGTGAAGTTTGGATTGTTCGATATAAGGTATTGCGTGTTCAGCATCTTGATTCAACGATATGTTCTGTAAAGCCATCCTGTTTTCAAAGCCAACAGCTACAAGCGGTAAAGAAGTTTAACCACAACTTTGTTTTTCAGCGGGTCAGCTTCCATTTTACTGCAGCTGACATCTAGCAACCTGTATTGTGGTTTCAGATTAGCTTACATGTAGAGTCACATGGGTTTCTGTCTTACAGTATCCCTTCAAAAGATACTCAAAAAAAAATGTTTTTGACAAAACAATTACATGTTTTGTGTTACATTTTTTTTTGCTAATTCCAGATCATAGCACAGGTGTTAGTTCACTTCAATCTGACTTCATTAAGCCTCTGCACTGTAAAACATTTCCTAATGGTTGCAAAAGTGAAATTGTTTTTGCAAGTAGTCTTGAGGCTTGACAACAGGGTGAGATGAAAGCATTGCTTCAGAAAATGTAGCAGCTTTAGTAAGTGTATTTGAAAACCCCTTGTATTTGAAAAATAAATCGACTTGGAATTATATATCATTTAATTTACAAAAGCCATCCGGGACTGGTTACTGACTTGTTTTTTATGTGTAGTCTCCTCCAGTTCCAGAAGTGTAATTCTTTTATAGCAAAATAATGATAGATAAAGATTCATGTCTTGGACTTCTTTTGCTAGCTGCAAAGTCCCCATGATGCTTTCAGCGTGACCTTAAAAAACATCTCGGCTTCGTGTTTAAAAAGTAAACTAACTGCAGTAGAAATAAATGAAGGTGCCCACAGTAATCACAATATTTATAACCGCCTATAATTTGTAAACTTATTTGCTTTTACAAAGTAAATACAATGGCAAAAAATACCCCCCCACACACACACTCTCTCTCTCTCTCTCTCTCTCTCTGTCGCATGCGCGTACACACACACACACACACACACACACACACACACACAATCACTGTTGAGTCAATTCTGGTTCAATGAGTTAAACGAGTGCAGGACAATATGGCCTATGAATAATATTTTCCTTGATGTTGCAATATACAATATACTTGACTATTTTGAAATCTCTAAAGCGTTCCATAAATATAATATAATATAATATAATGGTTTCTATTGGCACAATTATAAAAGTGTATGTAAAAGGGGAGAATCAAAACTATGTTAAATTGAAGAAATCACTAGTCAAACAGAGCTCAGAACAGAAATTAAGTGCTATCATTCATTTATTAATTTGCTGAACCGTTTGATCCTGCTATGGTCGCGGAGAGACTGGAGCCTACCTCAACCAACTCTGGCTCAAAGTGGAGTACACCCGTAACAGTTTGCCAGTTAATTGAAGGGCCAGCTCGCACAATCCTTGATACTCACACCCACACGTAGTAACAATCTAGAACAGCCAATTAGTCGAACGTGCATGCCTTTAGAATGTGGAAAGAATGAGAGCACCCACTGTAAACAATGCAATCACAGCTAGAACATGCAAAGTCCCTGCAGAAATGCCCAAGCTGAGCCTGGGACTTGAACCCAGGACGTTTTTGACATGAAGTGGACATGCAAAAAACATGCTGTCCCCAAAAAGTGTAGTTCACAGTAAGTGTGCGAACGATGTTTCAAAACAACATAAATTAAACAACAAGGTTTCTGGCTTGTTACTTTGCTACCATGAACAGATCGGGGTCACATAAAGCAGCACTTCCAGCTGTAGGCAGCTTCTGAGAAGCTTGTTGAGAGATTGTTTCGAATGAGTTTTTAGGTGCAATTAATTATATTATTTCATTGTTAGTTTATATATAATCTTAAGTATTAATTCATATGTAATGACATATGTAACTAAACCACACATTTAACTAGTTAACTAGCTTATGGGGGTTTTTAACTGTTACTGGGTTATAAGACTGCGTGCGCGCATGTGTGTGTGTGTGTGTGTGTGTGTGTGTGTGTGTGTGTGTGTGTGTGTGTGCACGTGCGTGGGAGGGAGAGAGGACTATACAGTATGTCTCCAGGTCTCCATGCCTAAAGCAAGATAGTTTTAAGGTTTGATATTTTCTGCAGTTTCACCTACCTGTGTTTGACTTTTGGAAAGTATTTCCCCATGGATACAGCAGTGTATAACATTTATTTCTTTGACTTTTCTATTTAAAACAAGCCAAAAAAACTTAGAATTGTTCACAAATTCACTTTTCCATGAAGCTTAGACAGCCACCTTATTATGGTGCCTTTCCAATTTCTCAAGGAGAGTATCCACAGTCCTTGTTCCCTTGCTGTTGAGTTAGATATCCACCTGTGACTGCATTTTCCTTGTGTTTTAACACATCCAGATTGAGTATGATATACTGGGATTCCTCGCTACTTTGCTCTTCAATTCATGCGGCTTCAGTGCATCGCGGTTTTTAAAATATTCATCAAATTAAAAAAATAAGGAAATTAAGGAAGAATAGGGGGAAACATTAAGGAAAATGCCACAAAAACAAGGCCAATTATGAAAAAAAACCCATAAACAAACACAAAACTAAAAACGATCCAAAACCTCCCATCAAAACTAGTACATTTTTGTGAGGTGCGCATCTGAGTACGTGCACATGCACGTCTGTATGTGTGTATTTATATTTTATTTACATCTTATGCCTTATTTTTTTATGTTTAATTGTTATTATAAGCATTTATAGCATTGAATACACCTCATTCCATTTAATCATGGGCTAATAAAGACTATAATCAATAAAGACTAGCAGCGCTTTTCCCGGTGCTAGAAGATTGTCCCTCTTCCCCATGATCTCGCTGGCTCTCAGCTCTGTGCTCCATCAGTTCACGCTAGTTTGATTTCCGTGTTTCTCCGCATCTCTAACAGTGACTACGATTTCCCTGTGACCTCGTGCCTTCCCTGTGAACAATAAAGGTGCGCTTTATTGTTCACAAAGAAGGCACTAGAGCTACAATTTCCCCATGATTTAGTGCCTTCCCTGTGAACAATGAAGCACACCCGTTCAGCGCTGCTAGCGCCTTCGCTTAGCTTTTGTGCTTTTAGCCTAGCTTTAGTGCTTTAAGCTAGCGCAGCTTTAGTTTTATAAAGGTGATGCGTAGATAGTACTATATCAACAACTTCCGGACTTCCCCAAAACAGCGCACTTTATCAGGGTGATACATTGTATCAACAACTTCCGGACTTCTGGAAGTCACGCACTCTTCTTCTCGTTTTTTTCTCGCGCGTTTCTCGAGTTTCACTTCCAGTTTTTGTTCGGTTTCCGGGACGAAAAAAATCATGGATTTTTTGTTTGGACTCTGATTTGTTCGACCTCTAGAGCGTTTGGATTGCGAGGCTCCACTGTACACAACAATTTATACTTGATATTCACACAATAATTTCCTAAGCAGCAGTGGCCCGGTGTTAAGGTGTTGGATTACTGATCCTAGGGTTGGGGGTTCAAGCCCCAATATCAATGGTGGTCACTGCTGTTCCCCCCAGTGCAGCTAACTTGGTTATCAAAGGAGGCCCATGTCTCTCACTGTCTGTGGTGAGAGGTTCATGTAAGAGAACCATTTCTGACTTTTGTCAAGAGTAGGCTGCATAGCCATTATCGTGTTTCTGCCCTGTGATGGCCTGGTGAGCTCTCCAGGGTGTACTCTGCCCTCATCCAGAGTCAGCTAAGATGGGCGCCAGCTTCCCTGTGACCCAAATGGAATTAAACAGTTAATAAGTTATTATTAATAATAAATTAATGAATCAAGCCATGATACATCTATAATGTTCAATATATTTAATAAAGCTTTAATTACAACACTACAAGATATAGAAAAATGGGTGGATATAAACATAGATATCTTCAAACTAAGATTTTGCAGTTTGAAGAAATAGCTACATCAGCCTCTCTAAACAAAGGCAGTGAACTACAGGCAACATGGCAGCCCATCTGTAAAACCTACAAAAAAACTGTATCACGCTGTAAACCTCTTGCACTATCTTCAACTTCTTTCTTTGCTGTTCCTCACATTTTCAATCAGCATCCCTTTCTCCCATCATCAGAAGAATACAGGCAGGATCTTTATCTACCCTCTGCAGCTGGTGCAATCCCGCTCAGTTATTATAAACTCAGCATGCTATGGGAAGGTGTCCAAACATGACTTGTGTGTGTGTGTTTCAGGAATCATTTATTCAGTCTAATCTTCTCCAATATCATTCAATCAGTAGCTTTTAATTAAAGTGGAGCATACATTAATGGTGAATCACCCCTCTGCTACCCATGTCCTTTTTATTTTCCCCCATCTGTGAGAAACTGCATCAACTTTCAGATTCTTAATCCTGTAATCCTTGGAGGAATTTGTGATCTCCCTGGCCCACAGGATACAGGCTCGGCTGCAGTGTGCCAAGTCTCTTGGCTGCCCTTTAATTTGCCTAAATGGCATTATATTCCACCCACCTGACATTTCCACAGCAATATCAATGGGATTGCAAAACATCTACATTAAAGATGTCAGCCCTATTGTTCAAACTCCATTAAAAACGCATCAATGTGAAAAGAGTGACATGAGAGCAAGAACAACAGATTTCTTAAAGCCCTTCCCAGTCACTCTTATTATCTGATGATGATTTCCCTTTCCTCTTACTGACAATATCCTTTTCATTAATAATCTGACTCTACCAAAACGAAAGCATGTCAGATGGGAAATAAATAATACAATGAAAGAACACGGTTCTTACAGACTAGTAGACTGGAAAATTAGAAATAGAAAACCATTTCTCCTTCCAAAATGATTTCATACATATTGTCCTTTGAAATGCTGCATCAGGTTTTGGACTGTGATGACTAGACAAGTTGTGTCAGATGTATGTTGAAACCCAGTCTCCCCAGCAATAAATTACAGCCATAAATGTCTTGTGTGTTCACTAAAGAGGACCACCTATCTGTGGCAGACAAAAAGGCAGCTCTGGCAGGGCCACTGGGTGGTTTGGCTCAATGTGCTCCAAAATCATAGCAGCCCCCTGTTTCTCTCTAAACCCATCTCCGGGAGATGAGTCACACACAGAGCACATAAACAGACAGAGAAAAGGCGACTGAGATTACAGTCGCTCTCAATGTAATACGTTGCATTTGGCATTCTGTTGCTGCTTTCCTTAACCCCTGCCTGCAAACCTTTTGTTTCTTGTCAGTTTTTGATGTTCATTTTATTTCCCCTCTCCTTCCTCTGTCCAGTCAAAGAAACTGGCCAAAGCCTCACTGGCCTCTTGTGTGTTTGGTTACCAAGGGATACCATGAATCAGAGCCACCCAAAATAGCCAGAAACGTACTGAGCCAGTCATCACTGCCCTCCCTAACCGATAGTCATGCCAAAATTGCTCTGCCTCTGCTTAAATCCTATCCAGGAGGAGCACTGCCTTTTTATGTTTCAGTTGAGCAGTCAACAAGTCTGCTCTCATAACACAATCTCCCCAGTCAAGTTCTGACCTTTTCAAATGCATATGGAGACAATATAGAGCAATAAATAAATAACAAATAATTATACATACGTACATACATACGTATACAACCATAGACATACACACATACCTACATGCATACATGCATGCATTCATACGTACATACATACATGTAAAAACATTATGAAATAAACAATGTAACCAAGAATGCTTTTAAATAATTTGCACTTTGCCAGGAGATTTTCCCGTGTATAGGGATCCCTCACTTTCAATGGTTAATTCAGACCAAGATCCCCACGTGACCATCGAAACCCGCAAAGTAGGATCTCACACACACCCCGTGCCTGACTGATGTATACGTACATGTATAAGCATTTATAGAACTGCTTATAATTATTATTATTATTATTAAGGATGCTTGTACAGCGCATTATTCATACACACGTATGCTCAATGCGCATGAGAATATTGCGTTGTTCTATCCTTTTGATGCTAAGCGCCAAGCAGGAAGCAACAACTCACAAATTTTAACATCTTATGGTATAACGCGGCCGGATTCGAACTCTGATCTTCCGGTGGATAAAGCGGACGCTCTACCAACTGAGCTAAATCCCCAGTAACATATATTAATGTTACCAACAATAACAATTAAACATTCAAAAATAATGCATACGATGTAAATAGAATATAAATACACACATACAGACGCAGATGTGTGTGCACATACTCAGATGTGCACATCATCACAACAATGTAACTAATTTTGATGGGAGATTTTGGGTTTTTTTTGTTTTTTTTTGCATAATCGGCCTTGTTTTTGCGGCATTTTCCTTAACTTTTTCACCTGTTCTTCCTTAATTTCCTTATATTTTTAATTCGATGAATATTTAAAAAAAAAAAAAAAAAAAACGCGATGCATTGAAGCGCGAAGTAGCGAGGGATCCCTGTATTTATATTTTGACTAATTTTTAAATCATCAATCATTTCAGCTCTGTTTCATCTGTTGTATTTTTCACTTTCCCTTTTTGTTATTTCTTACTTAAAGAATAAAAAAAGAATGCAAATTGAAGATGCCCACATCAGATCCCTTTAAAATTATCATCAGAAAGCTTTAACTAAGCAATGGTTGACGTTCAAAATATTGAGCCATACTAATCATGTATTGAACTTATTCAACGCTCTCATCTATAATATTTAGTAATTCTTCTTCCTCTGTCATTAATAATAGTGGAGCTCCATGCCTATGCAATGGTCGTAAAGCCATGAGCAGGATTTTGTTGTCGTGTGCGGGCTCACATGCCCACACAGGCATCCTAATGCATGTGCCGCTGCCCTGCATACACTCGCATCTTGTGGAAATATGTTTCTGAATGTCATTGAAAAGGCAGTAAATTATATAATGGCTGTTTCATATCTACACTGGGCTGGGTATCAGTACAATTTCCACACTGATTATAGAACCCACAAAGGAAACAATCTCTACGGATTTTTCAACACAATATCTGAGTGACATTTGATCATTTATGATCCATCATGCCTGCTTAGGTCAAAATGTGCAGGCTTTTTGCTGGTACTCTGAATAACAAACTCTGAAGTAGCAGCCAGATTAGCCACAATGCCCAATGGTCAACTCTTTTCTTGCAAAGCTCCATAGTTACAGAACAGTCTTTTAATTACTGTCACAGTCCCGGCCTTTCAGTCCACCCTGATAACCAATTTGCTTAATCACACCTTTTGTTAATATACGTAGTTTTTCTCTTCTTTTAAGGCAGAGACCTACAGAGCTCGTGGGTATAGAGTACAGTAAAACCTCCGCTGACGAACGCTTAAGCTCACGAACTTTTCGCCTCAAGAACATTAAATTTGCGAGCATATAGTCTCTGCTGACGAACTAGTTTTCGGCGGACGAATCAAACCACGCGGTCGAACAGCGCCACGGTGGCGGCCACGAGAAGCTGACGCACGCTCACGGCGTCACAGTTAAATCACCCCTTTCTTTGAGTGCGGACGTGGTTTGTGTTTGATAGACATTTTGGACCATATTGAGTGTACTTTTGCTATTATGGGACCGAAAAAGACCCCACCACAGGCGGAGATCATTGAAAAACACGAACGAGGTGTGCGTTTGTGTGACTCAGCGTCCCAGTACCAGTACGCTAAGTCTACCATTGCTCCCATCCTTAAGAACAAGGAAGCTATTAAGGGTGCGTGTGTGGCTAAGGGTGTTTCCAAACAGTAGGCGTTTCCAAACTCTCCTTCCAAACAGTAAGTCCCTCCCTCCCTCCTCCTCCCACTCCATTCCATCAAGCCATCAGCTACCATCACAAAGGTAAATAAAACGACTTTATTATACAGTACAGTTTATTTCTTTAATTACAATACAATAGCACATTTATTATGCATAAAATAAGGTATATTTTTGTGTAGTTTTAAGGCTTATTTAGTAGAAAATTATGTTTCATGGGGACCTGGGAACAGATTATTCTCATTTTAATGGTTTCTTATGGGAAATAAATGTTCGGAAGACGAACTTTTCGCCTCACACACACTTTCTGGGAACCAATTATGTTCGTGAGCTGAGGTATCACTGTACATTGGTAAACTGGGATATTTGGACATGAGGTGCTCCCATATTTCACATGTTTTCTCAGGTGGCTGGTTGCTTTACGTTTCAGAGTTGTCTTCATGCCTGTGTCATCGTCTCGCTCTCCATATTACTCATGCTGTCATAGATAGTCTTGCTAGATTCCCTGCTTTCACTTTGTTTACAATGTCTCCTAAAGCACTACAGGATGACAGCATGCATAATACTCTGTGCTCTGTCTTTCCCTCTCTTGCTCCCTCTCTCTCCTAAGCTACATATTTTATTCCTGCTGCCTGAAGAGATGCATGCTTTTCAGCCCCACCTGACTCATCATGATGCGCCACTTCCGCATGAAGCCTACTTAACCAGAGTACAGATGCTGCTGATGGTTGCCCCACGTTGATAGGTTAATGTTTGGTATGAGGTTCTTATGGATGTTACCACTCGGATCTGTTATAGGTGATTGTAGGTGTTCTTGATTCAACAACTCAATGACTGCACATGCACAACTATGCCTACTGTCATTCATTGTCCAGTATAAGACACTGTTTGGATATTACACTCAAAAACCCCAGAGCATGTTAAAATACATGGTTTTAATAACAAATAAAATTTGTGTTATTGGTGCCTACCGTTGCAAATTTCCTGCCTAGTTGAGGCTAAAACTGTACTGATATTAACACTATACAGGCATCCCTCACTTTCCGCGGTTAATTGGGACCGAGATCCACCCTCGACCGTCGAATTCCACGAAGTAGGATCGAATTTCCCACCCCCATTAAACATTCAAAAATAATGCATAAGATGTAAATAAAATATAAATACACACACACACACATTTTTATGTGAGGTACACATCTAAGTGTGTGCATGTGCATCTGTGTAGTAGTTTTGATGGGCGGAGTTTGGGTTGGTTTTTTTGTTTTTGTTTGTTTGGGTTTTTTTTTTTTTTTTGCATACTGTAATTGGCCTTGTTTTCCTTAACTTCCTTATTTTTTAATTTGATGAATAGTAAAAAAAAAAAACACACAATGCACTGAAGCCGCATAAATTGAAGCGTGAAATAGCGAGGGATCCCTGTACATCTCATATCAGCGTTGATCGTTATGATTATCCTGATGCTGAATATCACACTTAGCGCTGCTTGACATTGTACACCATTACAAGAACAATCATTCATCTTCCCAACAATCAGTGGAAACCATAACACTTTCACAATGCACAATGGAAGCAAACAGCAATAATCGCAAGTTTGCAAATGTCATTGATTACCTGCAAGCTTTTGTTCTGTTGTTGCATCTGTCTGATTTATCCTTTCCCATCACATTCTTTATTGCTGCACTCTGTTTCCCCTCTAAACTAATATCACAACCAACGGAGGTCATCGCGGTTCACACTGGGGGGGGAAAATAAATATCTTTTGGTTCCAGAACGACAAGGACCCAAGAGGAACTTTGAGGTTACAGGGTGCAGAGATAAAGAAGGTGGAGGATTTTAAGTACTTAGGCTCAACAATCCAGAGCAATGGAGAGTGTGGAAAAGAGGTGAAGAAGCGCGTGCAGGCAGGTTGGAATGGATGGAGAAAAGTGTCCGGTGTGATGTGTGATAGGAGGGTATCGGCAAGAATGAAGGGAAAAGTGTACAAGACGGTGATGAGGCCAGCAATGTTGTATGGTTTAGAGACAGTGGCCCTGGGGAAAAGACAGGAGTCAGAGCTGGAGGTAGCAGAGATGAAAATGTTGAGGTTCTCTTTGGGAGTAACGAGGATGGATAGGATCAGAAATGAGTACATCAGAGGGACAGCACATGTTAGATGTTTTGGAGACAAAGTCAGAGAGGCTAGATTGAGATTTGGACATGTACAGAGGAGGGATAGTGAGTATATTGGTCGTAGGATGCTGAGGTTGGAACTACCAGGCAAAAGGCCCAGAGGAAGACCAAAGAGGAGATTTATGGATGTGGTGAAGGCGGACATGAAGGTCGTTGGAGTAAGAGTAGAAGATGCAGAGGATAGGGAGAGATGGAGGCAGATCATTTGCTGTGGCGACCCCTGAAGGGAACAGCCGAAAGGAAAAGAAGAAGAAGAAGAAGGTTCCAGTTGGGAAACAATTATTAAGGTTCCGAACTAATGTTGTTGTTTTTTTTGTTTTGTTTTGTTAAAATGCTCCAAATCGTTAAAAAATGTGCTGAGCAAACCACAATGGAACTTATTCTCTATTGGTGGGAAAGGCATACCTGAGGCTCCCGTTTGAGCCTGGCTCCTCTCAAGACTTCTTCTTCCTGTCATAAATGTATTGCTCGTTTGGGATAAATCTTTGTGTGTAATCTATATCTTCATATTTGTAAGTCTGCTTTGTGACAATGCCCTTTTAAAAACAGGACTATAAAGATAAACTATAAAGAAAAACGAACTGGATTAACAAGGAAAATAGAATGAGCGAAAGCACTGATTAAACTACACTGACGGGTTTAATGTACCTGTGGGAGCTGCAGGACCAGAAACAAAATCCAATGTCCAAGACTTTGTCTCAGCATAGCTTAAAGAAGCAGAGCTAATTGCTCGAGTTACAGCATTTGTAAGGTAGTGTCTGGTAACATTTTGAGAACGTGCACTGCTGAAAGCCAGTGCTGACTTGTTAGATAGCCCATATACTTCAGCAGCCATGTTGTCTTCAGTAACACACACCTGGATAAACATGTCACTCACCTGATCTGCAAATGCTGTCTCCAATTACCTAAGGCACTTCTTTGAAACCATTTTGAACCTTTGCACAAAATGCCCATGAGTTTCAATACTGAGGATCAACATAGCAGTGATCCAATTAGGATGTCTCGAAATCGATCCAAATTGCATCTGCTGTATTATTAGTCATTTCATTATAATATGAAATTTATATAACAAGGTTATTTATTTCACATGGTAGCAGCTCATATATGATTTTTCATATCTGATTTGAGCAGAAATGGTTTCAGGCATCTGATGGTCTTTAACCCATCTTGCTTTGTTGTTTCACATTTAAATAAAATCAGACTTCAGGTTTTATAATACATGTGCACAGGTTGCTCATTTGTTGTATGTCAGCAATATTCGGCTTCTTCATACATGTACTGTATTGTTATATCGATTTAAATATAATCTCACTATGTTTTCTGTAAAAGTGTCCTGAATATATTTAAATATTCTTAGCGTAGTCTGTTTCATCCAACAGAAGTTCAAGTTCACCTTCTATTTTTTACCTTGTTGCTTAAAAAGTACTTGAATCACAAATCCTTCTCAAACTGGACTGTTTATCATTACATTGTAAACACACTTTCTTCATCATCTTTCCATGATTGTGAGACATTCACCAAATAAATCACATAAATGTTATCAATCAGCAGCATCACAATGAGTCTACATGTAAGAGGGAGCTCTCTGCATGCATGCTGTGGGGCAAAAGAGTTTTCTTACACTAAAGGATGTTTCTTTAAACTAGGGGAGCTAGGAAAATAATTAAAAAAAAAAATTACTGTTAATGTGGGAATTACATTTTTTTTCCATCGATTGATATCAAACCCCCCCCCCAGTGCAGCTGACTGGGTTATCAAAGGCCGGCCATCTCTCTCTCACTGCCTATGGTGTGAGGTTCATGTAAAAGAAACATTGCTGACTTTCAACAAGAATAGCTGCAAAGCCGTCAGCTTGTTTCCGCCCTGCGATGGCCTGGAGAGCTGTCCAGGGTGTACTCTGCCCTCACCCAGAGTCGGCTGGGATGGGCGCCAGCATCCCCCCAACCCTAATTAGGATTATCTGGTTACAGAAAATGATGATGATGATATCAAAGCGGAAATACCAAGCTAAGTATTGCTACACGACACGGCAGAGGATGTGGGCATGACTTTGTGGCATTTTTAAAAAATTAATAACGTGTTCCCTAATTAAGTTCAGGTTTTAAAACATATAGCACAGAAATTCATTTTCAAATTCAAAATTCAAATTCAAAAAAGAAAGACAAGAAACACTTGAAAAATTGTGCTTTGTTAAATCTTAAAACCTGAAAATCAATAATCGTGACCAATTTCTACATTAATCAGCTACATCTCAGAATACAGTCCTGTGGCTTACAGCTGGTTCGGTGCGGGTTTACATCCCGTACACTACTTTATATGTGCAAGCTGGATTCAGAATCATAATATTTAAAAAATAACTGCATTTCACATGTGAGACTCTGACGTTTATCATATACTGTACATAAATAAGTCTTTTTTTTTTTCTGTACCCATCTAAACAGATTTGATTTCAGTGTTTCATCACATGACCACTTCCACATGGAATTCTGAATGCATTGGATTAACAACCAGCAACTGCTGTAAACTTCAAAGATTTCTGGAACTTTCTATCTAAGATGACCTGACAAGTCAGACATGTGAAAACATTTACACCATTGTTAGGGTATGAAAAAAGTCATGGTATGGCTATTAGTCATTGAACTATTTGTTAATGTTTACTACTAAAAATAAAGACTTTCATCATCATTTTTTATAACCTGCTGAATTGTAAAATTCAATTAAATTGTATTCGAAAAAGCTTTTAACAACAGATACCTGTATAGCCACAAAGCAGCATTACATAAATCTTGGACAGTGATTTAGAAATTCCAAGCAGAAAAGAGACGAGGTAAAATCTCCTTACTATGAGAACCCTTGAGAGACTCAAAAGGAAATCCAGTCCTTTTGAGTGACACTGGAGAATGTGATTTATAAATCAGCCCATTAAACAATAGAGCGCTGGATCGCTGATCCAAAGGCTGGGGGTTCGATTCCCACTCTCCACAGGGTTGTCACTGCCCCCCCTCCCAGTGCGGCTAACTGGGTTATCAAAGGCCGGCCATGTCTCTCACTGTCTATGGTGAGAGGCATGTAAAAGAACCATTGCTGACATTCGTAAAGAGTAGCTGCAAAGTCGTCAGCGTGTTTCTGTCCCTTGCTATAAAGGGTTTTGACAGGAAGGGCATCCGACGTAAAAACCTCTGCCAAATCAAACGTGCGAATCAGATGATTCGCTGTGGCGACTCCCGAGTAAAAGGGAAAAAGCAGAAAGGAACACAGACAGACATATAATAAATTCAAACTGTCGAAAGTGTTCTGAAAAGGTGGAGTATTACTGTGAGTCCTGGGATAAGTACAGGTCAAAACTTTATGATTAAAGTCAGTTCTTGGTGACAATCTACAGTATCCATTCAAACAAGAGTAAGAACTGCTCTTGGAAAGTGGAACGATGTTTGGGTATGAAGTTGAGACCATTCACGACATCAGAAACATCGCATTGAGTAAAATACAGTCTTCTTTTCCTTTTGCCCCCCCCCCCCCCTTTTTTTTCTTCAGTGGACACCACAAAGAATCATCTGATTCGCATGTTTGATTTGGCATAGTTTTTTTTTACATCGAATGCCTTTCCTTTAGCAAGAAGCAGAAACAGGCTGACGGTTTTGCAGCTACTCTTTAAAGAAAGTCAGCAATAGTTCTTTTACATGCTCCTCTCCATAGACAGTGAGAGACATGGCTGGCCTTTGATAACCCAGTTAGCTGCACTGGGGGTGGGGGGTGGGGGGTCAGTGACAACCTTGTGGAGAGTGGGACTCGAACCCCCAACCTTAGGATCAGCGACCCAGTGCCCTATACCTCCCGGCCACCACAAAATTCAATACCTCTCTGATTAAGATGTATCCCGCTATAGCCAGCAGGTTTGTTGCCAGGCTTCATCCTGATGTCAGGATAACTGAAGTTCAAATCCTACTTGTTCCAGAGCCATTAATGAAAGTCTTAGAGCACAGTGTAACCCAATTATTGTTTACATATAAACAAGCCTCACAGTCCCTTTACCTATCACAAACTAACAATCCTTGACATGAAGCATGACAATCCTTCCTTCTGCCTCATGAACATGGCACAAATCTTTGCTTTGTAGACATGAGACTTGAAGGTGTTTCTTAGCGTATCCAGTGTTCACCAACCCTTTTACTGCATATCTATCTTCTTGCAAGTTTTATTTCCAACTAATATTTAACAAAAACTGCTAGATCATTGAGAACTTCTCAATGATTCGATGGCTAGGTGGGCAAGAAAAGGGTTGGAACCACCAACGTCTTCAGGGAGGTCCAGCTCTAATAACAGGATTTGTGACCACTAGCTTATACGTACAGAATCGTGCAGGTAGCACTCTCCATTCAGCCTTACCCTCTTGACTGCACAAGAAATAGTTCAAAACGTTTTATTGGCTTCATGCATTCCTTTCTGTGTGGTAGGTGACATCCAGTAATGAAGACTGGAAACTAGTGGCTGGGAATTTATTATGCTTAAACTGGTTACAAATCCTATGCTCTTAGATAAAAATGTGTTTGGGTGATTTAAAAGGGAGGCAGTGAGTCAAATGCAAATTAAGTTTCATGGTTCACCACCTAAAGCTTTGCTCAGTAAGTCATTAGCTCCTTATACTATTAGCCTCTGTAATTGCCCACAATTGGCTTTAAAGTTCCATGCATGCTGGGTGTTTGTTGCCACTGGGACTAATTAATAATGAGTCGTCCTACCAGATCATACAAACTCATCCATACTATCTGAACTGCATGATTAATAGTCTGTGGGGCTTGCTTTACATTATTCCGGGTGAGAGATCACAACTGAGTCTTTGGATTAAAATAAATATACAAAAATACAGAAACTGACAAAAAACTGATTTTGTCATGATGTATCATCCCTCAGAAGATCATGCAGTCTGCCCCAGTAAGATGTCTTCTTACATGACGGCTCATTCTAGTTACAATATGTGCAACATTTCCCAAATGGAGGCACATCTGGCTGATGACTGTTGGAAGGCAGAAAATAAAGAGGCAGCTTGTACTTTCAAGCCCATTAAAAACGTCTGAGCTGAGAGCTAAGAAATGTAAAGCCATTGCTCTGACAATGTGTCTGGCACAAACAAAATGGAGTGGCCAAATTGTATGAGGGAGGCTGCATGAATGTGTGCACGAATAATAAAACATTTGTGGCACTTGAATGGAGCATGAAAGGAAATAGCAGTCTGATGCCAGGCTGGCATGTGGCAGAGAAAAGCAGAAATGAAAATGCCATGTTTCTAACCTGGCCTCTGTTTTAACAGTTTCTTTGTTAGGAACCTTCCCATAACATGAAGAATAGTATACAGACGCTCCCCGACTTACGTTCATCCGGTTTAGATTTTTTCGATTTTACGTCTTTTTTAAGTCAAATTTTGAGTTTAGACGTACCTACGTAGTATGCTGACATAATGACACTGCGTCCATTGTTTACAAACGACAGACTGAACGTGCCCTCCTTCCCAGTTCAGTTATTTATATATATATATATGTGTGTGTGTGTATATATGTGTGTATATATATATGTATATATATGTATATATGTATGTATATATATATATATGTATGTGTGTGTGTATATATCTGTGTGTGTGTGTGTGTGTGTGTGTGTGTGTATATATATATATATAATATAGCGTTTTATCCTTGTGTTAAGACGTCGTCTCTGTGATCTTTGTGTTTACACTGTTTTGCGGACTTTTGTAACCCGAAGCAAATATGGTTGGTCAGAAGCGTAAGCATAATAGCATAGGTACAAGTCTCATACACTGACATGAATTGACTATCTGCTCAGATCGCGCAATCTACCATGCATACTCAGTTAAGCAAAGAGACTTTTAAAATGAATGAAAACCCAAATCTAGAAAATAAAGAGAACTCTTCGCTCTGCTGGTGATTCACATCAGTGCAGTCTGAGTTCTAAACGAGTTCAACGGCACCCTTGCTCACTTGAAAGACCGGAAGTCCGTGTAACCCACAGCAAGTTCACTACTTTCGGTTTTGAGCATCTCACATATTGCACTGTTCCAGCTAGGCCTTTTTAGCATGGCACTACGCCATGCCTAATATTTACAGCGCCATGCCCCTTTACACAACACCATGCTCAAAATATACAGTGCCATGCTTAATTTTTTATAAGCAACTGCCGCACGCAGAACTTTTTTGAGTCTCCCTTGTAGGAAACTTTTCCGCTGCTCCACGTATTAGTAATGCGTGCGCAATATACACGTATGAGTAATGTGTGCGCGTGCGCAATATACCCCATTTTATTTATTCTTCAAAGCAGAGCGGCAGTCTAAAAGCGAACGTTACTTTGAACAATAGGCCTAGATTTATTTTTAAGTTTCATTGAATTATTCAGATCTATACGGATTACTATCTGTCAACATGCCGACTAGAAAACGAAAATTACAAGAACTAAGCAAGTCGGCTAAAGGCACAGCATCGATGCTTTCCTTTCTCACAAATAGGTATGTAGATTCTAGCGCACTATTATTAAACTACGAACGTTAGACATCTACAGTTAAATTTTCATTATTAACGTTGGTTGCCGAACATTCTATGCCAAACATTTAGAAAATATATTTTTTTAAAACTCGTATATAAAACACACCAGCAATTTTGACCTTTAAATTTCATAAAAAAGGTGCTGAATATACTCGAAGATTTAGTGTATTGTTATGGGAATGTAAATATTTGTATAAATGTAAATATAAAATAATGGCTGTATAAACGTTGAGTGTAATTATATTCAGTTAATGTGCTGTAAAGAGAGACACATGGTATGACTCAACTGTTGCATCTGGAATTTTCCATAAGGGAATCTCGTTGCGCCTGGTGGCAGGTCAGGTGATGTGGAATTTTCCCGAATTTTCCCGAATTTTAGGGAATCTATATTAAGGACCTGTTTTATATATATATATATATATATATACTTTTTTTTTTTTTTTACATTCAACAGTTTAACACTTACCAAATACTAGTGGCTTGTTTTTTAATAAAATTTTTGTGGAAAAATTTATTAAGCTTGTTGTGTCATTGTTACAAAAACTGTGCCCTCAATACTATGCTTTCACGCGCATTGTGCCCTCATTTTGAAATATTTACCATGCCCATGTGAAATCCTAGCTGGAACACTGTATTGTAAGTTGATTGGCTGTTTTAAGCTTCATGTAAATTGAGTCGCTCAGCTTAATGTAATGTGATTCATGTCATCTGACCATCCGTGGACCATTGGAACCATTTACAAGCAGAACGATTGCATCATAGAGAATGTTAAAGGTTGTATTTGATACTGTATTTCTTGAATGAATTTGATTAAAATGTATCAATTCGAAATTATTTTGCTTGAATTTAATTTATTTAAAATTAATGTTGATATTATTTGATGTTTGATATTATTTTACAATGTTATGTTTATAATAATTGATTTAGGGGTGTTTTATGAGATACGGTAATGGTATTTATGGATGTACAGTATGAGCGTCTTACATCATACATCACTGTAACAACTTACGTTCACTTTCAACTTGTGTTCGGCCATCCGGAACCAATTAAAAATGTAAGTCGGGGAGCGTCTGTATAATAAAACTAACGGTAAATGGTACTGTCATGTAATTTGAAATTGGTGGGTCGAAAGTTGGGGTTCTTGAAGCAGTCACAATTTTACTGTTTATACAGCAGTGCGAATCACAACCCACCATTAACAGACTTATTAGACTTACTGCTCTTTGATTGGCCACATTTGAATAGTTAGTTTATTTAATAATTTAATTAGTAGTTTAATCTAAACCTGGCAGCACCGAGTTTCCTCTAGTTATTCTGGTTTACTCCCACAGTCCACAGACATTCACATCAGGCTAACTGCCTGCACCAAATTGCCCCTAGGTCTGAATGTGAGTGTGAATGATAGTGTTGTTCTGGGATGGTCTGGCAAGCTGTTCGGGGTATACTCTTCCTTTCCCCAGTTTTAGCTGAGATAGGCTCCAGCCTGCACAAGACCTTAATAGTAGGATTAAGTGGTTTAGTAAAAAAGGAAATGAGTGCGTGAGTAATCTAAGCCTCAATAACTCAAATACAAGATGTTCTATAATTAAAATGTACTTGATGTGTTCTACTGGTAGAAACTTGAAGCAAGATTATGTATGAACCCCACTGTACACTGTTAAATACAAATCATGAAAAAAAAGGTTCTGTTGGGGTCTACTGCATTTCTTTTAAAGAACCCCCGGCTATAAAAGGCTTGAGAACTCCTTTAATGAGTCAATTTTAGACTTCACCAGTTCTTTACCAGTGTATGAAAGGTATAAATGAGTGTGTATGAAAACATTTTAAAAATACAAAATTCTATAATGATAGACCTGTGATTAAAGAAAATTACAACATTTTGCTTCTTAATAATTAGTGCGATCTGGGCGTGTGCAGAAAATGCGGCTGCATTAAAGGTATACATTATCAATGTAAGCCTGCCCCCCCCCCCAGTGCGGCTAACTAGCTTATCAAAGGCGGGCCATGTCTCTCACTGTCCATGGTGACAGGCATGTAAAAGAACCATTGCTGATTTTCGTAAATAGTAGCTGCAAAGTCGTCAGCGTGTTTCTGTCCCTTGCTAAAAGGGTTGTGAGAGGAAGGGCATCCGACGTAAAAACCTCTGCCAAATCAAAACGTGCAAATCAGATGATTCGCTGTGGCGACTCCCGAGTAAAAGGGAAAAAGCCGAAAGGAAGACATTATCAATGTAAGCCTGCAATGAGGAGAATTTTCTGTCCAATGCTCTGAATTTATTCGTATCCATCCTGTGTTTTTTCACTCATATCATTGGTAGTTTTTCCATGTTCATTGCAGCATTGAACAAATCTCAGATTAAATAAAACACACACACTTCGAGCACGGGTGTTTTTGACTGGTAGCAACTTTACATTGTCCATTCTAAGATCATGGATCTCACAAACAAAGAATTCCCAATGTGAGTTTTGACTACAAATTCTGGCCAAAAATTCTCAGTGTCGAACTGGCATCAAAGGTAGACTTCCAGATCGCCTTTTGATTTTGAGCAATCTACTATGGATTAGTCAGATTAGGAAATATTCAACACAAAGGTTTGCAGAGACAGTTCATGAGTTAACGGTTATGTCTTTTCTGATCATTAAGTCATACTGCCAATGAGGTTCTCTCAACGCTATACATCCTACTGTGAAGTTAATCATTCATTCATTTTGTGAACCGCATAATCCTAATTAGAGTTGCAGGGAGGCTGACACCGATCTCCGGAGACTCTGGGTGAGGGCAGAGTGCACCCTGCACACCTCGCCAGGCCATCACCTACTCTTTACAAAAATCGGTAATGGGCATGTTGCATAAGCAGCGAGAGAAATTGCTGACCCAGTTAGCTGCACTTGGGGGGGGGGGGGCGCAGTTACAACCGTCGACAGTGGGGCTTGAACCCCAACCTTGGGGTTGATAATCCAGCACCTTACCATCAGACAACCACTGCCATGAAGTTAATAATTCAAATCAAATATTAGGTAGCATGAACTTCCTAGTGTCCAACTTGCTGAAGCTCTGAACTCAGCCAGGATCAAGTGGACACCCATAAATATTTTATGTTCAAAAAAAAAAAAGAGTGAAATCAAAATACTGCAGTTTATAACAGAAGAATGAATGTGCAGAAACAGGTTGGTGGATATGTTAACCTAAAGTGACAGGCTAAAAATTGCTTTGAGAAAGACATGTCAGCATGTTATCTTCAGTCTTTTCCCCTGCACTAATCTCAGCAGTCAGCAGGGGTCATTAGCTTCAGTGAAACATTTAAGTGATGAAAACCTCTACAGATAGCAGATCCAATTACAGCATTTATCTTCCTGCTTTCAAATAAAGTTGCCAGTTATTTGAAATGTGAGACATACAAGGAAATGCAAAGGATGTGCCATGTATCCGTGTGGACACATTATGTAACTGCACTTCAACGTAAATACGTAGAAATTTGCTCAACACATCAATGGTCTACAATTTCGGATACAAGTGATCTATGACCACATTGATCATTAAATAAAATAAACCCACGTACATTCCAATTTGTACAACGTCCTCTATCTGAATGACTGCTGTTCACAGAAAATGAGGGAGTTGAAGGTGAGTGATATTTCAAGATGTGTCAAGTGTGTGTAGTCAAACATTCCACTCTGACCTTCAAAGCAGATCCAGAATGACCTTTCACTTTTAGATCATGTGTTCTGGTGCTTTCACATGATGTCACGCCTGTCTGTGGCATGTAGCCCCTGACCTCTCACATACCAAAGCATGTTTTAAGTCAACTGATCAGCTACAGCTACAGACAGTTTACAATTGATCAATTTCTCTGGCCCTTTATGGCAATGAATGAAGCAATTTTGCATTTGACATTTTCAGTGTTTGTGGGAAGGTAACACTGGTGTGTATGGTGGTGAGGGATGACGATAGGTGTTATATAGTGGTGCTAAAAAAAAAAAAAAAAAACTTGTTCCTTCCACCTACTGAACCAGCAGGTATGTTTCTAACTGGCAGTTGCCTTCCTCGCTGACCTGAGGCTGATCTTGCTGTAATTCTTCTGATGGCTAATTGCACTGGCATTTTTGCCAGATTTTATTCCTGGCACATGTTCACGTTGGGAGCTTGATCATTATCAGTTGGACTGTCAAGCACACAGAATCTGGAGATGAGAAATGATAAACATGTTGATCTCTCTCACTGACTCATCCCAGTCATCAACCTTCAAAGTTGTGATATACCCTGAACAGCTTACCAGACCACTGCAGGACCAACACATGCACACACACATTCACACTTAGATGTAGGAGCCATTTAAAACAACCAATGATCCTAATGTGCATGTCTTTGGACTGTGGGAGAAAACCAGAGTCCTTCAAGGAAACCTTTGTAAGCTCAGTGAGAACATATAAAGTCCCTATAGAGACGCCCAAGCATGGGACTCGAACCTAGGATTTTCTTGCTTTGAGACGCCACTGTGCCACCAAATTTGGTGGTCTTTACTTTACAGTCTCTTTTCTGATTGACAGCTGGTTTTTCAAACAAATTTGTTTTTCGAGTTCCATCAAACAATGATCACGCATCAGATTTGCCCCATCGGTTATATTACTGCCTCTGAAAAATGACAGGCACAGCTCAATGGTCCCCAAGTTTATGCTGAGCTTAAATTATTGCTTGTGTGGACTTTTTCCATATTCTTCATGTCTCTACATGGGATTTCCTCAAGACCCCCAAATGTATGTGTGTATATGGTGCCAGGATGGGACTGAGTTCCACCCGCTGTGCTTAAGTGCCTCATGTCTAGTGTTTCTGGGGTAGGTTCAGGACACAGTGTGACCCGAACTAGGATAAAGCTTACCGAAAACCAATCAGTGAATAAATGTTGAATTTTATTTTGGGGGGAAAATCTTACTTGATCAGGAAAAACAGACTGAAAAAAGTAACAGTCATTCCATACACAGTTATCGCAAAAAAATTACTGAAGAACATTTTTAATAAATGTTACTGACTAAATAGCATGGTACGCTGGCATAGTGGTTAGCATGTCTGACTCACAGGAAGAAGGTCCTGGGTCTGAATTCCAGGATTAGTGAGGGAATTTCTGAGTTGAATTTGCATGTTCTCTCTGTGCTTGTGGGGGTTTCCTCTGGGTACTGTTATTACTTGGGCTAATTGGCTGTTCTCAATTGCCCCTAGGTGTGAGTGTGAATGGTTTCATGTGTGTGTCTTTCCCTGTAATGGACTAGCGATCTGTTCAGGGTGTACCCCATGTTTATCCAGAGTTGCCTAAGGTGGGCTCAAGCCCACCTGTGACCCTAATAGGAAGCGGGTCTACCCACTACCCACTAAAGTGGTTTACTGAATGAATGAGTGAATTATTTACTAAATAATGAAATGTATATTTTTGTATTTGGGAAACCTGTTAGCTTTGAAAAATAATTCTTTGCATGAATGTAAATTCACACTCTGTGTATGCAGTGGAATGACAAGCTTGTGGAATGACGAATGATGTATTTTCCATCAACCATTTTCTTTTCATATTTCTTTCACTTTCTATCCGTGCAGGAAAGGCAAAAAAAAAAAAAAAGGTGACAAGATATGTGCCCAGCTCCATCTTTTCCTTTTGATGTGATAACAAGGTTATGATTCTTACATTTTATTTTTAAGCTTTTTATGGCCTAGACAATATAATGGAACTTTATGTGTGTGTGTGTGTGTGTGTGTGTGTGTGTGTGTGTGTGTGTGTGTGCGCACGTTGTCTTATCCTAATTATCTAATGTTTGAACCCTAAAGAAAAGGCAATAATTTTCACCTTTGTACATATGGCAGGACAATATTTGTAATATTTTGAAACAGATGAACTTTTAATGGAACATTTGATAAAAATAATTTAATCCAATTGAAAGCCCATTGCTGCCCATGATATGCTAATTCCAACAAACATAGGAGGTAACTTTTAATAGGGAAACCCTATTTACGTATAGACTGTATTATCTGTGTCCAACCTAAAGGTGAAATTTAAAGGAGTGAAAGGAAGCTATTCGTAAGTCAATGTTAAATGCTAGCACTTTACCCAGGGCAGTGCGCCTGGAGCAGCTGTGGTTCACCTCCCCCACACCTGCATGTGCACAGCCGGCCAAACCAAACCCTATTAGAGAGAGGGGCAAGTGGCAAATTAACAACTGCATCTTCCAGACAATAGATACAGTGGACCAGGGAGAGAGCAGTAGACAGGGAGAGTCGCCCACCCCCCAAAAAATAGGTATGGCTACAGATGAGGGTTGATGTAATTTGAAACCCTAATTTGGAATAATGTGAATTATGTGGATGCTCAAATTGTTATTGATAAATCTTTTACATTCAAAAAAACAAGAGCAGCCTTCCAGCAGATTTATCTGTGCCAAAAATGCTAGTGGCGCAAAACTGTCGTATTTGCAAATGAAATCTGAAACGACATACCACATTCCCCCGGCTTTGGTTTTTGGCAAGCATCTTGTTTGGTTTAAGAGGCAGAACTTTGGATTTAATTGACTTTGTGGTTCCAAAATGAAAATCAGAGACATTTCTTTATTTAAAAAAAGAGAGAAACTGGAAAGCATTCCTTTAAAAGTACCGCATCTCTTCTGTCGTCTTTCTTTATTACTTGCCATTTTTCTTACTGCCTTACCTAAGCACTTGCGTGCGCATACACACTGCTGCTTTTTATTTGGCAAGAAGCCTGGTGGTTTGAGTGTTTCGTTCTTCTCTGTGTATAGGTCTGGGCAGATGTCCAGGAAGACCTCAGCACAAAGAAGAAGACGAGAGAGGAGGGGGGGATTTTGTGTGTGTGTGTGTGTGTGTGTGTGTGTGTGTGTGTGTGTGTGTGTGTGTGTGTGTGTGTGTGTGTGAGAGAGAGAGAGAGATGATTTTGTGTGTGTATGTGTGAGAGAGATTTTGTGTGTGTGTGTGTGTGTGTGTGTGTGTGAGAGAGAGAGAGAGAGAGAGAGAGTGAGAGAGATTTTGTGTATGTGTGTGTGTGTGAGAGAGAGAGAGAGTGAGAGAGAGAGAGATTTTGTGTGTTTGTGTGTGTGTGAGAGAGAGAGAGAGATTGTGTGTGTGTGTGTGTGTGTGTGTGTGTGTGTGTGTGTGTGTGTGTGTGTGTGTGTGTGTGTGTGTGTGAGAGAGAGAGAGAAGGGCAGGAAAAAAGAAAGAAGCCTGTCAAAACTCCCCACTTTTATTTCTTTCATAACTGTTCCCTCCAAAACCCAAAGTGATTGATATGATCCTCACACAGCTCCCCTGGCTTTGAGACAACATTTACCCTTACCCCCCTTTTTCTGCCCCAGCAAGTCCTGGGTCTGGCCTTGTGGCCCTGCCACCTCAAGCATTGGTCCCCCTTTCGCTTTTTTTTTTTTTTTTTTTGGTAGAGAACCACCCTCCCCTGTGGGAACACTGCCTCCAAGCCCCTCCCCTTCCAAACCCTTTGGCTTCCATTGAGCAATGAGCTCCCCCTCCCTGATCGGCCCAGCTTTGTGTGACCGGCTGACAGGTCCAGAGCAAACAAACAAAATGAATACTAACACGGCTTTGGGTGTGCTTCCTGATGAGCAGGCACTTGAGGGGGGAGGTTTTGTGTGTGTGTGTGTGTGTGTGTGTGTGTGTGTGTGTGTGTGTGTGTGTGTGTGTGTGTGTGTGCACGCGCTTACATGTGCATGGGGTGGAGTGGGGTGCAGGGTGGGACCTGACGGGTGGGTAGAGCCTGTAGTTTTGATTGCTGAGCATCTTGCTCCTTTTCCCCCATTACCAAAACCTCCCCATGAGTCTCCCCTCCCCTAAGCTCAAAGAATATAAAGAGGCCCATTGAGTAAGCCAGCAAGCAGCAGCCTCTTAAGGTGTGCCTGGTCTGATGTGTGTCTGGGTGATGGCACTAGGCCTGTAGTGGGCCTCTTAAAAACGCAAGCGTGTTCAGCAGAACACATCTCTGCAGTCCCACAGGACACCATTCAACTGTGCTCCAGACCCATACTCCCATTCAACAGATGCTTCCAGGCAGGAGATGGTACGTGGCTCAAGGGCTCGTGGCATGTTGACAAGTTTATTTTTCTGAAAACTTCAGGCACTCCATGACTTCATTGCCTCAAAACAAATGCACATTTGGAGCTCATATCAAGAGGGCTGCTATACTGACGTGAGTGCAAAATGATGTCAGCTCAGTGAAGAATATGGTTGTGAATAACTATAATTACTTTTCAGTGGCAAACCTCCAAATTGCAATTTACACCAAACGAGTGTAAATAGCCTCTATTCAAAACCACCCACAGGACTGATAAATGCAGCACATACAATGAAAGTCGACATTTTTTTTTTGTATGTGTAATTGCCTCTTTTCTTTTTTTAATAACACATTCAGTAATTTCACCTCGGCCAGTAATGGCTATGCCATTGACCAAAGCAGATGCTAAAAGTGGAATCAAAGTGTTTCTCAAAAACAATGACGGAAAAATAGTTATGTTTATGAAGAAGAATACTTCCAAGCATTTGCATGGTATGCAATCTTGCATGCTTACTATCACGCACATTAGCATGACTTATGGCTACAAATTTTCCACAACTTATATTGTCCTTACAACCAAAATGTGAACAGGCCAAGTAACTGTTTTTGAAATGGAAGTGATTCAAGGTTTATAAGATCCTGGGTCACCACAGATTATGGAAACGCTTCAGGCAGTGAAATGTCAAGATAATAAAAAGCACAACAAAGTATTAGTGGAATGCACGCATCACCACAAGGCAAACACCCCGTGTAATTAAAGCACCGTGATTATAGAAGTACTGCAGGAAGCAATTTACTGTCAGGGCTCTTTTCTCGCTCCTTCCCTCTCGCTCCCTCTTTAATTCATTTGAGGCCGTTCTAATTTCAGCTAAAGAACACTGCGAAGTCGGATTTTTGGAGAAAATAACCTCCTTCACGAAAAGAGCAATCTATTTCGGTTATCTTGAAAGATGATCTTCTGATTCAGCATGATAACCTCCCTGAGGTTTCAGCTTTTATTAGCTCTCTGTGAACAGCAGCCATACTGATCTACTGTACAAATGACTGAGCACTTAATACCTAAAGTGATTCTTTTTACACCAAATGGGCCCTGAGAGCATGGTTTATCACACTTTATGCCTCATTAACAAAATGAAATGTTCTCCTGTAAGGACTGTGTTCAGTCCTGATCCCAGGTTGCATATTGAATGACAACAGCAGGTACAGCAATCCATATTAAGAGTATAAACCCAAGTTTCATTGGTAACAGAAGCAGAGTACAATATCTCAGACAGATGACATATGGTACAGTTCTGGATGTATGAGAAAGAGCATATCTTGATGACATTCCCTTATCTGCACAGAGTCCATAAATCTAATACCAAATCCAACAATTCTTAACAATAATACCTGCTTCCTGTGCATATCAAGCTAGCTCAGTGGTTCTCAAATAGTGGGGCGCAATGCGATATCGGGGGGGGGGGGGTGCGGGGGGTATCAGGGGGGTGCGTGTGACCCCCAGCGAACATGCTTTTTTTTGCCGTATTAGGATAAAGTGTAATTGTACATCCACTACAGCAGGTGGCAGTGGCTTCCTCACTGTCAGAGTGTTCCCAGAGGTAAAATAAGAAGTGAAGTTAATAAACCCTCCATGGAGATTTTTTAACAGGGAAGGAGAGAGACGGAGTCAGTGAGAGAAACGAAAGTCCCCCATAAGCAAAGTTGAGGAGGTACGATGAAGCAGATGTAGCACTCGGCTTCACTGTGCTGCGGTGAGAAACGAGGAAAGGCTGCTGTGTTTACTGTGTCTGAAAATATTGGCAACAAAGAGCATGAACCCAAATAAATTCAGACGTCACTTAAAGACATCACACCCCGATCACGTGATGAGCCGCGTGAGTTTTTTCAGTGAAAACGTGCTGAATATTGCAAACAACCGTCCCGCTTTGTGAATGCTACTCCAGCAAACCAGCGAGCTCCGTTAGCATCAGATGAGGTGGCGTACCAAAGTGCTCAGTGTAGAAAACCCCACAACAGAGCAGAGGAACTGATCCTACCTGCAGCACACATGGTCTCTGTCATGCTGGATGACATCACTGCTGTGAAAATAAGTCCAGGTCCCAGTTCAGCATTGAGCAGGAGCTGAGAGTTCAGTATCGTGCTTTAAACCCAGCTTCGAAAAGCTGTGCACTGCAAACGTGCTCATTATAGTCATTAATCTGGACTTAATCATTTTGACAAATAATAATAATAATAATAATAATGGAAATAATACAAATTGTTTTATTCATTTTTGTTTTGTAAGTTAAAGTATTTTATATATTGTGCTCCTGAGTTAATATTGCTGATCAATTTGAATTTATTATTATTTATTGATTTTATTTCATTTTATTTTTCAGTTTCAAATGGTTCAAATTATTGCTCAAAAAATGTTGACAGTTTAAATAAGGATACTTTTTTTTTTCAGGCAAATTGATGCACTTTAAATCTTTTTTCTTTATTAACAATTTTTTAGTCTTTAAAGTTATTCTTTGTTGGAAGCTGATCTATATTTCTTCCTTTTTTGTATTCTATAATGTTAATAAAGATACCGTGTTATGCAGAGGATTACTTATAACAGTTTTATAGACAAATAACACTATTTATATTGGGGGGTCGAAATGTTTTCCTCTTCCTTGGGGGGGGGGGGGGAGAGAAAATAATTATAAAGCACTGAGCCAGCTAGATGACAAAAAATGAGGTGGTAGTTAAGTTCTCATGACAACACTAACAGAAGCAACCATGAAGTACAAAATTTGCCTGATCAGTGAATGAGTGGACGTGGTGTTGCACGATGGCTACAATGCACTGTGTTCTATAACCTTTCTATCACAACCAGCATTATCATTTCCAGTAGTTTGTGCTACAGAAGGCCCTGAGAAGGTCTGGCGAGGTTGTTCAGAGTGTTCTACATCTTCTCCCAGTATCAAATGTGTGGACCACAACATCACCAGTGTGTGATACAGTTGCTGTTCTGTGGAATCAGACCAGACATACTAGCCTTTGCTCCCCACGTACATTAGTGAGCCTTGGGCACCCATCACACTCTTGTATTACTGTCCATACTTGGACCCCAATTTGGGGTAAGTGCTTACCATGGCATACAAGGACCACCCCACAATATCTGCCATTTTGGAGATGAATAAACCTAGACATTTCTGAGCAAATGAATAAAAGCATTTGTCTGTAAAAAATCTGTTGTTAATTGTTAAAGGGTACCTGTAGTGAAAGCGCTCATAAACCTAATTTGATGTATTGTGTATAGCTAGTGGCAATACACTTATAAGGTGTTTATTATATTCTCTCACAAACCAGCGATTTAAGGGCTTCACTAACATCAAGCTTCAGAGCACAGGAGTTTTAAAACGGCGCATTTGAAGTGACGTCATATCGTTGACAAAGCCTCGACGGAACTGCGAGATTGCAATGTAAACGTAAGGCTATATACCTGACACATACAACACAAGCTCACGGAAACTTTGAAAAAACAGAAATTATAGTAGTTTTTTTAAACCATGGATGAAGACAATTTCGTAGAAGGATTAGAAGGTTATTTATATGAACCACTGAAGAAAGACTATCCACATTTAGTGAAATCGGACCAGGAAAGTGACGAATCGCAGGACGATATTGGAGAGTCGGCAGAAGCTTTTACACGGGAAAATCATAGCAAACAACCAGCAAATATTTGGTGCCTTTGTGGAAAATGTGTGCGTCAAAAAAATGATCAGCTATTGTTGTAAAGAACATGAATTGCTTGAGGAAAATATCCTGACATTCTGCAATTGGCGATACGACTGTCAACGATGTTACGTCACAATGACCTTTAACCCCGGTGAAAAGAAGCCAACATGTCCGCGCGCTCAACAAGGAATGTCATATAGAAGAAAAGGAAATGTGGACTTATAAATGAACATCACGCGATGTTTAAGAGTTAATAATAAAGTATAGTGGATATTTTTTGAATGCTGTAAATTTTGGGTACAGGTTCCCTTTAAAGTTTGAACTTTATATACGTGCCATATATGCGTCATCAATGTCCTTTGCCATTCCCATGTGTGGGTGATGAATTGCACTGCTTGTGATTTTTATTATTATTATTTTTTTAATAGTATTGGACATTTTACACTTGTACTAACATTTTGTGGCCTGAGCTGAAAAACTTTGAACCTCTGTAGCACCATCTGTAGCTAAGTGCAGAAACGAAGTTCATGTAGACCCCTGAAGCTGCGAAAACATCTTGCCCCTTTACAGCATTTGTCTTGTGTTCTTAAATAGTGTCTTGAAATACAACTGTTAGCTCAAGCAATCCACATCAAACGATTGGTTTAGTGCACACCTCTGCTCTGATTATCGAAGATCTCACTGATTTACAGATAGAAAATACACATGCAATTATAATAGTTTGAACAGAGATTTGAGTCTTTCTTATAGCTGGGTTTCTATAGGAGATGTTTCTCATTTTATCTCTATGAAAAACCTTTGATGACACACTAGCGATTATAATGTCCTTAACATTATAGTAACAAAACACAGAAATGCCACTTTTCTATCTTTAACTAGAAGGATGAGATGACCCAGGACACAATAGCTTAAACTATTAAAATGGAATGCTCAGCTCTGGTCCTTGAGTAACTGAACAATGGATTCTTTGTGAAGGGCAGCACTTGGCTCCCGGACAGCTGTTTTTCCACTCGATATTGATCTAGTCTAAAAAAGTATGATGCAGGATTTTTTTTTCACATAAATGCTGTGCATTGATACACAGAGTGATAGGAAAGCGAGGGCTGACAGAAATAAAATACACAGATGAAGCATATTTTGTCTGCACAAAGTGATCACTGCTGCACAAAATAAAATGGTTTCTCAAGTGCTTTGAGTGCAGGAGATATTCAAGAACCACAATCATGATTGAATCAACAACCGGCTGCTCCAAAGAGAGGCTCAAAACACTAATGCAGGGGTGGATTGATGCTGAACCTGCTTTGCCATAGTATGAGTGCCTTCGAATGATGACTAAGAGGCCATTCTGTACATCACATTGTTTTCACAGTCTGGATGAGGTGTTAGCTGACTCATAGAAATGACCTCACACAGTTGCTGCATTTGCACATCTCTGCTTCAGATTCAAATCAATTTAAGTCTCAGTTGATAAGGAAAACATCTGGATATACTACCTTTCACTAACATCCAAAACATGCTGATTAATTACACCATACTTTCCAAATTAGTCATATCGTTTTAGCACTGTGTTCCCTGGTTACCACCAAAACACCAGCAGTAACACTGATGTCATCAACAACATATAGCAAAAGACACTATGTTTGCATGATACTCACTGTTGACCTCATGATTGTTGAATCACTGACTTGGTCATTATTGATGTTTTTGGGTTATTGGCAGTTTTCTGTTCGTGCCTGGCTCGCGTCATATGGAACCACAAATTAAAGCTAGCGACAGAAGATAAAAACACCAGTTTGATCACTAATAAAAGCTATCCATGATGAAAATGGTTATTTTCAGAGAAATGCTTGTGTATAATCTGAATCTGTGTAGTTCATCACTTTGCTCTTTAAGATGGCTGCAAAATAGGTGGCTTAAACAGCATGCAGTCAGAAGCGGCAGTTCAGGAGCTGCAAATCACAAGGCAAGTCTGGGGGAAAAACAGTATTCCTTCCTCTCACAGTCCAAAGATATGCAGATTTGGTGAACTGGATGCTTAAAACATGTAGTGGTCATACATGTGAGAATGTTGGTTCATCTTTGTATTCACCCTGCGACAGATTGGTGATCTGCTCAACATGTAGACTTGCTTCAGCTTCCCCCTGACCCTGACGAATAAATGGTATATCAAATGGATTATGGATTCCCACCATACATTAGTGGACGCCTTGGTTATTTTTCCTGGGATACACCAAGAAACAGTAAGAAAACATGAAGTAAATGTCTGGTTGCATATGTGCATTTTCTGTTTTTAACAATCATACCGTCCAATGGAAAAAGGAGGCCAATCAGGTCTTATTGGCCTGTGAGACTGATGCAAAATCTTGAGTGTGGGAGGAGTTCCATGAGGGTCTGGAAGTTGGCCTCCAAAAGGTACTGGACCACCATCTGATGCCTGAGGACAGGAAGCAGTTCTTCACAAATACTGTTTCCAGTGAAAGTGGGGAGTTTCTCACCTTGGCAGAGGATGTTGTTGGGAGGTGGAAGGAATGCTTTGAGGACCTCCTCAATCCCACCAACACACCCTCAATGGAGGAGGAAGACGCTGGTGATTTGAGTGGTGGTCAGCCCATCGTTGGGGCTGAGGTCGCCAAGGTAGTCAAAAAGCTCCTTGGTGGTCGGGCTCTGTTGGTGGATGAGATTCGCCCTGAATAGCTCAGGGCTCTGAATGTTATAGGACTGACTTGGTTGGCACATCTGTGCAACATTGCATGTTAATTGAGGGCTGTGCCTCTGCATTAGCAAACTGGAGTGGTAGTCCCCCGCTTTAAAAAGGGGGACCGGAGGGTGTGTTCCAATTATCGTGGAATCATACTCTTCAGTCTACCCAGGAAAGTCTATGCAGGAGTACTGGAGAGGAGGAGACGACCAATGGTTGAACTTTGGATCCAGGAGGAACAATGTGGTTTTCGTGCTGGCCACAGCATTCTCGACCAGCCCTATACACTACAAGATCCTGGAGGGGACATGGGAGTTTGCCCAATCTGTCCACATATGTTTTGTGGATTTAGCCAGGCCTTTCTGCCGTGTCCCTTATGGGGTGTACTAAACACATTTCTACGGGCCATCAGGTCTCTGTATCACCGGAGCCAGAGCTTGGTCCGCATTGGTAACAACAGGACAAATTCATTTATGGTGAGGGTGCAGCCTCTGCTGTAAAGTGGAGCTTGTACTGTTCCGTCATAGTGAAGAGGGAGCTGAGCCAGAAGGCAAAGCTATCAATTAACCAGTTGATCTATGTTCCAACCCTCACCTATGGTCACAAGCTTTGTGTAGTGACCGAATGAACAAGATTGTAGATACAAGTGGCTGAAATGAGATCCTTTGTGGAATGGCAGGGCTCTTCCTCAGAGATAGGGTGAGAATCTCAGCCAACCGGGATGAGCTCAGAGTAGAACCGCCACTTGTCCGCGTTGAGAGGGGACAGCTGAGGTGGCTCGAGCATCTGATTATAATTTCTCCCACACGCCTCCCTGGTGTGGTGTTTCGAGCATGTCCAACCGGGAAGAGACCCGGGGTTGACCCCGAACACGGTGGAGGGACCATATCTCTCAGCTGGTCTTGGAAAGACTCTGTGTCCCCCTGGAAGAGCTCGAGGAAGTGGCTGGCGAGAGGAAAGCCTGGATCTCACTGCTAAGATGATGATGATGATGATGATGATGACGATGTCAATCACACTTGATCTTTTTTCAGTAGACGAGTATTCATATCAGATTTCCAACCAAGCCAATTCTGGGGTAATTCATTCATTCATTTTCTGAATCTCTTAATCTTAATTAAGGTCACGGGGAGGCTGGCGCCCATCTCAGCCAAATCCGGGAAAGGGCGGGGTACACTCTGGACTGCTCGCCAGGCCATTGCAGGGTGGGGGTAAATCATTCTAACAGAAAATTTTCAAATCTAAAACCCACTGTAATTACTTTATAAAAGTTATTCTCATACTGTTGTATTAAATCATGTTCTATCTTCTTTCTGGACACTTTTTTGGAGCTATTGTGTGAATTAAGTACTGTCCTAACAATTGTTTGTTTGTTTTTTGACCACCAAAACCCCACAACCCCACGTTCTTGTTTTCTACTGGCCTACAAGACTGATATTTGTAAAAAGACATCTCAAAGGAGACTTCGATAAAGTTACCACTCAGTGTAAGTAACCACAACCAAACCCAAGTATGCATCCTTTCTCCTTCAGCAAATTAGCAAATCTTCCAGGTAAACTTCAGGTATCCCCTGTATCACTGTGCAATGGTGCAAAAACTGTAACTAGTATTGGAAAGCTGAAGATATGGGCACATCTGCAACCTATTTGCAGGAATGTACTCTTCATTCTACTTCCGTGCATCCTTCACCCTACCCACTTTGTGTCACCAAGGGTTGCTCAGCCTCCTTAAAGGCTGCAAATCAATTTACATGACTTCCTGTTAAATGTCCATATCACATCACTGCCAGGTCATACTCATGGATCATGTTTTGTTCTTTTGATATTAATGCTAGCACACGTCCTGCTAATTTCCTCTGTCCATCCAAATCACTGATGTAAATCGCTTCCATGAATGTTTATTTTACTGCAGAATTGAACATAACAACGTGAAGTGCAAATACTAGATAATGTGAAACACAAGTGAGTGTATTTTACTGCTAAAACTAAATGAAAAGCAAGACTCTCTAAATTCCTTTATTATTCAGTCACAGAAATAAAAGGATAAACGATTTTCAACTGAAATCAGATGAGCACATTCAAGCACACAACTCCAAAATTCAACACATAAATCCTTTTTTATACATGTGTGGGATGATTTAAGAAAGTTCAAATTGGGGGTGGTGGGGGTGGGATTTCCACTGCTTTTGTGCATATCTTTAAAGAAATTCTGTGGTCGGTGTTAGTTATATAGTATAGTGATGGAGTAAACTGTACTTTCACCTGAATACATGAAGTTTGACCCCCCCCCCACACACACACACACACACACTACATACATGTTTGCTTATCTCATTGTTTAGATGGACACAAATGTGTGCATGCACACACACACACACACACACACACACACACACACACACACACACACACACATGCCAGATCTTCTTTAACCATCATACACTACACATATACCCTCCCCCACTCCGCTGTATTCAATGTGTGGGTGAAAGGTCATTGTAAACTGGCATTCCAAAGAGTCTGTAGCTCACAGTGCTGTGAACAGAGGAGGAAAAGGAACGTTGTATGCTTAATCCTATGGACTTGAGGATTTCCAAGAATGGACCAGACCATACTATTAATAAATAAACAAACCGATAACCTTTCTTCCATGCGTTCTTTTATGTGTTGGGGTTTGCCTGTGTGTAGTCAACCTCCCTTGTTAGCCAGATGATAGTGCATTCAAAGACAAAATACACATCTGCAGGCTGCATTGCATCATAACATCGAAGTACTGTGTTATACAATATCCTTCTTTGTCAGTTTGTGAATCAAAACATGCTGTGACTTCTCCAAAATCTTTGATCTACATTCCCAGGCACGGTAGTAGTTTCTCATGAGCAGGGTATGGGCTGGTGAAGAAAGAAACTCATTCATGGCTTTGGGCTGTTTGAGAGGGCCACTGCATTGGTTGGCGCTCAATGTCTTATCCTTACAATTGGTCTGACACTGAATACTCTGGGAGGTCACTCTTGGTGTCAGTCCAACACAATGCCCAACACAAACACAATTCTCTCCATTTGTCCACCAAGCTCTTGTCTCCCCTTAGGTTTGGCGAGTAATTGATCATCTGTGGGTACGAATCCTGCATATAAAGTAGCTGAGCTCAACTGAAAGTATTCATTTACCTCAAATCAAGTCCACAGATATTCTCTTTCATTAGCAATGACGACACCATGATAGTTAACATCTCCCATGGTAGAGACAAACAAGGGATCTTGAGGTTTTTTTATTTCCAGCACCTACGAGCAATCAAGGACCAATATGCATGAGTGATTATTTTAATATAAACTGCCTCAGGTAATAATTTACAGTAAAAAAAAAAGAATAAGTATATAAAAATTGTTTCAAAGTACTTAACTCTTTACTATTATCACCTGGCATGTTTCCCCTTTCAAGGTGCCTGCCACTACCTTGGGTGACCCACAGCTTTCATTTCGGTAACAAAACTCCCAGCATCTTGACTCTGGGAAGGCACCATCCTTTGTGTGTGCTACAATTAATTATCCACTGTTCAATGGTGGTTCGTTTGGGGAATGAGATAGAAACGAGCTTGGTGAAAAGGTATCTGGGTCTACCGACATCTCGGCAGCAGCGAGGGGGAGCATCTCCATGAGACAGCTGATGGGCCTGATCGCATTTCACTGACAAACTCAATTGCGTTTGAAGTGAGATCCAGTGAAAGTCAATATGCCACACGGTCCCTATTGCCTGTTGGGTCCATCCGCAGTGACCAGATATCTGGCCTCACTGATGCCACTCATTTATTCATTATATTTCCAATGTGTCCTTACCAGCAGGTTCTGATTCCCAAGTGAAAAGTCAATTAGCTGCTTTAAAACTATTAACAACATGCTTATACGAATGAATATACACACCAACACACACACACACACACACACACACACACACACACACACATATATATATATATATATATATATCTCACACGCTGCATAGTGACATAGTGGTTAGCACATCTATCTCGCAACAAAAGGATCTGGGTTTGATTGCCAGTTTCTGTGTGGAGTTTGCATGTTCTCCCTGTACTTGCGTGAGTTTCCTCCAGGTTCTCCGGTTTCCTCTCACAGTCCAAAAACATGCACGGCATGTTAATTGGCTGTTCGAAACCACCCGTAGGTGTGAGTGTGAATGGTTGTGCAAGTGTTGGCCCTGCGATGGCCTGGTGTGCTTTCCCGGGTGTAGCTTGACCTTGCCCAGAGTCGGCGGAGATGGGTGCCAGCCTCCCCGTGACCCAAATTAGGATTAAGCGATTCAGAAAATAAATGAATGAACATATGTAAATGCTTCTTTTAATATATTACTTATTTATTATTTGTCTATAAGCAAAACACTTCTATAAGCAACATGCTTCTGTAATAGTGGCACTAAATCAGTGTAAATCTCGTGGTGCTTCAGTCATGGTGCAAACTGCATTAATAATAATGTGATGGTTTTAGGGATCATATTATGTAATAAGCAGTGCCCATTGACAGTCAACAATTGTTACATATTCTTATAGATTTATCTACTGAAACAAGAGGTTCTGCAGACTTTCAAAAAATCCCGACCACACCAAACCAAGTACAATAAAGCCTGTTTTAAATCACCGCCCCCCCCCCCCCCCCCCCCCAACAGACACTCGAATCTAAAAGACCTCACAGGAGAGGCTGTGGTTAACAGAGACCTCTGCCACCCGGCAGTGCCGCAGGCAGGAAGCACATTTACACAACATGCCAAGCTTTGTCACTTACAAAGGAAGCCAATTAACAAGCTATAGTCCTGACATAGTTCAACCTGTCATGCACTGAGAAGGAAGTTCCTTAGAATGAATGTTGCCTAGTTGAGCTACTCATTTCATACTTGGTTCAAATTTTTGAATGGATAAAGAAAGGGAAATTACACAACCACAGATTCATTAATAGTTTAGAAACCAGGAAGAGAAGAACCCAAGAAACCCTAGAAATACACACAGTCCCTAGAACAGCAGTCACCAAGGGTGGGTGGTTCTTGACGACTTTGTTTCCAACCTTAATCATACACCTGCGATCATTTCCTGAAGAACTTCTTGATACGCTAAAAGAGATGTTTTAGACTTTGGTTAGAGATAAAACCTGCAGGAAGGTAGCTCTCCAAAAAGAAGGCTGGAGACTGCTGCCCTAGTAATAGCATTACATTAAGAAACCGTATGATAACTTGACAGAAGTGGACAACATGGCATTAAATGGACTGCCAACGTTTTTGTAGCTGAAGGTTACAAAATCTGCAGATGACAACAAGATATGCATTCATACATGTTCACCATGAACAGCTGACCAGTCTATCACAGGACCAAAACACACACAGCCATTCACACCCAGGGGCAATCTGGAACAGCCAATGATATGTATGTCTTTGAACTGTCGGAAGAAGCCAGAATACCCGGAGGAAATCCACAAAAACATGGACAGAACAGGCAAATTCCACACAGAAACGCCCTCGCCGAGTCTGGGACGTGAGCCCAGGGCCTTCTTACTGTGAAGCAGATGTGCTAACCACAATTTCACCATACTGCCAAGGATATTCATATTAATCTTAATTTACAATAAATTATGCATTCATTTCTATATTCTATAATCTTTATATTTTTATCTATATTTTTTGTATTTTATTTTTATTTATTTATTTGTTTGTTGATGGTTTAATTTAAGGTATTATTGTACCCTATATTTTCTTAGTAAGTATTGATGTTTTCATTTGTAATTGTTGTTTTCAGTCATAAATAAGCAAGAAGGTTCTAGGTGCAAGTCCTGAGCTTGGACATTTCTCTGTGGAGTTTGCATATTTTCTCCATGTTTGCGTGGCTTTCCTACAAGTACGCCAGTTTCTTCGCACTGCCCAAAGACAGGCATATTAGGCTCATTGGCTGGTTCAAATTTCCAATAAGTGTGGATGTCAGTGTGAATGATTGTGTTTTGGCCCTGCAATAGTCATTCATTCAATCATTTTCTGTAACTCTTCTGTCTCTTTCTGTAACAGCTCACCAGGCCATCGTAGGACAGAAACACGCTGACGGCGAGGTTGCCTACTCTTGTCAAAAGTCAGCAATGGTTCTTTTACATCACACCATAGACAGTAAGAAACATGGCCGGCCTTTAATAACCCAGTTAGCTGCACTGGGGGTGACATTGACTACCTGAGGAGAGTGGGACTTGAACCCCCAACCTTAGGATCAGTGATCCAGCACCTTACCACCAGGCCACCACTGCCCACCCCCCCTGCAATAGTCTAGTGAGCTATTCAGAGTACGCACACCTTCACCCAGTATCTGCTGAGATAGGTGCCATCCTATCCGCACGGTTTGGCAAATGAGTGAGTGAATGAGCTTTAGATGTCTAAAAGATCTAGTTGATCAAGAATTCCCAACCCAGTCTTTATTATTCATATTATTGTGGAAAAAAACTTGATCTACTCTCATTGAACAAAACATTCAGAACAAATTGTTTTTAAAATGTTACAGTGTATGCATATGCCTGACACGAAATTAAGAACATTTTCCACCGGACAGGGGGGGCGGGCAAAAGAAAAAATCTGCACGACCCCTAAGAATTTTACTGGACCCCACTTGTTGTGGAACATGCATAATAAGTCATATTTTTTTTAATTTGACAAATATTTTTTTGGTGTTTGCAATGTAAAATTGTACGCAGGCTTGTTACAGTAGTAGTACTACATAGTTAGCTTTAAGTTACATAAAGGTAGTGCGTTAATTTAAACTTTCAAAGTGTGGGTATAGTCACTGGTCCTACCTGAAAAGTCCTCTTTGGACGTCGTTTCATAATCTTTATAATCTCTGATATTGGTGCTACTTGGTCCAGCATCACTTTGGTCAGTTTTTTGATCTTTTACAAAACCAGTTAACTTTTTCTGCTTTGACATCATTAGTTACAGTTAAATTGTTATTGTTATACTCTCAGATTAGCGGCATACGGGAAGTTACTGGCACGTGATTCAAATTTTGCCAATGGCTGAGAGCTTTTGTTTGTCCCTCATGCTGACTGGTTGCAGATGATGTGTAGGGCGGATTGTTCGTTTGCCTTCTACCTGACACGGGGGATATTGGGTTGGATTTTTCCAAACTTCCCACAAAAATGCCGGCAAATGCGCCCTGGTTATTTATTATACTATACAGTCAGCCCCCAACTTACGAAGACCCCTGTGTACGAAATCCCCGGTTTACGAAGATCATTTTCCTGGGTTTCCGTCCCCGAGATACGATACAACCCCCTCTTCCGAAAAGAAATTCAAAATTCAAACTCGCCACTCAAAATTTCACACGAAGCGCCAGTTTCTCTCTCATTGGCTGTCTCTCAACATCCCGCCACGCTGGCCTCCCAGATAGAGATAGAAGGAAGCTTAACTCTTTAGTTTTTAGTTTAGTTTTTTAAGTTGTTTTAATTCAGTAAATGTTTAATAAATGTGGGCGCATTTGAGCTCATTTGGAATTCCGATCCCTCAAGGAATGAAATTAAAGTTGAGTTTGTCAAGCAGGGAATGCGCTTTGAATTCCATGTCTTGTGGGCGTGTCCCGCAGCGCGTGCGCCCACGAGAGAGAGCTAGAGAGAGAGAGAGAGAGAGAGAGAGAGAGAGAGGTGCGTGTGTGTTAATAAAAATGTTTAATTAATAAATATGTTAATAAAATGGTTTAATATGTTAATAAACTATTTAAATGGTTGAATAAATATTCTTTTTTTTTTTACTTTTAACACATATTTCTTACAAAATTGGTGTACTTTTATCATTTTAAATATGTTTATGGGGTTTTTCTAGTCCAAAGACTGGAGCCTTGGAACGGATTAGACATTTAACATGTAAAATGCGACCCCTACTTACGAAATCCCCGCTATACGAAAAGGGCTCTGGAACGGATTAATTTCGTAAATTGGGGGCCGACTGAACTTGGGTTTTGTGTCATAACAGCAAAGGCAAATTAGTATTAGGGCTCAGTGGGGAAAAAACATCCCAACTGAAATTGCTAATTTTGTTGATCTATTAGCAATAACCAAAATTATTGAACAGAAGGCACAGTCAGTTCATTTCGATAATGACCAATGCAGTCTACCAGGAGCGGTGCAAATTAGTGTAGTCTCAGAAGCACTACATAAGTTCTCATAATTTTTCTGAGGCTTTCCAAATGAATCAATTCAAATAAAAAAAAACATCTGTTCATTTTACCTTTTTTTCTGTCTCATTCCTGATTGTGTACTGGCTCATCCCCGAGCATAACATTGGGAACTTGACTACCACATGAATTCATATACAGCATTCAAAAATACAATATTAATCTACGCATACAAAAAATGGCAGACACCTGAGCAAACAGGTGGCAGGACACACCTACTTGTAGTTGGTAGGAAGTTTCACTAACTACTTAGAATGCTGTTCCACTAAAAACAACAAAATTACCGGAAAGAAGTTTTTGAATCGTGAATTTCACCCCTACCAAACACAACTTTATTGGACTGCGAGCCAACTTATTTTGTATTACACGGTACTCTTGTATGGTAAACACGTATATGTCGTAATGCCACATAATGAGACAATTAGCCATAAATTGACTATAATAATGATAATAATTATAATGATAATTTCATATACAGTATGTTTACTACGGTAGCGGTCTTTATAGAGGTAGAAAAATCTATCTAAAACAATCTATCCTGACAACCAGTGTGCTCCGCTTCGTGGGTAAAACGGTTCTAGGAACAGCTCCGGATTCAAAGGAGTTACAATATTTCAGAGCCGCTCACCACTTTCCTTTACCTGTATATAATTTAGAGGGTTCTCAAATCGTAGCAGGAATAAGCCGGCTTTAAACGGGCCTTTTCTTGAGCAATGCAGGCCATTTTCCCAAATGTTGACTGTTGAGTGATCTATACACCACTCAGGCGAATGTCCTTCAGAGCTAGGTTCAATTTGGAAAGCCTGGTAAGCCGACCAACATCATGAGATTACAGGATTTGAGACGGGATCAAGACCAATGAGGAGGGACTTAAGCTGTCTCTGACACGAAAGTACGGGACGAGCTTTTGAGTACGGGGGCTTTGTGGGCCTGAAGTGCTCTCTTACAGCCAGTTCTCTAACTTCAGCTCAAAATGGACCCGCCAAAAAGCCGTTTACACTCAAGCCACAGCAATATCATACACAAGAGTTAAAGAAGAAGGGAGGGATGGATGGATTTAAACCTAAATAATGGATCACTTAAGACACCGCTGGCAGATTAAGCTTTTCATTGTAAACAAGCTACTCTACTTATCTGATAGAAAGTATAAATAATTCCAAGGGTATTAATAACTTGAACATTATTTCTCAAAGCCGTCAGCGTGTTTCTGCCCTGCGATGGACTGGCGAGCCGTCCAGGGTGTACTCTGCCCTCGCCCAGAGTCAGCTGGGATGGGTGCCAGCCTCCCTGCGACCCTAATTAAGATTAAGTGGTTGCAGAAAATGAACTGAACATTATTTCTCATGTTGAGAAATAAATAAAGACATGAGGTGTTCACACTCTATTAAAAGTAAAATATTAAATCTCTTCCTCTTGAAAACACAAATAACATCACATTCCACAATCTAGTATACCGCCCATATTCCTTAGGCATCTCACTGGTACCAGAACTGTAATTTGACATCTGTGCAGTATTAGCTGAAATTCTGGCCAAGCAGGCTTTTTTTTTTTTTTTTTTTTTGCTCAGTGGAACAAAGATAATAAACAACATCGGTCCAATACAGTCTCCTTCTGAGCTAATATTGCTTGGAGGGCACAAAAAAACACAGTTTAATGAACTGCAGTGTACAATACAATGAATATTGTATGTGTCAATGTCATTCATACAGATATCAGAAGATATTAAAGACTTTTTGACCAGGGTATGAGTGGATGAAAAACTCAAAATTGTCAGCAATATTTAACTATGTAAATCAACATTTTGTTCAATATTGTCATATTTGGTTTACAATTGGATTTTTTAAACGTTTCATGAATATTAAAAAAGAAGATTTTTATGGAAACAAAGGGGTTTTTTTCCCGTGTAATTGGGACGGGTAGCATTTGGTATGAGGTGTAGGAGGAGGATAAGAAATAAAAGGCTCAGACCAGTACAAACATGGCAATGCACCTATGTGTAAAGCTATAAAGGTACTGTGCCAAGTTTGATGTATAAAACTCAAGAGTCCAGCACAGAGGCATGAATTAAACCCTATGGAGCCACTCTGGGGTCAAGTGGAATACAGACTGAACTCCAGGCCTTCCCATCTGACCTCACTAACACACTAATACTCTACATCAATCCACATCACCCAGTTCACTCAATGCTTGCTTTTCACATAGTTTTAAATTATACCTCCATTCATTCATTCATTTTCTGAACCACTTAATCCTGATTAGGGTAGCGAGGAGGCTGGTGCCCATCTCAGCTGACTCTGGGCGAGGGCAGAGGGCAGTACACCCCAACAGCTTGCCAGGCCATCGCAGGGTAGAAACACGCTGACAGCTATGCTGCCTACTCTTGTCAAAAGTCAGCAATAGTTCTTTTATAACGCTCACCATACACAGTGAGAGACATGTATGCCTCTATTGAAATAAATAAATTTTATATATATATATATATATAGTGATACCTCAGCTCACGAACATAATTGGTTCCCAGAAAGTGTGTGTAAGGCAAAAAGTTCGTCTTCCGAACATTTATTTCCCATAAGAAACCATTAAAATGAGAATAATCCGTTCCCAGGTCCCCATAAAACATAATTTTCTACTAAATAAGCCTTAAAACTACTCAAAAATATACCTTATTTTATGTATAATAAATGTGCGATTGTATTGTAAGAAATAAACTGTACTGTGTAATAAAGTGGTTTTATTTACCTTTGTGATGGTAGTTGATGGCTTGATGGAATGGAGTGGGAGGAGGAGGGAGGGAGGGACTTACTGTTTGGAAGGAGAGTTTGGAAACGCCTACTGTTTGGAAACACCCTTAGCCACACACGCACCCTTAATAGCTTCCTTGTTCTTAAGGATGGGAGCAATGGTAGACTTAGCGTACTGGTACTGGGACGCTGAGTCACACAAACGCACACCTCGTTCGTGTTTTTCAATGATCTCCGCCTGTGGTGGGGTCTTTTTCGGTCCCATAATAGCAAAAGTACACTCAATATGGTCCAAAATGTCTATCAAACACAAACCACTTCCGCACTCAAAGAAAGGGGGTGACGAACTGTGACGCCGTGAGCGTGCGTCAGCTTCTCGTGGCCGCCACCGCGGCGCTGTTCGACCGCGTGGTTTGATTCGTCCGCCGAAAACTAGTTCGTCAGCAGAGACTATATGCTCGCAAATTTCATGTTCTTGAGGCGAAAAGTTCGTGAGCTTAAGCGTTCATCAGCGGAGGTTTTACTGTATATATAATAAATAAACCAATTATATGCCATAAAACTATTCACACTGCAGCTAAGTGGTTACAAAGGGCTGCCTTCTAGTAAGAATATTCTATGTTCGAAGCACAACATTGCTTGGATGGGTTTCCTCCAGATACTCGAATTTGTTCACCAGTCCAAAAATAATCACATTAGATTAACTGGTGACTCTACTCCTACTTTTTTCCATAGGTGTTATATGTGAGGGTGAAATTTTTTTTATTATAATAGTTGAAGGAGGGCAATGGTGACCTGGTGGTAAAGGTGCTGGATCACTGATCCCAAGGTTGGGAGTTCAAGCCCCAATCTCAACAGGTTTTCACTGTCCCCGCCAGTGCAGCTAACTGGGTTATCAAAGGCCAGCCATGTCTCTCACTGTCTATGGTGTGAGACATGTAAAAGAGCCATTGGTGACTTTGGTAAAGAGCAGGCTGCATAGCCGTCAGCATGTTTCTGCCCTGCAATGGCCTGGCGAGCTGTCCAGGCTACTTTGCCCTAGCCTAGAGTCAGCTGAGATAGGCACCAGCCTCCCCGTGACCCTAATTAGGATTAAGCTGTTCAGAAAAATGAATGAATGGATATTTAAAGTACATTTGCTTGGTTGTTTAATTTGTAGTCATATCAATTAAATTCACATTATGCTTACGTGTTTGAAATTTACAGTTTGTGTACAGGTAGCTACACAATTGTTCGGGACAGAAGAAATTGTAACAATTAGTAATAAACAAAGGTAAAGGTAAATTTTGACGTGTAGTTAACAGTTATTCCATGGCCTTGAGTCAGACAGGAACATATTGAGTAGGTTATTATTCATATCTGACAAGAAAGAGAGAAATAATTGTTTTTGAGTATTGTAGGAAATTTAGCATTTTGTAGTATTCTATACAAATTCTTGAAGTTTATAAAACATACGTTCTTACCGTTCAGGATAGCCAGTTAGTATGAAGCCAGCTGGTTAGTATAAACAATAAAGTTGTGTTTGGTGTGGAAAAACCCTCATTTAAAAAAAAAAAGTCCACTGTTTTTTGGAACAGCATTCTAAGTACAGTACTTGGTTACCAGGTATGATGAGCTTAATAAAATAAAATAAATAAATGAATAAAATAAAAAAACAAACAAACAAATGCTTTTAGCTCAGAATGAGTCATAACCACTTTCATTTTTTTTCTGTCGTGAAGTCTTGGGTCACAGGATATGAGCGCATATTCTAGTAGAGAATTAGCCAATTGGAGAGCGCGAATCCTAATATCTATTGACAGAGGATAGAATATTGTAAAATATTTTGTGTGTGTGCATGTGTGTG
>CM045734.1:38438563-38471063 GCA_024760905.1 Plotosus lineatus
GCTTGAAATTAAAGAGTAAACAAGTGTTTACGCATAGATTTGTTAAATACAAAAAGGTGATAATTAAAATCTTGTCGGTGGAAAACTATTTCCTGCCTTTTATTTCAGATTTGGCTTTAGTAATTGGTCACTTTATTATAAAATATTCAATGCATTATACAAGCTACTGTAATATATCTTCGTTTGTTCTATTTAATGCATTTATGGAACAGAGCAGCAATATTCCAATGTATCAATACATCGGAAATTTTTTTTATCAATATATCGATACGAATAATAGGTTGTCAATGACACCCCTACTAGCTGGGTTATCAAAGGCCGGCCATGTCTCTCATTGTCTATGGTGAGAGGCATGTAAAAGAACCATTGCTGACTTTCATGAAGCGTGGGCTGCAAAGCTGTCAGCGTGTTTCTGTCCCTTGCTAAAGGGTTGTGTCAGGAAGGGCATCCGACATAAAAACTTATGCCAAATTAAACGTGCAATCATTCGCTGTGGCGACCCCTGAAAAAGGGAAAAGGCCGAAAGGAAATATCATTACAGAGTATACTAAATGTTCTTTCAAATAGAAATTTAGCATTGAAGTAGTATAAAGTAGCAAAAACAGGCTACAGTGAACCTATACCGTATTTTCCAGACTATAAGGTGCACTTTTTTTCATACTTGGCTGAAGGTGCGACTTATACTCCTTCTTCTTCTTCTTCTTTTCATTTCGTCTGTTCCCTTCAGGGGTCGCCACAGCGAATCATCTGCCTCCACCCTACTGCCAATATAGTCATTATTACTCCTCTGTACATGTCCAAACCATCACAATCTAGCCTCTCTGACTTTGTCTCCAAAACCTCTTACATGTGCAGTCCCTCTAATGACCTCAATCCTGATTCTATCCATCCTCGTTACTCCCAAAGAGAACCTCCACATTTTCATTTGAGCTACCTCCAGCCCTGCCTCCTCTCTTTTTCCCAGGGCCACTGTTTCTAAACCATACAACATCACTGGACTCCACACCGTCTTGTACAGTTTTCCTTTCATTCTTGCCGATAACTTCCTATCACACATCACACCGGACACTTTTCTCCAACCATTCCAAACTGCCTGCACACGCTTCTTCCCCTCTTTTCCACACTCTCCATTGCTCTGAATTGTTGAGTCTAAGTACTGAAAATCCTCCACCTTTTTTATCTCTGCTCCCTGTAACCTCAATGTTCCTCTTGGGTCCTTGTCGTTCACACACATGTATTCTGTCTTACTGAGGCTAACCTTCATTCCTCTCCTTTCCAGAGCATACCTCTACCTCTCTAGGTTTTCCTGCACTTGTTCTCTGCTCTCACTACAGATCACAATGTCATCTGCAAACATCATAGGTAAAATCTGTTGGGTTTTTACATCCAAGTCTCATGGCTCATCAGGCCGGTGCTTATCCCCGGTTTCCATAGCGTGAAGCGACCAGAAGTTCAACTCCCCCTGGACGGGATGCTAGTCCATCGCAGGTTACCTTCCCAGTATATTTTTACTGGTACCCATTTATACTGCTGGGTGAACAGAAGCACACTTGTGGTTGAGACCTTGCCCAGGGGTCTTAGCACAGTGAGGGTCTCAGTGGTATTCGAACTCACAACCCCCCATCAAGAGCACAGCACCCTAACCACTACGCCACCGGCCCCACAAATATCATAGTCCATGGGGAATCTTGTCTAACCTCGTCTGTCAGCCTGTCCGTTACCTTAGCAAACAAGAAAGGGCTCAGAGCTGACCCTTGATGCAGTCCCACCTCCACCTTGAACTTTTCTGTCACACCAACAGCACACCTCACCACTGTCTTACATCTCTCATACATGTCCTGCACCACTCTAACATACTTCTCTTCCACTCCAGACTTCATCATCCAATACCACAGTTCCTCTCTTGGCACCCTGTCATATACGTTCTCCAGATCCACAAAGGCACAATGCAGCTCCCTCTGACCTTCTCTGTAATTCTCTATTAACATCCTCAAAGCAAACACTGCATCTGTGGTGCTCTTGGCATGAAACCAAACAGTTTACATCATAAATGCTGACCTCTGCCCTTAGTCAAACTTCCACTATTCTTTCCCATAACTTCATCATATGGCTCATCAACTTTATCCCGCTGTAGTTGCCACAACTCTGCACGTCTCCCTTGTTCTTAAAAATGGGCAGCAGCACACTTATCCTCCATTCCTCTGGCAACCTCTCACTATCTAAGACCTTGTTGAATGGGCTTGTCAGAAAATCTACTGCTACTCCTAGACACTTTCATAGTTCCACAGGTATGTCATCAGGACCAACTGCCTTTCCACTCTTCATCCTCTTCAATGCCCTCCTCACTTCACCCTTAATAATCTTTGCTACTTCCTGGTCCTCAACGGTCACCTCTTCTACTCTTTTTTTCTCTCTCATTTTCCTCATTCATCAGCTCTTCAAAGTATTGTTTCCATCTTCCCAGCACACTTCTGTCATCAGTCAATACATTTATCACTCTGTCCTTTATCACTCTTAATTGCTGCACACCCTTCCCATCTCTATTTCTCTGCTGTGCCAACTTATATAAATCATTTTCTCCCTCCTTACTGTCTGACCTATCATACAAGTCATCATACGCCCTCTGTTTGGCCTTTGACACCACTACCTTCGCCTTACGCTGTGTCTCCCTGTACTCCTGTTTCCTCTCTTCAGTCCTCTCAATGTCCCACTTCTTCTTAGCTAACCTCTTCCTTTGTACACACTCCTGCACTTCCTCATTCCACCACCAAGTCTCCTTATCTACTTTCCTTCCAGTGGACACACCAAGTACTCTCCTACCTGTCTCCCTGATCACATTAGCTATAGTTGTCCAGTCATCTGGAAACACTTCCTGACCACCAAAGCCTGTTTCAACTCCTCCTTGAAGACAATACGACACTCTTCCTTTTTCAGGTTCCTCCACTTTGTCTTCTGCTCTGCCTTTGCCTTCTTCACCTCCCTCACCATCAGCGTCATCCTGCACACCACCATCCTATGCTGTTTGGTAACACTCTCACCCACTATGACTTTGCAGTCACTGACTTCCTTCAAATTACATCGCCTACACAAGATGTAGTCTACCTGTGTGCTACTTACTTCCGCTTTTATAAGTCACCCTATGCTCCTGTCTCTTCTGGAAGAAAGTATTCACCACAGCCATTTCCATTCTTTTTGCAAAATCTATCAACAGCTGTCCTTCTGTGTTCCTGTCCTGGATACCAAACCTGCCCATCAGTTCCACGTCCCCTCTGTTGCCTGCACCGATATGTCCACTGAAGTCTGCACCAATGACCACTCTTTCACCTCTGGGGGTACTCTGCATCACTTCATCTAACTCACTCCAGAATCTCTCCTTCTCTTCTAGCTCACATCCTGCCTGTGGGGCATAAGCACTAACAACATTGACCATCACACCTTCAATTTCTAACTTGAGACTCATCACTCTGTCTGACACTCTTTTCATTTCTAGAACATTCTTGACAAACCCCTCCTTCAAGATGACTCCTACTCCATTTCTCTTCCCATCCACACCATGATAAAACAGCTTAAACCCTGCTCCTAAGCTTCTAGCCTTGCTACCTTCCACCTGGTCTCCTGAACACACAGTATGTCCACCTTCCTCCTCCAAAACATTTTCCACACCTCTGCATCAGTTCCAACTTTCAAAGTCCCTACTCTCAGCTCTAGAATCATGCCTTTCTTCTTCTTTCTCTGCTTACGGATCCGCCTCCCGCCTCTCCTTCTTCGACCAACAATAGTCCAATTTCCACCTGACTGATGGCAGCCACTGCGACTTATACTCCAGAACAACTTATTACATATAATACTGTTTGTCATCATAAAAAACATAATTTCACATGTTTGTTATTTTTACACTCACAGCCACAAGAGGGCACTCTAGGCTTGGGTACCAGTACCTCCTTATCCACCACTTAAGAAATGTCTCCAAAAAGAAGATCCTATTCTGCGGATTACAAACTGCAAGTAGTGAAATATGCAACAGAAATGGTAATTGAGCAGCAGAAAGAAAGTTTGGAGTGAATGAGAAACTTGTGAGAGACTGGATAAAAGCGGAGATTATTATTGCTGCAATGAAAAAACAAAAAAAAGCTAATCGCTAAAAAGCGAAAAGCTAATCACGGGCTAAATACCAGATGGCCACAACTTGAAGAACGAGCTCGCACATGGGAGTTTGAAAAACGTGCTGAAGGGAGAGGCTTGTCAACAACGCAGTTGCGTCTCCATGTCCAGGTAGTTGTCAAGGAGATGAATAGAAATGACTTTGCGTGAGGACTTTCTTGGTGTTACTGTTTCACGCAACGCAACCGCCTCTGTATCAGAGAGAGGACCACAACATCACATAAACTGCCAGCAGATTTCCAAGCTAAGGTAGACAGTTTCCATCAGTTTATGACTTATAGTCCAATACGACTTATATGGGGTTTTTCTTTTCTTTTTTTATTGTGCATTTTTTGGCCAATGCGACTTGTACTCCGGAGCAATGTAGTCTGGAAAATACGGTACATCCAGAATACAATGCAGCTATACAATGCATAACCCTCAGTTTTACTAAATTATGGCAATGTAGAGTACTTAAAAGCAGAAAAGGCAGTTATGGAGGGATTAGCATTAAACACTTTATAAGTGTATCCGTTGAGCAGCATGTACACATGAGAAGGTGAGACAGCTGGAGAGACTGAATGACTAAAGCACTGTTGCATTCCCACTCTTTAGCTATGCCCATATTAGAAGATAGTTCAATGGCATTGTGGAAAATGTAGAAAACATTTAACTCAAGTTAACACAGAACAACATGCCAGTAAAATGAAATTGAACTTGAAAACGATTAATTTAGAATTTTCATTAACAAATGCATCTCTGCAGGAGCTCCGGATCAACACACGAATTCTACAGTGGAGGGAGACTTACCAGGTTATTCCAGATCAAAATACACCAATATATGAATTAATTTACATTTTAACTTAATGAAATGACTGGTAAAAAAGCTGGTAAGTGCAAATTTACATCTAACTCAAATCTTGACCAGAATTTGACTAGGTACTGTCACATCAGAGGACACCTGTACACACACACACACACACAAACACACACACATATATATATATATATATATATATATATATATATATATATATATATATATATATATACATACAACAGTGTAAACACAAAGATCACAGAGACGACGTCTTAACACAAGGGTAACACGGTATATAACTGATATATATACCTGTCGTTTGTAAACAATAGACGCAGCGTCATTACGTCATTGCGTCATTACATCAGCATACTACGTAGGTACATCTAAACTCAAAATTTGACTTTTTTGGGGGGGAAAAAAACGTAAAATCGAAAAAACATAAAACGGATGAACGTAAGTCGGGGAGCGTCTGTGTATATACAGTTGGCCCCCAACTTATGAAAACCCCTGTGTACGAAATCCCTGGGTTACGAAGATCATTTTCCTAAGTTTCCGGTCCCCGAGATACGAAACAACCCCCTCTTCCGAAAAGAAATTCAAACGCACCAATCAAAATTTCACACGACGCGCAAGTTGCTCTCTCATTGGCTGTCTTTAAACATCCTGTCCCGCTGGCCTCCCAGATAGAGACAGAAGGAAGCTTAACTCTTTAGTTTTTCGTTTTGTTTTTTTAAGTTGTTTTAATTCAGTAAATGTTAAATAAATGTGGCCGCAGTTGAGCTCATCTGGAATTCCGATCCCTCAAGGAATCAAATTAAAGTTGAGTTTGTCAAGCAGGGAATGTGCTTTGAATTCCATGTCTTGTGGGCGTGGCCCGCAGCACGTGCGCGCGTGTGAGAGAGAGAGAGAGAGAGAGAGAGAGAGAGAGAGAGAGAAAGAGAAATACAGAGCGAGAAGGAATAAAGCTTTAGTTTTTAGTTTATTTTTTTAAGTTGTTTTAATTCAGTAAATGTTTAATAAATGTAGGCGCATTTGAGCTCATCTGGAATTCTGATCCCTCAAAGAATCAAATTAAAGTTGAGTTTGTCAAGCAGGGAATGCACTTTGAATTCCACGTCTTGTGGGAGTGGCCCGTAGCGTGCGCGAGAGATAGAGAGAGAGAGCGAGAGAGAGAGAGAGAGAGGTGTGTGTGTGTGTGTGTGTGTGTGTGTGTGTGTGTGTGTGTGTTAATAAAAAATGTTTAATAATGGTTTAATTAATAAATATATTAATAAAATGGTTTAATATGTTAATAAAATGTTTAAATTGTTTAATAAATAATTTTCTTTTACTTTTAATACATATTTCATACAAAATTTGTGTACTTTTATCATTTTGAAAGGGTTTATGGGGTTTACCCAGTCCAAAGACTAGAGCCTTGGAACGAATTAGGCGTTTAACATGCAAGATGTGACCCCTACTTACAAAATCCCCACAATACAAAAAGGGCTCTGGAACGGGTTCATTTCGTAAGTTGGGGGCTGACTGTATGTATATATATATATATATATATATATATATATATATATATATATATATATATATATATATATATATATATATATATATATATATATATGGGGGGGGGGGGATCTTCACTGTTATATCACTCATCTACATGGCCATTGTTATAAGACTGTTTATCTATGTATATTGATGTTTAGGTGCTGGCGGGATACATATTTAAGCTCTTGTACCTCATGATCCATGACAGTATTTAGTATTGCTAACAGAGCAACTGGACAAAATGAAGCACTGTTAAAACGCCATGTCTTTTTTTTTAAGTTGGATACATTATTTCTACCAACCACATAAATAAATTATTTAACAGGATAAAGCAGAAAAAATGAATCACCCCCATATTTGCCTGATCAGCTACTTCCTCCTGTGAACTGTGGCGGAAATGTGGTTTTCTGTAAGTGTTATAAAAGTAATAACAATACTCTTACTCTGAAAACTGTATGGTGATGCAGTTTAGGACAATATTGATGATATATTGTTATCTCACAGCTTTAAAACATGGGATTTTGTGCTCACACACACACACACACACACACACACACACACACACACACACACACACACACAAATAAATAAATAAATAAAAAATCAATCACTCTTATCCTCATTCTAGTGAATCACACCCAGCTAGCCAGTCAGGAAAACATATGGCTACCTATCACAGTAAATCAAATATATCTAATAAACCACTAAACCACTGCACAACAGAAGGATGCCATATGTATCATGTTACAAAATCGACTGAAAACATAAACCAGACAGCTAAAATTGACCAATGCACATGGTACTGTCAAATGTTTAACTTCTTTTCAGTTCAAAAGGGTATCTCTTTAATGAGGAGATAAACACAGATGTGAGTGTTGAGAAAGTAATCACGCTCGACTGGGCAAAATCAGTGAAATCGTTTAACGTACAGCAGTGTTGTCTGATACTGACGGCAGGTTCTCTGAAAAATATTTTCCACGCACAAAGGCTCGGCTGTGAAGTCAAGTCCCTCCCTTAATTACCTGCTATTGTATCACACGTCTCCTGCCCATCCCCCGCCACAGTGGGGTCCCATTTTAACCAGGCTCCCCATATGCCCAGGCTCACTTGTTGGCCTTTCCTCTTTGCCACCATCTGGCATATTAGTTCAGCCAAAATGGAAAAAAAGAGTGAAATGGGGAGGGAGGGAGATAGAAAGCAAGAGAGAGAGCGAGTGTGTGTGTGTGTGTGTGTGTGTGTGTGTGTGTGTGTGTGTGTGTGTGTGTGCGAGAGAGAGAGAGAGAGAGAGAGAGAGCCAGACACAATGAGAGAGAGTTAGCCCATCTGCTCCATGCCAGACTCCCCAATCATTACTACACAAAAGCAACATTTAACCCAGCAGAGAAAAAAAAAAAAAATTCCTCAACTTGTTTCTATTCACTAACTAACGCCTGGATCTAGACTGCTGTTTGTCCTTATATAGACCCAACCATTCCTAGCCTAACCTTAGAGCAATGTTTCACTTGAAAATGCTGACCTGAAAATATTAAATTGTATCACAACATAATGAAGTCTTGCAAGTAAAAATTCTATTCTAATTCGAAATGGCACGAAAATAATGGATTTTTTCCACATTATGTGTTTACACTATTAAACTTTCAGTTCCCAACTTTGATTTTACTTACTCATTTACTCGTTTTCCAAACTGCTTAATACTCTTGAGTGAGGAATCCCTGGTTTCCACCCACAGTCCAAATTGCCCCAAAGCAGTGAGTGCGCGTGTGATGATTGTGTGTTGGTCCTGCGATGGTTTCAGGTTGTACTTCACCTTTGCCCAGCTTCGGCTGAGGCAGTCTCCAACCGACCCTAGTAGGATTAAGCAGTTCAGCAAATACATGAGTGAGTGAGTGAGTATCTTCTCCAGTGTTTGTCCTCTCAAATAAAGATATTCATCATTTAAAATGTTATTTTATGCTCTTTTAGATAACCATTGAAATATTGTGACTGCTTTGGCACTGAACGGTCACATTTACATTGTAACGCTTTTAAAGCTAACTAGTTACACAATATATTACAAATATAGCAAATGAAATAGTGTACTAGTGCAAAACTTGTGTATTTGATTTCCATATTACATGTTAAATCATACCTTTGGTATATTAGTGCTACCAGCTATTTAAAATGATCACATATAACATCAGTGGTTTCTTCCAGCTTCATCATTGGCTGTTTTCAAGATACGCGCGAGTGTTACGGCTCTAGGCATGCTCAGAATCATGTTGCATTTCTGATTGGCTGTTCCAATCTGGTAGAAATGCAAATTCGTTGGATTGGCAGGACTAAGTCGCTGACTCGTGCAGCATAACACATTATTATCCAGTGCTGAGCTGCACAAACAACAAGCGCAGAATACGCAGAATACATTTCTTTCCTGATGACTTAGCAAAACATTAGCTATGTAAGCCATTTTGGATTCACCATCATGCACATCTCTGGCAGCATTCTCATCCTCAGAGTCACTAAAATATAAGTTTCACTGTCTCCACAAGACATCAACTCTGCCCAACGCATTGATGTCACTTCCATGGAAAACTGCAAAGCCCTGCCGTTCAACACACGGCTAGTTATCCAGAAGATTACAGGTTTTGTGCTTTTTATGGTTATTTATGTTAAAATAAGCATCTGTATAACTTAAATGTGTTATATATGAATAATTTACACTGTAAGGATGACCAATACCTGTACTCTGAGTTTTTAACTAGTTTTGGGTTAGCAAAGCAACCCAACTGTTCTTGCTGTATATAGTCATCAATAATGTCCGCTATCTTCCTCAAAATATTGTTTTATTTATATATGTAATTGCTTATTGTGTATGACTTGGGAGGTTCGGAGTAGGTAACTAGAGAAATATTAGCCCATATATATATATATATCAGGATCGGTGTCAAGGAATCATTCGAGCACACACCATGACCGTCTGGGAAAATTCTCAAATTTTAGCACATTAGCTTGGTTGGCAGAATTTTTTGTTGTCGTTGTTGTTTGTTTATTTCTTTAAGTTATTTAGGTTATTTTTTTTAACTGCTGCTCCTGAAACACCAGTTTCATATCATACATGCATACAGAACAGAAGGGAAGTGATAGCCTAGTGGTTTAGGGTGCTGGATCGCTGATCAAGTCCCACTCTCCACAAGGTTGTCACTGTCTCCCCCACCCAGTGCAGCTAACTGGGTTATCAAAGGCCGGCCATGTCTCTCACTGTCTATGGTGTGAGGTTCATGAAAAAGAACCATTGCTGACTTTCGACGAGCGTAGGCTGCAAAGCCATCAGCATGTTTCCACCCTGCGATGGCCTGGTGAGCTGTCCAGGGTGTACTCTGCCCTCGCCCCGACTCTGCTGGGATGGGCACCAGCCTCCCCACGACCCTAATTAGGATTAAGTGGTTACAAAAAATGAACTGAACACAGAACAGATGCAGTCTCCATTCTCAAATAAGAATAGTTCTAGAATCACCTTCTTTCATAGGAATACACCCATCTGACTGACATTGCATTGTATCAACCACCCTTTAGATATTCTTGCAACAAACATGAGGATTTCGCCTACAAGTCAAGCATCCAACAGCAAGATAGTGAGGAGAGCGTCTTAGACTGATCTCCTCCAACATTCATTAATTGGTCGTTATTTTCAACAATAATTCTAGGTCGTTATGCTCAACCTCAAGAGGAACCCCTATAAGTGACTGGTGAAAGTGTAACACTTGGCTCAGATACTGCCCTAACATTCTCATAGGTGTCAGGTAGGAAAGAGAAAATGACCCACTCAGCTTCTTATCAAAAAGCCCTGGGAGCGTTAGTGCAGGTGGCCTCGATCTCTCCCTCCACTTGACAAACATGCACCACTGAGCACAGGTAGTGCGGCAGAAAGAGACTGACAATCAAAGCTTTGTCATCAAACAGGGAGCAGCACTGGGGCTAACATCCCCCCATCTGCCTTATATACAGTGAGCACACACTCACTTCGATCTGGTTTCTATCCAGCTTGTCATCGCAATGAACCCTCTACAGTGTTAAACCACAGGGGTGATACTGGAGACAAATACAAGATACACTTCAACACAAGTGGGTCTCGCTGGACATCCACATACATTTTTTATTAACCTGGTTTTCTGATTCTGATTCTGCACAATTTTTTTGTTATTAGCACCTGTCAATTGAGCTATTTTGGAATTTAATGGGTAAAAATGGACGCCTCCATGATGCACTGGAGCAATTAATGGCCATTGAAAATTTCTCAAAACACACACACACACACACACACACACACACACACACACACACACACACACACAGAGAGAAAAAGAAAAAACAACCACAGGCCATTTGGAACATACACCTGATGGACAGCTAATCTTCTTTGGGGGTAATACTTGTGATTTGCTAATGAAAATGATAAACAAGGGGCACACCAACCTCTGAATCTTTTAAATGTCTAATAGCACATCCAGATGCAGGGCTTACATAAAGCCAGCAACAAGGGCAGAACTCTATTCCTAGCCGTGCAGACACAGGACCTTTTGCATGGGCAATGAGCATTTCCGTCATATCATGCTCCTTTTCCAAGTCACTCCAATGCACAACTCTCTAACCAATACAGAAGAGTGGAGCACTGACGCTAGTAATAAAAATAACGAATCAGTCTAATTCATCAAAAGGGCTAGTTTTGACATAACGGTCGCAGAGCTTAGCAACATGATTTCATTAGCAAGGGGAGGGAAAAGAGGCTGTTCTGGGTAGCAGCTGTCACGCGCCAAACGAGCTGAGGTAAAGCCCTATTCTCAGCAAGCCTTTGCCGGTTTCAATTACGCACTAACCCCTGACCCCACGCAGCTTGGAACTGTGAGATATGAGGAGGTGGTGGCCTCTACGCCTTAAGCCTATGAAACAGAAAGGACCAGGAGGGGACTCAAGGCGCTTCCAAATGAGGAATTTATTTCACTGTCTGTCAGTGTAGTAAATGAGGATTCATCTCTTCTGGAGAGTGGGGCTTTGGATATGAGTGTGTGTGTGTGTGTGTGTGTGTGTGTGTTTGTAAAAGGGGATGAGGCTTGGTATTTACACACCTCCTTGGAACGCTTTTCTATAGACATGGCCATCCTTTAGAAAGACCACCTCCTCTGTTGCTCCTTCTGCCCTTTCTGACCTTCTGTCTGTGGTCAATGTGGAGATTGCCAAAAAGAGACAGCTGCACTTCAGGCTTCCCGCCTACAGCCCCTGTTGCTCTTAGAGCCTTTCTCTCATTTTAATGCCCCTGTCCCTCTTGGTCAATCTCTTTCCCTCCCCCTCTGAGTGCATCAAATGCTTTGAAGGCAAAAATGACCACCAAGACTTTGCTGGTGGAGAAATTTCTATAATAAACTTTCCGATTCTCTCATTCATTTATTTCTATATCCTTAATACCACTCATCTACTTACCGCTGGTATACAGAAATCAACAATTATATATTCATTCACTCATTTTCTGAACCGCTTAATCATAATTTTGGTCGCCGGGAGGTTGACATCCATCTCAGCTGACTGTGGGCAAAGGTGGGAACACCCTGGACAGCTCGCCAGACCATTGCAGGGCCACACTCACACAGCCATTCACACTCACAGCTAGGGGTGATTTGGAACAGTGAATTAGCTTACTGTACATGTTTTTAGTCTGTGGGAGGAAACTGTAGTACCTGGAGGAAACCCACACAAGCACAGAGAGAACATGCATACTCCACACAGAAACACCTGAGCTGGGAATCTAGGTTTTCTTGCTGTGAGGTGGACATGCTCACCACTACGCTATTGTTCCACCCTGCGTTAAGATTATTAATGTTAATACAGTGATCCCCCGCTACTTCGTGCTTCAGTTTCTGCGGCTTCAGTGCATCGCGGATTTTTCAAAAATCTTTCGAAAACTAAAAAATAAGCAAATTAAGGAAAAATAGGGAAAAGATTAAAGAAAATGCTGCAAAACAAGGCCAATTATGCAAAAAATCCCAAACAAACAAAAACAAAAAACAACCCAACAAAACTACTTACATTTTTATGTGAGGTACGCATCTGTGTGTGCGCACGTGCGCGTCTGTGTGTATTTATATTTTATTTACATCTTATGCATTATTTTTGAATGTTTAATTGTTATTATAAGCATTTATAGCGTTGAATATGTATATATTGATATTATATACACATCTATATGTAGTATACGTTAGTCAGGGGGTCGATCCTACTTTACGGAAATCGGCGGTCGTGGGGGGGCTCGGTTCCCATTAACCGCGGATAATGAGGGATCCCTGTATTTCACAGCTCAAACTATTTTATATCATTAGTTTTTTTAATTACGAAAAGTACAATGTGTATGAAACCTCAAAATATATCATGAATTTGCATCAGCTGGCATGCTATCAGTGAACAGGAAGAGTATTTGTAGAAACAATACACCACTGGAGGGCCTTTCTATGCCAGCAGTTCCTCGGTGTTATTGAATAAAAAGAGGGCAATCAATTTCAGCTTGTGGTATGCTCCCTGAAAGATGCTGATGCCTGCATTTCAGCTTTCATTCAGTAAGTATGCATTTTTCTCCCTAATTATGGTCAAATTACAGGCTCCAACTGTGGGAGCACCAGCTACTCCTCCCCCTATGTCCCATAATCCTTCACTCTTGCCATTTTACTGCCATGAAGTTGGCAAGAATGAGCATCAAGGGCCAATAAGATGTATCCTTTGGAAAATTGTATTGTACAAGGATACACTACACTGGTGCACTACATTGGGATTCTTATCCCAAGCAAAGTTCAGAGCGAAGGTATCATCTACCATGCGGCATATTAAATATTGCAATAACCATCACCACACCAAGATTTATTTAAGACTCAATCCACATGTGGTGGGGCTGGTGGTGTAGTGGTTAGGGTGCTGCACTCATGATCGGGAGGTTGTGAGTTCAAATCCCAGTTAGACCACTACTGTGCTAAGACCCCTGGGCAAGGTCTAACCCTCAAGTGTGCCTCTGTTCACCCAGCAGTATAATTGGGTACCAGTAAAAATATACTGGGAAGGAAACCTGCGATGGACTAGCATCCCATCCAGGAGGAGTTGAACTCCTGGTCACTTCATGCTATAGAAACCGGGGATAAGTGCTGGTCCGAAGAGCCACTATGGCTTGGGTGTAAAAAGACTTTACCTTACCTTACCAATCCACATGTAGTCATAGTAGTTACTTATTCCCTCACTCCCTTATTTGATGCGCTGTTCAATCTTATTAGGGCTGTAAGGAGGCCATGTCAGCCACCACTGGGCAAACTCAGAGTACACCCTACACAGCTTGCTAGATTATTGTTGGGCCAACACACACACATTGGGACAGTGTAGGGCAGTGGCTGAACCCAGCTTGGAGCCGGTCTAGAATGGAGAGGTAAGACGACTGCTTCCCTCCACGAGTCTGGGTGCTCACCTTGGGCAAGTGACAGTACACCCTTAGCCCTCCTTACCAGGATCACGGTGTATATGTACAACAAACGAGGTGAATACCCTCTCGGTAGTGCTTCCTACCCTATTCTCTTGTTAGAGGAAGAAGCTACCGATGCTGCTTGTGTCATAAAATGGGGGCAAAGGAAGGATCTTTCCCAGTTTGGCCCACAGTATTCACTTGTGGTGTGGCATCCCATGTGAATTACATAAGCTTTGTTAGACAACCACTAAATCACTAGTGGTTGCCGGCCCTAGGGCGACCAAACGAATGAATGAATGAACACACACAGCTGTTCACATTCAGACCTGGGGTGCTTTGGAATAGCCAATAAGCCTAGTGTACATGTTTTTGGACTGTTAAAGAAAACCAGTGCACCCATACTAAGCACATTTATGCAAGGGCAGGGATCAAAATTAGATCAGAATTAGATCAAAATTCATTCAAGGCTGATTTGACTTGGTTTAAATTTCAAATGATTCTAACTTTTTCAAAATGACCAGTATTCAGTGGAAACACCAACCTATTACTGTGTAGACACAAGTGAAACACCGTCTACTTGAAATATTTTAAATTATACCATAGAAGATCATAAATATTTCAAAAGGTTTAAAAATCCCTCTTAAAAGAGCCTGCTTACAGTTACTTAATCCACATGTAAGTCAATGAACTCACTGAGTTGAAATGTTACAGAGGGTTATGAGTCGAGTTGCATTGCACCACAGCAGAGCTGGACACCCTTCATTTGACACGCAGCCGGCTGAACAGTTACAGACAGCATGACAGCATGCAGAAAACAGTGGTTTGTGCCTTGGCAACAAGCCAGACATTCTACTGTTCTATAATGAGTTCTGCCACAGCAGAGGGTCAGAGAGATGTGATAAAAGCACACGAAACAAGAAGAGATTGGGAAGCTCTCTCAGAAACCACTTGATAAACATTTCACATTAAAAAAAATTCTCAAGCACTAAATATACAGTAATATCATATCATATTTATGCAGGTGGTAATTAGGGAAGCATTGATACCGATACTGGTATCCAGTGCAGTGGTACCTCACCTTATGATAGTCTCAGCAAACGAAAAATCCAGGTTACGAAAAACATTTTCCAAAATTTTTTGTCTCAGTAAACAATTTCTCCTTGACAAACGTGCCATTCAAACATTAAAACGCACCATTCAACCATTCAAACAATGCACAAGCTACTCTCCCATTGACTATCTTCCAACATCCCGCACCGCTGGCCTCCCATTGGCTAGGAGGGATGACGCAGCTCCCTCCCATTGGCTATCTCCCAACAGCTCTCCCCGCTGGCCTCCCATTGGCTAGTAGGGATGACGCAGCTCACTCCCATTGACTATTATGGAGCTGCATCTCCCATAATGCTTTTCGTGTACAGGACAGAGTTATTGTTGTTTCATGAGTTTTTTGAGTGTGCCCATTCCAACTTTATTATTTGACTCAGGCTTTTAGCCTTCCATAAACATTTGTAAGATTATAACTTTGCTAATAAGACATGGTCAACGCGCACGTGTGATTTCCGATGCAAGTGAAAAGAAGAAGCGGTTGAGTGATATCGCAAGGGAATATGGCCAAACCCATCTACCATCGGTCCGATATTGAAGCAGAAGGAGGTCTTAAAAGGTATGCTTTTATAATTTTTAAAGGGTTTTGGGGGTAGTATTGGGAGCCTTGGTACGAATCACACATTTTAAGTGTAAAATGCAGTTCAATTTACAAAAAATCTAGGTTAAGAAAAAGGCTTTGGAACGGATTAATTTTTGAAGGTGAGGTACCACTGTATTAAAGTTTAGTATGTCAATGTACATGGTCACACTAATGAAGACACGACACAAATGAGAGTGATCTGGATGGATTTCTCAAAGAAAAAAAATAATCGTCAAATTACCCCGTGCTAACGATTCCTATTATTCAATCACTCATTGGAGCCTATCTCAGCCAACATTGAGCGAAGGCATCCTACAGCCTGAACAGCTCACCAGACCATCACAGGGAGACAACACAAAACCATCCACACTCACATTCATATCTATGGACGATTTAGAATAGCCAGTTAGCCTAATGTACATGTCTTTGGTGTGGTGAGGGAAACCAGAGTACCCAGAGTAAATCCATGCAGACACCGGGAGAACTTGCAACCGTCAGACAAAATTGCCCGAGCCTGGCAAGCAAACCCAGAACCCTCTTGCAGTAAGGTGGATATACTAACTACACAGTGCCGCCAATCACGTTTTCATGTACTGTACAAGTCTGTAAACAAAATATAAAGCTCTGCATGTGGTCTTGGCTAACAGCATGTGACAACAACCAGCATGAACTCCATCTAAGAACCTATGTTGTTTGATACATTTTTAGTGATAATACGATGAGAAACAAGCAATTAATTTCTCATCTACTACGCTGGACAACACTCACCCTCTTTCTGGGGGGTCCTCTGTCTTCTTCCTTCCCACCTTTAGTAGTACTCTTGACATGCTTGGATGCCTTCTGCTCCCCAGGCTGTTTAATAGTGACACGGATTTCAGGGGGACAGATGTAGTTCTCCAGGCTCTTGGGTGGCTTTTTGGCCCGTTTGGTGGTTTGGATCTTCAGTTTGAGGCTGCCTTCTGAGAAGCTTGCCTCTTTGATGGAGAACTCCTGCTCCTCGAGGTTGTCTCCCTGTACCCACTTCTCGCTGTCCGCATTAGAGGTGACTTCCATGTCTTTACCCAGGCCGAGGTCTTCGTCCTCCTCATGCTCATGTGGCTCCCCAAGCCCCTTCACTGGGGTGGTTAGAAGGCCCACCTCGGTAAGATCAGCCCTGTTGATTGTGGTCACAGTGGAGAAGAACTCCTCGTTCCCTTTGGGCCGTGAAGGGCGAGTTAGTTCCCTTTGCTCCATCAATGATCCCAAGACGTGGTTCAAGACTAAGGAACCAGAAGAGAGCCAAGATGACACAAAAGGAGTGACAGTGTTCAGTCAGATAGGGAGGGGAACGATCTTGACTCTATTGCTCCTTGAAACGTACAAATCTTGCAAATGTATGCATTTCCTGGTGTGAGACTGTGAAGAGAAGAAACAGGAAAAAAATGAGCAGTTAAAATGGACTCTTTTGTTAAAAAAAGACAAGAAAAAATTCACAGTAGTCAAAGAGACTTGACTAGATCTTCATCAATTCTGTAATGAGTACAATTAATAACATAGCAGGCTTCATTGCTGAATAGAGCTTTAGGAAGTACAGCTGTGAAAATGCCCCACTGTATAATCGTTTTCCATTAACAAAGCAACATCAGTTAGCCTAACAAGACAAATGTCCCCGTGTTAAAACAACAAATTAATCTAAATGGTGGTCGAAGGATCTACCTTACACTAAAACGACTGGAACAGTGAACACCATTCACCCTGAGCAAACTCCCAGACACTATAATTACATCACTGACCACCTCATTTGCTCTGGTGGTCAATTGAGTAACCCCAGTTCTGGTGTGAAAGTGAACAAATGAGACCTCTATCCCAGTGATAAACACCTCTCAGACATCAGAGAGACGACAACCTGCATAGTCGGAGACCTGAAAAAACCCAATTAGACCTGAACACAACATGTCCGCTGCAGGCTTCTAGGCATGAAAACGGAAGCATAAATGAGCTTCACTCATTTCCTGTTGGCTAATTATAATGTGAGTGATGAGACAGATACAGAACAGGAGCTTGCTGGACTAGCAATGGCCAGACAACCTGAGAAAAGTGAAAGCACAGATGGCGTGTTTTCAGGAAAAACCCCACAATGTTTCATCAGGTTTGCTTGGAGAGGTAGAGGAGTACTATAAAAGATGCTAAAGCCCATGAGCATTCTGGAAATCTTTAAATATATGTGCCATAGGGTGGGGAATTTTATATATATATATATATATATATATATATATAGTTTATTTATATAGTATTTCGTAAATTGGGGGTCGACTATATATATATATAGTCGACCCCCAATTTACGAAATTAATCCGTTCCAGAGCCCTTTTCGTATTGCGGGAATTTTGTAAGTAGGGGTCGCATCTTACATGTTAAACGCCTAATTCGTTCCAAGGCTCCAGTCCTTGGACTGGATAAACCCCAATTTTGTATTAAATATGTGGTAAAAGTAAAAGAAAATTATTTATTAAACCATTTTATTATCATATTAAACCATTTTATTAACATATTTATAAATTAAACCATTATTAAACATTTTTATTAGCATACACACACACACACACACACACACACACACACACCTCTCTCTCTCTCTCTCTCTCTCCTTCTCTCTCGTGCACGCTGCAGGCCACGCCCACAAAACGTGGAATTCAAAGAGCATTCCCTGCTTGACAAACTCAACTTTACTTTGATTCCTTGAGGGATCGGGATGCCAGATAAGCTCAAATGCACCCACGTTTATTAAACATTTACTAAATTAAAACAACTTAAAAAACTAAAAACTAATGCATTATCTCTCTCTCTCTCTCTCTCTCTCTCTCTGTCGAGCTGCGGGCCACGCCCACAAGACATGAATTCAAAGCGTATTCCCTGCTTGACCATTTACTGAATTAAAACAACTTAAAAAACTAAACTAAATGGTTATTCTCTCTCTCTCTCTCTTGACTTGGATTTAAGTGAGGGAGAGTTACGCCGATCGTCAGCCTCACTGTCTCGTCCTGGTCTATCTGAGTCCAGTGGCACGACAGTCGAGATGGCTGGAGATAGGTCAGGATGCAGAGCATGGCCAGCAGTGTCCTGCGTATCTCACTGTGCCCTGGTTACGCTCCACGACGCTTTGCTTGGTACGCCTTCTTCTCCACTGAACTAATTTGGTGGTTCCTTCCGCACAATCAGCTGGACTCATCCTTTGCATGTGTGGGTAGACAGGTCCTACTCTTACCGACTGTCTTGTGGCATGAACACATGACAGTGGAGACTCGTGGTGGCTGGGACACCTAACCCCATCCCATGTCTAAAATACCTGCCCACTGCCCTATTTAGTATCTATACAGATATGATAAACTATGTTTTCTTTCCATTTCATTTTACGAACTGCTTTATCCATTATTAGGGTCACAGGAATCTTGGAGTGGGCAGTGGTGGTTTAGTGGTATAGGGCACTGGATCGCTGATCCTAAGTTTGGGGGTTCGAGTCCCACTCTCCACAAGGTTGTCACTGCCCCCCCCCCACCCCCCCCCCCCCACACACACACACACCCCAGTGCAGCTAACTGGGTTATCAAAGGCCGGCCATGTCTCTCACTGTCTATGGTGTGAGGTTCATGTAAAAGAACCATTGCTGACTTTCGACAAGAGTAGCTGCAAAGCCTTCTGCGTCTTTCCGCCCTGCGATGGCCTGGCGAGCTGTCCAGGGTGTACTCTGCCCTTGCCCGGAGTTGGCTGGGATGGGCGCCAGCCTCCCTGTGACCCTAATTAGGATTAAGCGGTTACAGAAGATGAACTGAATCCTGGAGCCCATTCCAAATGAGTCCAGGCGAAAGATGGAATACACCCCGAACAGCTCCTCAGATACACTAACGCCAACACACACTAGAATCAACAATATCCAATTAGCCTAATTAATAGACATGTCTTTGGACTGTTGGAGGAAACTACAGCTCACAGAGGAAACCCAGGCATTCATGGAGAGATCACGCAAACTCCCAAAAAATAAACTCGTCAGGCACAGGGGACGAACCCATAACCTTCTTACCATGATGCAGAAGTGCGTACCACTACATCACCATGCTGCTTGAATAAAAAGACATCTAATGGTATTATGCATGAACCTTTAAAATTATTTATGGTAAGCTACATGAATGAATTGTAATAATTATTTTTGATGGTAAAATATAATTGTAAATAGTTTTAGGGCATTTTAGGTTAAAAATGTATTTTAATAGTCTTTACGGTGTACCCCTGAGGTTTACTACCGCAACGATAAGGATAGTTAAGCACCATTTTTTCCACTGTGTGCCTTTATGGTTCCACCTCCTCACTGCTAAAACAGCACAGGATCATCGGGCCTTCCTCTTTCTGCCTGTAACTGATCAGGTTAGGAAAAAAATGCGAAGACTACATCTTGAAATGTTCGGAATTAAACCAAACAACAAGCCAAAGCATGTCACGGCAGTTCACTTCAATATGGCTCGATTAGTTACAATAAACCATTTCACGAACAGCCCTTACAATACTTGTTTAAGAACCTTAATACTCTCAAGTGATTCTCTTAGTCGCGCTCATGTTGTATGAGCACTGAAGGGTATTGACCAAGGACTGCGAATTTTACTCCTATCAATGGCAGAACTCAATCTTTCATCCCGCGTATCTGCTGCTGGCCTGGTGTCTGACAGCTCTCAACATCATTTTCCCTCATCGGCTTCCTGACAGGTGACAGATGAGAAGCGAGTAAAAACAACAGACATCATCTGAGTGCCTTTAATCCACAACGGAAAAAACATCTCCCTTTATCCATCACACAGTGACTATTGCAATGATGTAACTTTTGGTCCATTCTATGATGAGTCAAAAGCAGCCATTAATAAAACATTTATGTCACGATACATTATAAGATATTTATTATACAGACGCTCCCTAACTTACGTTTTTAATTGGTTCCGGACGGCCGAACGTAAGTTGAAAGTGAACGTAAGTTGTTACAGTGACGTACATATGACATATGACGTGTGACGTATGACGCTCACACTGTACTATACATCCTTAAATACCATTACCGTATCTCATAAAACACACCTAAATCAATTATTATACACATAACATTGTAAAATAATCTCAAATATATCAAATAATATCAACATTAATTTCAAATCAATTAAATTCAAGCAAAATAATTTCAAATCGATAAATTTTAATCAAATTCACTCATCAAATACAGTATCAAATATAACCTTTAACATTCTCTACAATGCAATCTTTCTGCTTGTAAATGGTTCCGATGGTCGACGGATGGTCACATGACATGAAGCTGAGTCGGCTCAGCTTCATGTCATGTGACTCACTTTACATGAAGCTTAAAACAGCCAATCAATGCTTACAATATGTGAGGCGCTCAAAACCAAAAGTAGTGCACTTGCTGAAAGTAGTTTACTTGCTTGAAATAAAGTGCGGGTTATACGGACTTCCGCGCAAGGGCGCCATTGAACTCGTTTAGTACTCAGCCTGCACTGATGTGAATCAGTAGAGCAGAGATTCTGTTTCTTGGGTTTTCATTAATTTTATAACTCTCTTTGCTTAACTGAGTATGCATGGTAGATTGTGCCGATCTGAGCAGATAGTTAATTCATCTCTGTGTATGAGACTTGCACCCATGCTAGTAGGCTTACACTTCTGACCAACCATATTTGCTTCGGGTTACAAAAGTCCACAAAACAGTGTAAACACAAAGATCACAGAGACGACGTCTTAACACAAGAGTAACACGCTATCGATCTATCTATATATATATATATATATATATATATATATATATATATATATATATATATAAATAACTAAACTTACTCGTTTGTAAATAATGGACGTAGCGTCATTACGTCATTGCGTCATTATGTCAGCGTACTACGTAGGTACGTCTAAACTCAAAATTTGACTTAAAAAACGTAAAAGTGAAAAAACGTAAAATGGATGAATGCAAGTCGGGGAGAGTCTGTATGTGACGCGCTCCACCAAATGTAGGCACTTGTGGCAACTGACACACGGAGCTTTTGAGACAAAGCACAGCTTCTCCGGATTTCCGATCTTTCAAGTAGGCAAGTGCACTTTGAATACTTGTTTATTACTCAACATTCACTTGCTTACTTGAAAGATCGAAAGTCCGGATAAGCCGCGCTTTGTCTCAAAACTCCATGTGTCAGTTGCAACAAGCGCTTACATTCGGTGGAGTGCGTCACATATAGAGTTTCCTGTGGTGTCTCGGGGGTTCTGGTAGGTTTAGTTATGAAAGAATACCTTTCGGTAACATACCGCATGTACTGTTTTGTTCACGGGAGCAAATAATTTGTGATGACAGTTTAGATGGAGGTGTGTTGAGAGGTCGAATAACAAAATAATAAAACTAAAATTACCAATACAATCAAACAAAATAATGCAATAACCACTTAGCAATGCTCTTATAGGCGCCAGGCTCTGTGTCCCTCTGTACCTATGGTGATGTCACAGTGACATCATCGCCTACTGATTGACCTTCACACTCTGTGGTGCTCCCACTATGAGGCATCCCACCTGCAAAGCTTTACACCCTGTTTCCAGTTTGGTATTTTTCATGCAGCCAGAAAAAAATGTTAACTGCAATAGACAGGTATATTTCCTATGTCATACCCAGCGTTCATGCAATCTAAGTCCAGATACAAGGTCTGACCAGATAAGAGCACTTAGCAAAGATGAATGACTGAATCGATCAATTAATGAATGAATGAATGAATAATAGCATTATACTAGATTTTTCCTTTAATTCGATTCTGTCCTACCACAACACACCCACCAACAGGTCAAACTGTAATATGTGCTTTTTCAGACACACACTAATACATCCTGTATCTTTTTGAATCTTTTTCTGCATCACAGGGTTGCTAAATGTTATAGGAGAAAAACACTACCTGCATTCTTCTGCATACACGAGCTCAGTGATACACTTCCAGTCGTAGCATTTTTCCGCCAGGATGTTGCTGGTGTTTGCACAAAGCCAGTTTTGCCTTGGTGTTGTTTGAGAATGCAACAACATTTTGACAAGTTGGAGAATTAAACGTCTTTGAACATGGTCAAGAGAAAAATCCTGGATTTCCATACACAGATTTATTTATATTAATTCATTCATTTTTTGCTAAACCGCATAATTCTGCTCGGGAAGGGTGGAGCCTATCTAGCATTATGGGGAAAAAAGGGGGACTATAAAAAGATTAATTAAATTAAGCCTAACTGAACAAATTATAATAATTATAATAAATGTTATAATAATAATAATAATAATAATAATAATAGTAATAATAATAATAATAATAATAAGTCATAGTCTAAAATACAATCCTTAAAAGTACCATAAACCTGGATATGAGTGCCGGTCCTAACGAATGTCAATCAGTTGATCAGTTGGGAAGAAATTATTTCAGGCAGAGTACATCTGCCTTGCTTGATTCTTATACGCACATTTTTAAAGTCATTACATCTTACATTTAAAGGCTGCCTGGGTAGCAATTTCTGATTTTGTTTTTTGCATGTTTTATTAAAATAGCAGCAATTTTCTTGTGGTCGCCCATCCCATATTCACTGACATCACTGGATACGAATTGGGTGATTTTATGGAGCCATGACACCAGTGTTGTTTTGGTAAAATGCATGAAACTGGTTTCAGATTAGGCACAAACACTGTGAAAAAAGAATAAAGCTTTTATTGGACTCCCACTAAAGATGGATGTTTCATTAGCAAGACTTGAATAAGTATATGACAAGATGTCAACATAACATGTAACACAGACAGACTGTACGAAAAGAAGAGAATTCATTATGTTACTGTGAACTTGACAAACTAGAAATGTATTTTCCTTTTGATTATAACGGCCACTTCACCTTAAAGGAAATCACCTGTGTCAAGCTTGCGTGAGTACTGAACACATCAAACCATGCCTTAGTCGACCACGGCATACACTTACCAGAGCAGAGTACCGATGCACACTTTCACAAGGTCCCAAAAAAATCGCACACTACACATGCATGGTGCCCTGTGTAATACAGGGATCCCTCACTTTCCACCGTTAATTGGGACCGAGATCCACAACCGCCGCATTCCGCAAAGTAGGATCGACCCCCCCCCCCCCCGACTGACGTATACGTACATGTATATGTGTATATAATATCAATAAATACATATTCAACACTATAAATGCTGCTAAAACGAATTAAACATTCAATAATAATGCATAAGATATAAATAAAATATAAATACACACACATACAGATTCGCACCTCACATAAGTAAGTAGTAAGTAGTTTTGATGGGGAGGGGTTCATCAGTTCATTTTCTGTAACCGCTTAATCCTAATTTGGGTCACGGGGAGGCTGGTGCCCATCACAGCCAACTTCGGGCGGGGGCAGAGTACACCCTGGACAGCTCGCCAGGCCATCGCAGGGCGGAAACACGCCAACGGCTTTGCAGCCTACTCTTTATGAAAGTCAGCAATGGTTCTTTTACATGCCACATAGACAGTGAGAGACATGGCCGGCCTTTGATAACCCAGTTAGCTGCACTGGGGGGACAGTGACAACCTTGTGGAGAGTGGGACTTGAACCCCCAATCTTTGGATCAGTGATCCAGCGCCCTATACCACTAGACCACCACTGCCCCTGGGGGAGGGGTTGTTTTTTGGTTTTGTTTGTTTGGATTTTTTTTTTGTATAATTGTATCATAAATTTTCCTTAACCTTTTCACCTGTTCTTCCTTAATTTCCTTATTTTTTAATCCGATGGATATTTAAAAAAAAAAAAAAAAAAAAACGCAATACACTGAAGCCGCATGAATTGGAGTGCGAAGTAGCGAGGGATCCCTGTACCACCTACTCGCATAAGGTCGAACCCGTTATGTGCATGAAAAAGTACTTTGCTACAGATCTTTTGGTTTGTTGTTATACGGAAACACACACGCTTTTCAATTTTCAAACACTTCATTCATTCATTCACCAAACTGATTAATCCTACTTGAGCCACAGGAAGACGGGAGCATAATTGGGATGGGACACTGGGAGCAAGGCAGAGTACATCCTGAATAGTTCACTAACCTATTGCAGGGCCAAAACACAACCATTCACACCCACATTTAGGGACAATTTCAAACAGCCTAATGTTTATACCTTTGGACTGTGGGAAGCACCTCAAGGAAAACCCACACAAGCCCAGGAAGAACATGAAGCCTGTATACAGAATCGTGCAAACCCGGGACTCAAACCCATGACATTCCAGCTGTGAGGCAGGCGTGCCAACCACTAAGCTCATCTAATTAAAAAAATTGACAGTGAAGTATTAAGGTCCTCAGGGTATCCCTTTCATTAAACCGATCAATTTATCAATTGAATTAATAGAATTATTCGAACTTTGAGAGAATTTTCTTTAACTTTATTCTGTTCGAGGTCAGGTACGAATCCATTGATTGACAGAAACATCTCTACTGTAGTAAATACACAGATACCCATGTCTGTTCTAAAAACTCACAAACCAAACTAGCTTTGGAATTCTGCTTTTCTCTAATAACCACAATATTAATCAGATCTGAGTCTAAAGCTCATATAACAATAACCCCTATCTGGCCCTGCAGGCAAACCAACTGCGAGCTAATTGTCCGAGACTACAGTCTGTTCAAAAAATAGGTTTATTACTTTTCACAAATATGCCAGAGGCATATGCTGGATTTTCTGCTAATTGCATGAAAGAGTTCTGTGTCAGCAATGTCGCCTCTGGCCGCTGCTTCTGAAGGGAACAGATTCAGACGCTTGTCCTTCAGGGCCTTTGTGCACTGATCTGCTCTATCCTCTTTTTTAGGCGCATCTCAATTAGGATGATCACAGCTTTGTGTTACAATTATCTTAATGTACATTCACCGTAACACACACAAAAAAAAATCCCTTAATTAGCACAATCACAATGTACCTATTTTAGCCATGCAACTGATGCTTTGTGCTTTAGCATGTTAGCAAGCACGGAAGAAACAGAGATAATATTTCAGACAGGGCTGGCTGGGTGACAAAACCTAAATACTACCATATCACAATACCTTATATCATTTTCATAATAATATTCATCATGAAATTTGTAAAGTGATACGAAACAGGGCAGCTCATTTATTATTTGTAGCTGAGCTCCTGAACAGAGCACAACAGGCATGGGACGTTATTTGGATAAGATTTGGACAGTAGTCTGATGTCCATGCCACAGGAAACTCAATAAGGATGGCTCCACACTGAGTTGATGCTGATTGGTTGTTATGTATCACTCACTTACTTACATGACCACAGCCAGAAATAAGAAGAGTAATTATTAATAATGAAACTGAAACTGCAGAGGCTCATAACACCACCACTCAGACTTGCACAGAATTAATAAAAACACATAGTCTAACTGAGGTAGACAGGCAAACTTTCATTGTGCGAAACTGTACTGAAAATGAAAGAGACAGGTTCGAAACTGACTAAAATGTCACGTGATGCAAATACATTCGGAAAGCAGCTAGAGAAAGACAATGAAAAGAAAACTAAGCATTAACTTTTCCTACTTTTGTTCTGGACCGTAGTCGGAAAACACAAAAGAGACTTTTTATTTTCTCCAGGAAACCTATTAACTCTGAGGAACTGCAGGATTTATTAACATACATCACTGTACATTCACTACTGCTAAAATGTCACTTGCCACAGTCTCTCTCTCTCTCTCTCTTAATTTGCTCTAAATACAATACTAGCATCGCGCTCCCTCTCTTGCCATGCACGTTTACCATGACAAACTGCTATCTGTTAAAGGAGCCACAGTACTCCTATAGCACGGACCTCGGACACTGATCAATAGAGATATCTATTAGATTTCCATACATGGGCAGTGTCTCATTCTTTATGCTATAATATTGCCTCCAGAGAGCCAGGGGGCGCTTATGTGCTCCTGTGTACACCAAACCTGCAGTCAGTTCAGGCTCTCCAGACACACTTATCATAAAAGCACGCCACTCCCAACACAAGGCAAACACATTTATGCTCTCATATGTTGTGTTTTTGCACTTTGCTCCAGAACTCTACCTGTATTTACTTTCCTTTTTATTTCCGGCGTTTTGACATTGTTTTCCTTATAACTTTATGGTGCTTATGTCACGTTGGGGTTCGCAAAGCCCTGTTTCTCCCATTACTTCTGACAGTAAGATTATAATATACTGTAATAGCTGAAGTGTTTATTAGGCTATTTCTACACAATGTGCTCCATTATACAGACTTTCCTTTCATGTCATGTGGTTAATTTCTGGATGGGCATTGATCATTTTGTGATGTCGCGATACTCACAATATTTGTCATGATGGCTAGCAATATGAATATGAGAAATGACAAGTTATCGAATTCATTCTGCAACGTGAAACTCAAGCTCTGAAAAAGAAAAACAGCACATTGAACCCTTGAAGCTCTGGAAAATACTTGACAGTAAATAAAGGAATAAACATGAAAATTGGGCTGGTTAAGTAAACAGATTAACAGTGTTTGCTCCTCCCTGGCCTGGCTATCACACATACTGTGAGTGTGAAAAGATTCCATCCAGTAACTCAGCCCCTTTTAAGGCGATGAACAGAGCACAGTGAGACCGCCTAACAAAAAAAAAACAAAAAAAAAAAAAAAAAAACTCAGCCTTGCCAAAAGTCGACATGTTCACACTTTGCTCCAGCACAGCAACAAATACTAGGGAAACCTTTCAGGTGCAATATCATGTCCTTTGAGTACAGGATGGCAAAGGAGGCAGTTCCCAAAGTCAAACACAAGGTCACTATAGCAAACTTTCTGTTGCTGCATGATAAAAAGCTCACATTTCTCCAGCTGACAACACATTCATGAATCCTAACGGCTTTTACCAGGACAAAGAGATGATATGACGCAGGAAGCACTCTTACAGCCGACAAGTCACGAGTCCATTCGCGCTTGTCTCATTCATCTATTCAGTGCGTCGATGGGCCAGCGTTTGAACACTTGTCAGCTACAACCCCAATGATACATTCATAAGCTCTTAAATGAGAACTTTCAAGAAAGAAGCTGTCAGGAGAATACGCGGCTCACCTCCTAGAGAGAACTGACCGTATTCCCTGTGTAGAGATTAGCTTCTCTGGAGTGGCAGAGTTGACAGCTCTCTCAGAGAAGCCAAACAAATGCCTGGAAATCCTCCACTCAATACTCAATTCATCTCCCTTGGCCACAGTTGTTCAAGGAAGACCTCAATGACCATAAAAGCGATACATTACAGATGAAAAACTGCAGCTAAGACCAGCTAAATACAGTACACAATGCGTCAGAGGTTGAGCAGTAACATCTAATCCATCTCTGGTTGCATGAATGGGTGACGTTGGTTGGGTTAGACGTCAATACCATACACCACTGTAGCTGTCCATGATTACATCCTATCATTTTTGAAGCTTGGACAGAAACTTGCTGTGGACTGGGAAATGACAGACATTCCAGTCTGGCAAATATGGTTTATTCAGACGCTTATGGTGCTAGGAAGCAGCGCTGAATGCTGAATATAAGGATTTTTTAACAACCAAGCATTGTTCGTGCAAGCTAACTCAGCAAAAACATCTGTCAGCAACCCAAAAAACATCTGGGAAATATTCCTAAAGCATAGCTCATCTGGCTCCAATGATGAAAACACCAGCAGTGGCTCATTTAATTAAAGTAATTTCAAGTTCATAGTCACACCACTTTTGCAGGATAAAATGATTGACATTCACAGAGGTTAAAATATACAGCAGTAACCTTTTTTTTTTTTTTTTTTTTTTTAATCAGTGAGCTCAATATTACCACATAATTTTGCTTTAACAAATCCAGTGGCATAGAATAATCTATACATCCTCTATACATCCAGCAATGCCTAAGTATAATCAGGTCATTATTTCTCTCTTTTGGTGCTATTATATAAAAGCCACAGTCTTACATTTCTTCATCGTCCACTTTTCTTTAAGCAGAATTACTAATGCATGAATGTTCTATTCCAGCTAGATGGGTTTTTTCATCTGATGAGACAGGAATTTAAACCACAGTGTGGAAAACAAAATGGTTCGAGGGAAAAAAAAAAAAAAAAAAAAAAAAAAGTCCTCCCCCTCCTCCCCCGCGTCTCACTGCCAAAAGGTGTTCTTGCTCTGATAGTCTATTTGGAGCGGCTGCCAAAAATGAGATTTGTCCTTGGATATCTCCCACTCTTCCTTTGTCTCTTGTCAAGACTTGGACGTCCTCCAGCGAAAATCATCCTAGCCAGGAAAGAGGGAGATCTATCCACACATATCAACATCACTTGTATTTGTGCTGTAGTCAAACAGTGCTGCATTCCTGTAGAGCAAATCAAATATGCTATACGTGGAAGTAACGTCGTTTTACTTTTATATTCAGGGGGCAGAACTCATGGAATTATGGGTGTAATGCAATACTACTCTCTGCACCTGTTAAGGGCTTCAAATATCCACATCTGTGTTTGGATTTAGGCCCAAAGTGTCAGCATTTTCTGTCAATTCTCATTCTGAAGTCAACCACATCACTCAAGTTCACAGTGTATCACAACTAGAGATGCTGAATCCCTATATGGAACCATGTGACTTTGGGTTTAACAATGGTATATTCCCCATAATGCATGAGGGTTAATAGCCACCTCAGCGCCAATTGATCACCGCGCACTCAACACACCCGTTTCCTTAATCAGAATACAGTAGTAACAGAAATATGAGGCTCCCCATCACCTTCACTAATAGCCCCCACGTGTCCCAGTCATGATAAACCTCACATACCATGGAAAATCAGGTTGTCACGGCAACTAAAATTATGACAAGCAATGTAAATAATTTTCATGCATGCCTCAGTCCTGCCCCAGGCTAATGCATAGCATTAGTCTCCATTTCCAAGTCTAAGGCAACCTCAGCTTATAAAACTCCAGTTACTTGAACTGGATGAATCATCTCAGCAGGGCTCTTGCTGCTCTAAGCAAATCTGTGAGGCAAAAACCTCCCTGTCATTAACCACATGTTTAATTAACAATATTCCCTGAACATTAGTCTAACTCAGTGAATGAATATTGAAGCAGATGTTCATATACTGCCTCATATTTTACAGCTTTTCTACCCCAATAAGCTCATTCTCTACTTCAAACTAAAGGCATTAAAGACTTTATTACAACCGTGCATTAATGCATGTGTAATAACTGCATTACTCATCTTTCAAACAAGTACCTTCTTCTGAACCATGTTATAAAAGTGGCCACATATAACATTATGTAATGGGTGCATATCTGTACTGCAGCACTGTAATTTTTACCAATAGTCATACACACAGGTGCTTTGTTCTACTATAACCAAGCACTGGGGATTAGTTTGAAACATTTGATTTCGTTGCCAAAATGAATTATCCTTTATTAAGGTCATTGGGAAGCTGGAGCCCATCCCAGCCAATTGGGGCAAAAGATAATAAAAGGTACACCGTAAACATATTGCCAAACCATCACCAGGCCAATACACATAAACCATAAACACTGACATTCACACCTGGGACAATCGAGAATACAGTAAAACCTCCGCTGACGAACGCTTAAGCTCACAAACTTTTCGCCTCAAAAACATTAAATTTGCGAGCATATAGTCTCTGCTGACGAACTAGTTTTCGGCGGACGAATCAAACCACGCGGTCGAACAGCGCCACGGTGGCGGCCACGAGAAGCCGACGCACGCTCACGGCGTCACAGTTCGTCACCCCCTTTCTTTGAGTGCGGAAGTGGTTTGTGTTTGCTAGACATTTTGGACCATATTGAGTGTACTTTTGCTATTATGGGACCGAAAGACCCACCACAGGCGGAGATCATTGAAAAACACGAACGAGGTGTGCGTTTGTGTGACTCAGCGTCCCAGTACCAGTACGCTAAGTCTACCATTGCTCCCATCCTTAAGAACAAGGAAGCTATTAAGGGTGCGTGTGTGGCTAAGGGTGTTTCCAAACAGTAGGCGTTTCCAAACACTCCTTCCAAACAGTAAGTCCCTCCCTCCCTCCTCCTCCCACTCCATTCCATCAAGCCATCAGCTACCATCACAAAGGTAAATAAAACCACTTTATTATACAGTACAGTTTATTTCTTTAATTACAATACAATAGCACATTTATTATACATAAAATAAGGTATATTTTTGTGTAGTTTTAAGGCTTATTTAGTAGAAAATTATGTTTTATGGGGACCTGGGAACGGATTATTCTCATTTTAATGGTTTCTTATGGGAAATAAATGTTCGGAAGACGAACTTTTCGCCTCACACACACTTTCTGGGAACCAATTATGTTTGTGAGCTGAGGTATCACTGTATTCAATCAGCCTAATGTACATGTCTTTCAAATGTGGAATGAAACCAGAGCACCAGGAGGAAACCCATGCAAGTACAGGAAGAACAAGCAAACTCCACATAGAGACACACTCACCAGGTACTTGATCCCAGAACCTTCTTGCTGTGAGGCGGATGTGCTAAACCATTCACCATTCAAACAGTATTGTCGAATAGTGTTGTACACAGTACGCAGTCATATTTATATCATATATATGAATATTCATGTTTGTTACAGTCAGTGGTGGCGAGGTGGTAGGGTGCCGGATTACCGATTCCAAGGTCAGGGGTTCAAGTCCCACAATCAGCGGATTGTCAGTTAATGCTCTCCCAGTGCAGCTTATTGGGTTATCAAAGGCCAGCCAGGTCTCTCACTGTCTGTGGTGAGAGTTGTAAAGGAATCATTGCTGACTTTTGTCAAGAGTAGGCTGCATAGCCATCAGCGTGTTTCTGCCCTGTGATGGCCTGGCGAGCTGTCCTGGGTGTGTACTCTTCCTCGCCTAGAGTCTGCTGAGATGGGCGCCAGCCTCCTCGTGACCCTGATTAGGATTATGCGGCTCAGAAAATGAATGAATGAATGTTTGCTTCCGTCCATACTATTTGATAAATCAACTGCAACATTTGGACGGCAGCCATTATTGCACTTTTTGCACACCTCTGGGTATAACTGATCTGATAACGATGTCCTTTCACTTGCACTGACTATCTTCAAGCCACTCTTTCTAAATTATGGGAAACCTCAGAGGCATGATGGTATTGTGCATTAAGACAAATTATGTTGTGTGTGTACCTGTCAGATCTGTGTCGTGTCAGTCAACACCATAGAACGTTGCAGCATAAATCCTGCAGATGGACCAGAGGAAAAACAAACACTGATGCAGCATGTCGAGATAATATTGACTCTGACACCGACACTCAACATCAGTGCGTCCCTATGTATTTAAGTAAAGCATAGATTACCTCACACTTCACCCAAAATATCTGATCAGCTACTACCTGCATGCTGAGTCAAAAACCATGATGAAGCAGAATGATCATCCCTGCAACACTCTTTACTTTATATCATTTTAATTAAAATGTAGAAAGTCAAATTCTAGATGTGGTGGGTGGCACAGTGAGGAGCATTGCAGCCTCACACCTTCAGGATCCCCAGTTCACTCGCGGTTGTTTGTCTATGTGGAGTTTCTAAGTTCATGGAATTCCTCCAGGTTTTCTCCCAGCTCACAAAACCATGCATGTAGAGGACCTGCTGAATTTTGCCCGAGTGTGCATGAGGATGTCAATGTGTATGCACGGTGGCCTGCAATTGGCGTCCCATCCAGAGTGTTTTCCCTGTAGGACTTACAGAATATGAAAAAATAAATAGAACTGCAGTTGTTCGGTTCATTTTCTGTAACCGCATAA
>CM045734.1:38476063-38598563 GCA_024760905.1 Plotosus lineatus
GATTAAGCAGTTACAGAAAATGAACTGAACTGAACTGAATGTTGTAATTAGTTAGTTTGGTTAATCAGAGATACTGCCATGGCCTGGCCAGGGTATACCCCACCCTCGCCCAAAGTCGGATGAGATGGGCACCAGCCTCCCCGCAATCCTAATTAGGATTAAGCGGTTACAGAAAATGAACTGAACTGAATGTTGTAATTACTGTAATTAGTTTTGGTTATTCAGAGACACTGCCATGGCCTGGCAAGCTGGCCAGGGTGTACCCCTCCCTCGCCCGGAGTCGGATGAGATGGGCGCCAGCCTCCCCGCGCTGCTAAATAGGATTAAACGGTTCAGAAAATGAATGAATGAATGAATGAATAGTCAGAGACATACATTACATCTTTTAATTTAATAATATTTTCCAGAACAATGTGAGCATTGAACTCAATTACATGATAGTAAGACAGTAAATTAGCAGTCACTGTAACATTAAACTCAATCTCTTTGCAATTATTATTATACTTAAAGTGTCACCGACACCATAAACGTTTTTATTTGATTTGTTTGGGGATGTTGGGGGAAGAGATAACAAGGCATAAACATTGGCAAAGACAGTCTCGCTGCTCACTTATTACAAGCATTTGCTTTGTCGTTCTGCCCTTTCATAAAGATACTATAGTGCATAACATTTTATGGCTCCTTGCCTTGTTATTTCCGTCCCTGGCACAAGGCCATTATTGCAGTATTTGTTGAGATGCCAAAGATGAGCATTACAACAGACAGTCTGATGGCTAAATGAAGGCCTTTTGAGCTGATTAAAGAATGGTGTTCACCCTTGAACAGCACACCCTGTACTTCTGTACTTTCCAAGTAAAAACACATGTGATGTTACACACAAAAGAACTAAAAAATCCAGAATGTGATCCAAACACATAGGATGAAGCAGCCTGAGTGAATGCTAAAATGCCAAAGTGCATGTGGTTTCATAAACTTTACGAATAAATATGTTAAAATTTTTGCACCAACACAAAGAATAAGGGTCCTACATGGTCCGAAAGATTTGTTCGCTTCAGAACCCTGAAGTAGACATGTCGGTATCCTCATTCATCATTAACCGCTTAATCCTAATTAGGGTCTCGGGGAGGCTGGAACCCATCCCAGCCGACTCCGGGCGAGGGCAGAGTACACCGTGGACAGCTCACTAGGCCATCGCAGGGCAGAAACACGCCGATGGCTTTGCAGCTACTCTTGTTGAAGGTCAGCAATGGTTCTTTTACATGAACCTCACGCCATAGACAGTGAGAGACCTGGCCGGCCTTTGATAACCAAGTTAGCTGCACTGGGGGGGACAATGACAACCCATGGAGAGAGGGGCTTGAAACCCCAATGTCGGTATCCTTATTGTGCAAATGTCATAAAGCCATGAGCTTGATTTTGTTGTCGTGTCCAGACACACGTGCCCACACAGGTAAAACAATAAATAAAAAAAATAATAATAAAATAAGGCAGGAAAAATTCATTGCAGGCGAGTGCACTTGAATTTCACAGCTTATTCTCTTACTTTGTGTCTGCATGTTTCTTGCTGGTTAGTATTTTGTAGATGTCAGCTCAAATTATTGGATAAATTCACTCATCTGCTGAACTGCTTAATCCTACTCGGGTTGCGAGGTAGCTGGAGCCTATATCAGCCGACATTGGGTAAAGCCAAGGTACACCGTGAACAGCTCATCAGACCATAGCAGGGCCAGCACTTACACAACGATTACCACGTCTTAGATACACACATATAAGGGCAAGTGGAACAGCCAGTTAGGCTAATAATAATAAAATAAGTGAGGAAACTCAAATACCCGGAGGAAACCCACGCAGGAATAAAGAGTACATTCAAACTCGAAACAGAAATGCTCGAGGCCAGAACTTGAACCCAGGACCTTCTTGCTTTGAGTTGGGTGTGTTAACCACAATGCCGCTGTTACACCCCTTTTGTACCAGTGCAGTGTAAAATTTTGCTTATACAGATTAAAATTTCTCAAAATAGGATGCACCCCGTTGAACGTGCAGTAATGGACCATTAAAATTTGACAAAATATGTGAGAGTGAGAAGATGTGGAAAAGGGAACTTTTTATTTCAATACTTCTATCTTTTTATTTTTCATATTTAAAGATAAAAGAAAATATTTTACAAGCCAAGTGTTCAGAATAATTTTCCAGCTGTTTTAAATCAATAGTTTGAAATCGAAACAGTATCTCAGCACTCAGACACTGTCTAGAAAAGGCCACCCCACAAAACGCAGGGTCCGGGCCTGAGAGAAAACCACAGACAGACATGCCAGCGATCACTTTGAAGGAGCTACAGTAATTTCAGCGGTTGAAAGAGGATAAAGGTACATCAGTCCAAAGTAAGAGATTTTCATAAAACTGGTCTCTGTGGGAGGGTGCCAGGAAGAATCCATTACTCAAAAAGAATCATGTGAAAGTACATCTGGTGTATGTCTGAAAGTAAGCCTGAGACTGTGACCTAGCTACAATGTGGGAAACTTCGCTGAAGTCGGATCAGACAAAGATAAGAATTTTTGGACAAAGTTCAAGGCACTTCGTGTGGTGCAATCCTCATGCCTTAAGCAACATTCCGACAGTAAAAAGGGTTTCACACGATGTTGTTCAATCAGTATATAGGACAACTTGCATTAAATGAAAGAAGTAGAGAGAAGAAAATCAGAGATGTTTGGGCAGTGATCTGCAAAAGTAACATTGGATTGATTTCATAGTGGAAGATAGACAGACAGACAGACAGACAGATAAGACTGGCATGAAGACATAGTGGTTAGTACATCTGACACACAACAAGAAAGTCTTGGGTTTGATTCCTGGGCTTGTCAGTTTCTATATACTACATGTTCTCCTGTGGGCCTTGTCCTGGTGTTCTGGTTTCCTCCTACAGTCCAAAGATGTGCAGTTCAGTTCATTTTCTGTAACCGTTCATTTCTGTAACCGCTTCATCCTAATTAGGGTCACGGGGAGGCTGGTGCCCATCCCAGCCAACTCAGGGCGAGGGCAGAGTACACCCTGGACAGCTCGCCAGCCCATCGCAGGGCGGAAACACGCTGACGGCTTTGCAGCCTACTCTTGTCGAAAGTCAGCAATGGTTCTTTTACATGCCTCACATCATAGACAGTGGGAGACATGGCCGGCCTTTGATAACCCAGTTAGCTGCACTGGGGGTGAGGACAGTGACAACCTTGTGGAGAGTGGGACTCGAACCCCTAACCTTTGGATCAGCGATCCGGCGCCTTATACCACTAGACCACCACTGCCCCTTTCTGTAACCGCTTAATCCTAATTAGGGTCACAGGGAGGCTGGCACCCATCCTAGCTGACTCCGGTTGAGGACAGGGTACACCCTGGAAACACGCTAACGGCTATGCGGCTACTCTTGTTGAAAGTCAGCAATTACATTCCTTTCACCATAGACAGCGAGAGACATGGCTGGCCTTTGATAACACACTTAGCTGCACTTGGGGCAGTGACAACCTTGTGGAGAGTGGGGCTTGAACCCCCAACCATAGGAACAGTGATCCAGCACCTATAGCACTAGGCCACCACTGCCCTCCCAAAGATGTGCACATTAGGCTAATTGGCTGTTATTTTAACACTAGATGTGTGTGTGTGTGTGTGTGTGTGTGTGTGTGTGTGTGTGTGTGTGTGTGTGTGTGTGTGTGTGTGTGTGTGTGTGTGTGTGTGTGTGTGTGTGTGTGTGTGTGTGTGTGTGTGTGTGTGTGTGTGTGTGTTGCTGGGCCTGTGTATACACCACCTTTTCCCAGTTTTGGCTGTGATAGCCTAGTTGCGTTAAAGCAGGGTATTTCTGTGTGGCGTGTGCGTCGGTTTTCTTTGGGTGCTCCAGTTTCCCTTTACAGTCTAAAGCAATGGTTCTTAACCTTGTTGGCGGTACTGAACCCCACCAGTTTCATATGTTTATTCACCGAACCCTTCTTTATTTTGTTTTTCAAGACATAGATTTGTTCTGGGGCACCAAACTGAACTGTGCATTACCATCACTGTGTTCAAAGAACAAAACCAATACAATGCATGAACTCCGCCCATCAAAACTACTTACATTTTTATGTGAGGTGTGCATCCGAGTGTGTGCACGTGCATCTGTGTGTGCGCGCACGCGCGCGCATCTGTATTTGTTCAGTTCATTTTCTGTAACCGCTTCATCCTAATTAGGGTCGCAGGGAGGCCAACTCAGGGCGAGGGCAGAGTACACCCTGGACAGCTCACCAGGCCATCGCAGGGCGGAAACACACCGACGGCTTTGCAGCCTACTCTTGTCGAAAGTCAGCAATGGTTCTTTTACATGCCTCACATCATAGACAGTGAGAGACATGGCCGGCCTTTGATAACCCAGTTAGCTGCACTGAGGGGGGGGACAGTGACAACCTTGTGGAGAGTGGGACTCGAACCCCCAACCTTTGGATCAGCAATCCGGCACCTTATACCTCTAGACCACCACTGCCCCTTGTCTGTATTTGTGTGTATTTATATTTTATTTACATCTTATGCATTATTTTTGAATGTTTAATTGTTATTATCAGCATTTATAGCATTGAATACGTATTTATTGATATTGTATGCAAATAGACATGTGTGTATATGTCAGTTAGCGGGGGATTGATTCTACTTCGCAAATCATGCAGATAGGAAGCTGACTAGCATCACGTTCCGTTATATATGTGAATCCATGTTGTACATATTCGTCCGACCACTTTCTTTTTTTGCTCAACATAGTAAGGATTAAAACGTTCAGAAAGAAATCACACGACGTACCATCACAACAGTCACAATTCGACTACAGAGCACACCAAATTTCCTGCAGCACAGATTGGCCAAGCAATGTAGCGTGATCACCTGCAGCCAGTGATGGCCAAGCAGGGTGTGTCATCATGAATATGAGTCGGATGTGTGTCTTGACCTCCGCCGAACCCCTGAGACTGACTCACCGAACCCTTAGGGTTCGATCGAACCCAGGTTAAGAACCACTGGTCTAAAGTCGTGCACATTAGGCTAATTGAATACTCTTGATTGCCCCTATATAGATGTGGGCAGTGGTGGCTAAGTTTGTTAGGGCTCTGGGTTACTGGTGTGAAGGTGATGGTGATGTAACATGTCTACCTCACAGCAAAAGGGTCCCAGGTTCGAGTCCTAAGCATGAGCGTTCCTGTGTGGAGTTTGAATGTTCTCAGTATGCTTGTGTGGGTTTCCTTCTGGTACTATAGTTTTGTAAAATCGAAAACCGTGTACATTAAGCTCAGTTCCAAATTTCCCCTACGAGTCAGTGTTAATGGTTGTGTGTGTTGGTCCTGCGAAGGAGTGCATTGTGCCTTCACCCAGTATTGACTGAGATAGGCCCCATCCTCCCCTTTTCCCTAATAGAGAATTAAGTACGTAGTTTCGCAAGTGAGTGAGTGTCACAAATACAGTCACCTGTAGATTTACAATTTTTTAAAGGATATACATTATTCGTTGGATGCTCTTTGTATTAAATGCTGGGTTTTTTTTTTTTTTTTTTTTTTTGTGCAATATATTCTTTTAAAAGCCAGTCAATAATATTGGTTAACATCCATTCACAAGGAAGTCCTTGCCTGCAGAATTAATGCAATGTGGACACAAATGCAATTTAAGGCACTTAACGAGAGTAATCGAGCTTCATGCGAGACGAATGAATACTGACAGGGTAATTAATTTTCTTCTATCATCTATTTTCATGCCAGAGTACATGCTTCACCTCTCTCACCCTGCAGACTTCATATGAGCTTATAGCTCAGCTGTGTATTGATTAGGAGGGGTTTGTAATGATACACTGAGACCTCTTCAATATAGAGGTCAGCCGCTGTTCCCTTGACAGCCAATCAATGTGTTGACTGTGTTAGTAAATAATCCTCATAGGTCAAACCGAGGAAATCACAGAGAATGGCAGAGATGCAAAGAGGTCCAGCAATTTTTTATTTTTTTTTTTTTTCCTCAGCAAATGTTGCCATGGATACTGCATGCAAGGAGTTCAGAGACTCAATGCTCTGCATAAGACTATACATTTTTTATTCACTCAACACAAAAAGGCATATTGATTTCAGCAAAGGATTTGGTTCTCCATATCTACACCTTTCAGTATGATTTTGGCAGGAAGAGAGCACTTGGGTGTCATTTCAGGGGGATATTTTATACGGGTCAGTTATTTTGATTAATATTAATGCATTGCTAGTGATATATAGAATAATGTATTATGTAACCAGCTTCTGGGGTTTTTTTTTTTCGGTGATTTTAAACCCTAAAATATGCAATTTAATTTATTTACAAAATATTTATTTTAATTATAGTGTATAATATCATATATTTGAAATTCCTCAGTAAGCAAAGCAGTGGCTCTTTGATATTTTATCAGAGGTTTTTCAAACATTTCAGTGAAAATGTCAGTGGTTTCTAAATTACTCCAGGTATGACTGAATGAATTTATATAACTCCATTTTCAGACAGGACACTGCACGGTGATATGTTAATCATTCTGGTTTAAGCAGTGCATCCTTGATCAGAGGAATAATGACTGTGGTGTCTAAAGAAGACAGCTGTTTGGCTGCAGTCAGCTTTTAGAAAGCATTGCTTACTCATCATTGAAATGAATGTGCAACACCAAATGTGTTGATTTGGTTTCACAGATTAACATCTACTCACTGCCTGGCAAACCTAGCTGTCACGGAATGAATAATTTTAAAGCTCAACAGGGAGAGAAATGACTAGTACAGACATCCTTGTTGACAGATCTGTGTCATGTTATCGATACCAAAGCTTTGTTAATCCTGGCAAATCTATCTTCATGAAACAAATCACCCAAAAATAGAGGCTCATATGATATGAGAAACTCAAAATGCATGAGCATGTTTTACCATACAGTATGTTCTATCTTCATTCTTTGAAAGTCTGTTGCTACACGCTAACAAAAGCAGATGCATTATGCAAACAATGAAAAGGAAAATGTGGAGGGACATGATTTGAATTTTGTGTGCATCAAGGGCCTACATACTCCAGTGTAATTACATCATTTTTGCACTTTATATTTGTATCGATGTGATGTCATTTCTTTTGAAAAATAAAAGAAATCCATACACAAAAATGAGCTATTGTATTCAGGTTTAGTTTACCTAATTTGTTACAACGAGGTGGTTGCAAAATGCATTTGTCTCATGAAACCACACAGAAAATCATTTTGTAATTTGAGGACACAAGATCGAACAGCAGTTGGGGAAATTTATCTGATGGGGTTAGTGCACCAAACCACAAATGTGTTTATCAAAGTCAGAGGAAGTGGGCGTTCGCTAAAGAAATGCGCCTGAGCCAAACACTTCCTGTTAAGCTGGGAAACTTCTGATGGTGTTATAAAGTGTACAGTAAACAAGTCATAGAAAAGAGGTATTGAAAAGAAAGCATGACTTGAGGACAGCCCTGTAGAAAAGGCCCAATGCAGATAAAAGTATTGTACACACAGTAATAAACATTAAACCTCATTAAAAAGACTATGCATAACATTAATGCATCATAAATTTATTTAATTCCTTTCTGAGGATCAGTTGCTGCAATTTACACCAAATCTCACACTGTCAGCATTAAATAATCGGGAAACATAAACTGCAAACAAAATAAAATTAATGATTTGATTGAATTAATTGTGGCATGTTACTTTATAATTTTATAATATTTTATATCATGACTTTTTAAATATGGCTTTTGAATTTCAGATATGTGCACAACACAAGAGGTCAGAACAACTATCATGCAAATTCATTCATATCATACATATAAGTCCTGAAAAAATATTAATCACATACTGCACATGAAGTAATGAAGAATTTAAACAATGTACGAAAGCTCCAATTACGCAATTACATATTCTCTCTTCTCTCTCCCCCTCTCTCCCCACACACACACACACACACACACACACACACACACAAACACACACGTACACAAAAAACTTTCATTTATTTGAAATTATGCTATATATGGGCAGTGGTGGTCTAGTGGTATAGGGCGCTGGATCGCTGATCCAAAGGTTGGGGGTTTGAGTCCCACTCTCCACAAGGTTGTCACTGTCCCCCCCAGTGCAGCTAACTGGGTTATCAAAGGCCGGCCATGTCTCCCACTGTCTATGGTGTGAGGCATGTAAAAGAACCATTGCTGACTTTCGACAAGAGTAGGCTGCAAAGCCGTCAGTGCATTTCTGCCCTGCGATGGCCTGGCGAGCTGTCCAGGGTGTACTCTGCCCTCGCCTGAAGTTGGCTGGGATGGGCACCAGCCTCCCCGCGACCCACACTAGGATTAAGCAGGTACAGAAAATGAACTGAACTGAATTATGCTATATTCATGTACTGTGAATATTATATATTGTGAACACTATATATATATATATATATATATATATATATATATATCTTCTTCTCCTTTCAGCTTTTTCCCTTTCTCGGGAGTCGCCACAGCGAATCGTCTGATTCGCACATTTGATTTGGCAGAGGTTTTTACGTCAGATGCCCTTCCTGTCACAACCCTGTAGCAAGGGACAGAAACACACTGACGGCTTTGCAGCTACTCGTTACAAAAATCAGCAATGGTTCTTTTACATGCCTCACACCATAGACAGTGAGAGACATGGCCCGCCTTTGATAACCCAATTAGCTGCACTGGGGGGGGGACATTGACAACCTTGTGGGGACTCGAACCCTCAACCTTAGGATCAGTGATCCTGCGCCCTATCCACTAGACCACCACTGCCCCATATATATATATATATATATATATATATATATATATATATATATACACTGTAATGCAGCCGTGAGGGGGGGGCACAAACCAGTGTCTCTCCCTCACGCCGGTCCCAAGCCCGGATAAATGCAGAGGGTTGCGTCAGGAAGGGCATCCGGCGTAAAACAAATGCCAAATAAACTATGCGAATCACAAGAAAGAATGACATACCGGATCGGTCGAGGCCCGGGTTAACAACGACCGCCATCAGTGCCGTCAACCAACAGGGTGCTGATGGAAATTGGACTACTGTTGGTCGAAGACGTCGAAGAAGGAGAGGCGGGAGGCGTGTCCGTTGCCAGAGAGAGAAGAGGAAAGGCATGAGTCTAGGACTGAAAGTAGGGACTTTGAATATTGGAACTATGACAGGAAAAGGTAGAGAGCTGGCTGACATGATGCAGAGGAGGAAGGTGGACATACTGTGTGTTCAGGAGACCAGGTGGAAAGGTCGCAAGGCTAGAAGCATAGGATCAGGGTTTAAGCTGTTTTATCACGGTGTGGATGGGAAGAGAAATGGAGTCGGAGTCATCTTGAAGGAGGAGTTTGCCAGGAATGTTCTAGAAGTGAAAAGAGTGTCAGAAAGAGTGATGAGTCTCAAGTTAGAAATTAAAGGTGTGATGGTCAATGTTGTTAGTGCTTATGCCCCACAGACAGGATGTGAGCGAGAAGAGAAGGAGAGATTCTGGAGGAGTTAGATGAAGTGATGCAGAGTACCCCCAGAGGAGAAAGAGTGGTCATTGGGGCAGACTTCAATGGACATGTTGGTGCAGGAAACAGAGGGGACGAGGAAGTGATGGGTAGGTTTGGTATCCAGGACAGGAACGCAGAAGGACAGATGTTGGTAGATTTTGCAAAAATGATGGAAATGGCTGTGGTGAATACTTTCTTCCAGAAGAGAGAGGAGCATAGGGTGACTTATAAAAGTGGAGGTAGGAGCACACAGGTAGACTACATCTTGTGCAGGCGATGTAATTTAAAGGAAGTCAGTGACTGCAAAGTAGTAGCGGGTGATAGTGTTGCCAAACAGCATAGGATGGTGGTGTGCAGGATGATGCTGATGGTGAGGAAGGTGAAGAAGGCAAAGGCAGAGCAGAAGACAAAGTGGTGGAAGTTGAAAAAGGAAGAGTGTCGGGTTGTCTTCAAGGAGGAGTTGAAACAGGCTTTGGGTGGTCAGGAAGTGCTTCCAGATGACTGGACAACTACAGCGAATGTGATCAGGGAGACAGGTAGGAGAATACTTGGTGTGTCATCTGGAAGGAAAGTAGATAAGGAGACTTGGTGGTGGAATGAGGAAGTGCAGGAGTGTGTACAAAGGAAGAGATTAGCTAAGAAGAAGTGGGACATTGACAAAACCGAAGAGAGTAAACAGGAGTACAGGGAGACACAGCGTAAGGCAAAGGTAGCAGTGTCAAAGGCCAAACAGAGCGCGTTTGATGACTTGTATGCTCGGTTGGAAAGTAAGGAGGGAGAAAATGATTTATACAGGTTGGCACAGCAGAGAAATAGAGATGGGAAGGACGTGCAGCAAGTTAGATTGATAAAGGACAGAGAGGGAAATGTATTGACTGATGACAGAAGTGTGCTGGCAAGATGGAAAGAGTACTTTGAAGAGCTGATGAATGAGGAAAATGAGAGAGAAAAAGAGTAGAAGAGGTGACTGTTGAGGACCAGGAAGTAGCAAAGATTAGTAAGGGTGAAGTGAGGAGGGCATTGAAGAGGATGAAGAATGGAAAGGCAGTTGGTCCTGATGACATACCGGTGGAGGTATGGAAGTGTCTAGGAGAGGTAGCAGTAGATTTTCTGACAAGAACATTTAACAAGGTCTTCGAGAGTGAGAGGATGCCAGAGGAATGGAGGAGAAGTGTGCTGGTGCCCATTTTTAAGAACAAGGGAGACGTGCAGAGTTGTGGCAACTACAGAGGGATAAAGTTGATGAGCCATACGATGAAGTTATGGGAAAGAATAGTGGAAGCTAGACTAAGGGCAGAAGTCAGCATTTGTGAACAACAGTTTGGTTTCATGCCCAGAAAGAGCACCACAGATGCAGTGTTTGCCTTGAGGATGTTAATGGAGAAGTACAGAGAAGGTCAGACGGAGCTGCATTGTGCCTTTGTGGATCTGGAGAAAGCATATGACAGGGTGCCGAGAGAAGAACTGTGGTATTGCATGAGGAAGTCTGGAGTGGCAGAGAAGTATGTTAGAGTGGTGCAGGACATGTATGAGAGATGTAAGACAGTGGTGAGGTGTGCTGTCGGTGTGACAGAAGAGTTCAAGGTGGAGGTGGGACTGCATCAAGGGTCAGCTCTCAGCCCCTTCTTGTTCGCTATGGTGATGGACAGGCTGACAGACGAGGTTAGACAAGATTCCCCATGGACTATGATGTTTGCAGATGACATTGTAATCTGTAGTGAGAGCAGAGAACAAGTGCAGGAAAATCTAGAAAGGTGGAGGTATGCCCTGGAAAGGAGGGGAATGAAGATTAGCCTCAGTAAGACAGAATACATGTGCATGAATGCCAAGGACCAAAGAGGAACGGTGAGATTACAGGGAGCAGAGATAAGAAAGGTGGAGGATTTTAAGTACTTAGGCTCAACAATCCAGAGCAATGGAGAGTGTGGAAAAGAGGTGAAGAAGCGTGTGCAGGCAGGTTGGAATGGTTGGAGAAAAGTGTCCGGTGTGATGTGTGATAGGAGGGTATCGGCAAAAATGAAAGGAAAAGTGTACAAGACGGTGTTGAGGCCAACGATGTTGTATGGGTTAGAAACAGTGGCCCTGGGGAAAAGACAGGAGGCAGAGTTGGAGGTAGCAGAGATGAAAATGTTGAGGTTCTCTTTGGGAGTAACGAGGATGGATAGGATTAGGAATGAGCACGTCAGAGGGACAGCACATGTAAGACGTTTTGGAGACAAAGTCAGAGAGGCTAGATTGAGATGGTTTGGACATGTACAGAGGAGGGATAGTGAGTATATTGGTAATAGGATGCTGAGGCTGGAACTACCAGGCAAAAGGCCTAGAGGAAGACCAAAGAGACGATTCATGGATGTGGTAAAGGAGGACATGAAGGTCGTTGGTGTAAGAGAAGAAGATGCAAAGGATAGGGTGAGATGGAGGCAGATGATTCGCTGTGGCGACCCCTGAAGGGAAAAGCCGAAAGGAAAAGAAGAAGAAGAAGACACTGTATATATGTAGATATGGTGAATATGCTATATTCAATGTAAATTTAAATTTTTTGTGTGGTATGTATATGTAAACACAAGTTGTATCTATCTATCTATCTATCTATCTATCTATCTATCTATCTATGATCAGATGTCCTTGTTTTATCTTATGAGCATCATTTTTATCATCCCTATTTGAAATATTACATTTTCCAACCCTAAAGGGTCACTAGCGCCATCTGCAGTAATCAAGAGTTCATCTTTGAACAGGTTAACAGGCTGGATCAGAAACACAGCTCAGCTTACAGAAGAGATTGCTGAAACATGCACAGGGTCTGTTTTGAAAAGTATTTATTCCCTGTTCAATGCACCCCGCCTCTTATTCAAAGTCAAAGCTGTGAGTGACTCGACGCCAGCTTCTTTGTGACCCTGACGGATAAGTGGTATAGATGGGTGGATTAAAAAAAGGGTAGGATATGAGATTTCCAGTAAAAAAAAAAAAAGCTTTATTTAGTTAATTAGAACTTAGGAGGCAGCATGCTGGTGTATTGGTTAGAACATTGTGTTGGAGTCCCAGTTTTGGACATTCCTGTATGACGTTTGCATGTTCTCTCCGAGCTTCTATGGGTTTCCACCTGATAATCTGGTTTCACATTCCAAAGGAGTGAACTCATTGACTAGTCCAAATTCAGATGTAGAGATAAACTAGAAGTCTGCACACGTCATAACATACGTAATCCATATGTACATTCATGGGAAAACAGATTTTCTTATTTATAGGAAAAGGAATATTCCCATTAGTACAGGTGTAACTTAAAATCAAAGATATTTTATTATTATTAATATTTTTATTATGAGGTCAGTGGTTAGCTGTCCACCCTATGCAGCTAACTGGGTTATCACAGGCCGGCCATGTCTCTCACTGTCTATGGTGAGAGGCTGTAAAAGAACCATTTCTCACAAGAGTAGGTTACATTGCCATCAGTGTGTTTCTGCCCTGAAATGGCCTGGCTAGATGTCCAGGGTGTACTCTGCCCTCACCCAGAACTGGCTGAGATGTCTCCATGCGACCCTGTCTGTCTTCCTTTCGGCTTTTTCCCTTTTACTCGGGAGTCGCCACAGCGAATCATCTGATTCGCACGTTTGATTTGGCAGAGGTTTTTACATCGGATGCCCTTCCTGTCACAACTCTTTTTAGCAAGGGACAGAAACACGCTGACGACTTTGCAGCTACTCTTTACGAATGTCAGCAATGGTTCTTTTACATGCCTCTCACCATAGACAGTGAGAGACATGGCCTGCCTTTGATAACCCAATTAGCTGCACTGGGGGGGGGGGGGACAGTGACAACCTTGTGGAGAGTGGGACTTGAACCCCCAACCTTTGGATCAGTGATCCAGCGCCCTATACCACTAGACCACCACTGCCCTGTGTCTCCATGCGACCCTAATTAGAATTAAACAATTCAGAAAATGAATTGATGAATGAATGTTCATTAGATATAAATATGGCAAACAAAGGGTGAAAACAACTCGAATTGCAAACAGAATTTAGCAATAAGAAATTCAACAGGCCATATTCACTGTCTTTGTTTTTTTTTTTTTTAAATACAGAAAACAAAGATGGCAACACTATTAAATAAACATGAAACACTGATACAGAATTAAATAAAGGCATATGAATAAATTAATATAAAGATAATTAAAAGGAAAAACAACAAATAAATAATGGAAGGTGGGATATGTGAACTACAAAGAGGTTACAAAGACTTATACACAGCTTTGCAACTTGAAAACTTTGCTATGTTACCTCTGACTGAATGAGGAATCTTTTTGTATCTTACAGGTGGATCATGGTATACCTGAGTCATAAAGCACTGGAGGGAAGCTGAGGATCAGAGTTTATCACCTTGAGAGTAAGTGAAAAAGAAAACCTCGAACTGATTGGCAGAAAGTTGTTTATATTCCTTTGGAATAGCAAATATGACAACATGATGGGAGGATATTATACTACACTTCTGGGCATTAAAAAATAGCCATGTCAACATTATTTTCCAAAACTTTAGTGATAATTAACTATAACTCTCTCACTCTCTACATATATTGTATGTGTATATATATATATATATATATATATATATATTTTTTTTTTTTTTTAATATTCTTTTTTTCTTTTCCTGTCGGCTTTTCCCTTTTTCAGGAGTCGCCACAGTGAATCATGTGATTTACATGGTTGATTTGGCGTAGGTTTTTACGTCGGATGCCCTTCCTGACACAACCCTTTAGCAAGGGACATAAACATGCTGATGGCTTTGCAGCTACTCTTTACGAAAGTCAGCAATGGTTCTTTTACATGAACCTCTCACCATAGACAGTGAGACACATGGCCGGCCTTTGATAACCCAGTTAGCTGCACTGGGGGGACAGTGACAATCTTGTGGAGAGTGGGGGACTCGAACCCCCAACCTTAGGATCAGCAATCCAGCGCCCCATACCACTAGGCCACCACTGCCCTATCTATCTATCGATATATATACGAGTCCTTCTAAAAAAAATTAGCATATTGTGATAAAGTTCATTATTTTCTGTAATGTACTGATAAAAATTTAACTTTCATATATTTTAGATTCATTGTACACCAACTGAAATATTTCAGGTCTTTTATTGTTTTAATACTGATGATTTTGGCATACAGCTCATGAAAACCAAAAATCCCTATCTCAAAAAATTAGCATATTTCATCCGACCAATAAAAAAGTGTTTTTAATACAAAAAGTCAACCTTCAAATAATTATGTTCAGTTATGCACTCAATACTTGGTCAGGAATCCTTTTGCAGAAATGACTGTTTCAATGCAGCGTGGCATGGAGGCAATCAGCCTGTGGCACTGCTGAGGTGTTACGGAGGTCCAGGATACTTCGATAGCGGCCTTAAGCTCATCCACAGTGTTGGATCTGGTGTCTCTCAACTTTCTCTTCACAATATCCCACAGATTCTCTATGGGCTTCAGGTCCGGAGCGTTGGCAGGCCAATTGAGCACAGTAATACCATGGTCAGTAAACCATTTAGCAGTGGTTTTGGCACTGTGAGCAGGTGCCAGGTCGTGCTGAAAAATGAAATCTTCATCTCCATAAAGCTTTTCAGCAGATGGAAGCATGAAGTGCTCCAAAATCTCCTGATAGCGAGCTGCATTGACCCCGCCCTTGATAAAACACAGTGGACCAACACCAGCAGCTGACATGGCATTGTTTTCTAGCTGCCCAATACTTATTGGCCTCTCATTTTCACAAATAAATTGTTTAAAAATCATACAATGTGATTTCCTGGATTTTTTTTTACATTCTGTCTCAAGCTTGATGTGTCCCTATGATGAAAATTACAAACCTCTCATATCTTTTTAAATGGGTGAACTTGCACATTTTTACATTGCCCAATAATTATTGGCCCCACTGTATATATATATATATATATAGAACAAGTATGCAAATTCTATTAAGTAGTCAGTATGGAATTACTTTCCTGTTAGACTTTTGCAAACATTCATGTCTCTTAGTTTGACCTGCTGAAGGTTTCTTCCATTCAGAAATGTCCAAATTTGTCCACTTGTACTTGAAAGCCTCCCAAAGTTCAGTTTTGTTACTAAACTTTCATCCAACTAATTTATGTTGGATGTAGGCCCAGATGTTCTCTACTGGGTCCAAATCTGGACTCTGGCCCAGCCAGAACAGAAGCTTGATGCTGTTCTAGTACAGCCACGCTTTAATGACCTTGGCGGTGTGGACCGGGGCAATTGCTAGTATAAAAATAATGATCCGGTATAAATTATCTGGTATTCAGAAAAAACATCACCATTAACTGGTAATGATGTGTTCTTGGCTGTTACATGCCTTTGCTGCTATACCTATGAATATATAATTTCAATGTTGGCTTATTTAATTTAATTTTATTTATTTAATTATTTATTTATTTATTCATTTTCCCAGGAGTGTAATTTCGATATGATCTCTGCCACAAACTGCAAACCAGTGATCAGGAGTAAAATATATGGGTAAGATTACAGTGGAAGGCATGACAGTGTTTGGAGTTATTAGAATAAATTTCTAATAGTCAAGCTTCCGAATTCTGAATATAAGAAAAAAAAATACATACTTTGAAGTGTATGAGTGCACGACGGGTGTAGACTGAAATGGTGCGAATTTTGGTAATGGCCACTTCCCGCCAATTATAATTTAAAATCATCTCTATCTCACCCTCCCAAGCAGCTGGGATTTTAGACATTGCAGGGCAATCTAAGGAAAGAAGTTTACTATAAACCTTTGCTATAAATGATTTCTGATGTAAATCTAGACTTAAATATTTTTCCTAGAAATGGCCTAAGGGCACAAAGAAAAATATAAGAAAGAGATCTAAGTGTCTCATCTGAAAATATCGAAAGAAGATGAAAAGAGAGGAGAGAGCTGTGAGATAAATCTGTGAAACTGCAGAGGATACATCATCCTGATATAAATCTCTGAGCATTTTCAAACTCCTTTCATGCCAAGACAGGAATCAAGCATAGCATTCACAATACATTCTACATTGGCCATTTTTTAGTGCCAAAGATTCTGATGGAGCAGTAAAATGTCTTATTATTAATAATAACATAAATATATATATCAAAGAACAGACATCATGAATTTAATACATTTTATCATATGTCTTACAGGCAGAAAGAAGGTAATAAAATAGATCAACTCATCCAGTACAACTTAATTACCAGATTTTACTAATCACTCAGGAAATAATTGCTGTGACAACCAACTCTGTACTCCCCCTACTGGTAACTTTGATGAATTGGCGACTGGCAGTTGAACAACTTAGGCCATTTGATTTCAGAATGATGAGATAAGGTAAGATAAGATACAGCTTTATTAATCTCACAATGGAGAAATTCACTGTTACAGGCTCTTGAGGTACCATCAGTAGGGGGTGCAAAAATAGATACAAATACAAACATACACACATACATATATATTATATAAGTAAATAAATAAATAGATACATAAATAGTATAAATTAATAAACAATAAAAGAAAAGAAGGGAACAACTTAGTAGACTGGCCTATATTCAAGAATGGTGGCGTATTGGTTAGCACATCCATCTCATAGCAAGAAGGTTGTGGGTTCGAGTCTTGAGCTCAGCAGTGTACCGTTTGCATGTTACTATGCTTGCATGGATTTCTTCCCAGAGTCAAAAGACATGCATGGTCGGTCTGTTACAAAGTTTGAATGGTTGTATCTGTTAGCCCTGGGATAAGCTGGTGAGCTGTACAGAATGTACCCTGCCTTTGCCCAGAGCTGGCTGAAATAGGCTCCAGAAACCCTACTGGGATTAATTTATTAAAAAAAGATAAAACAATCCTTCTTCTTTTCCTTTCGGCTTTTCCTTTCAGGGGTCGCCACAGCGAATCATCTGCCTCCATCTCACCCTATCCTTTGCATCTTCTTCTCTTACACCAACGACCTTCATGTCCTCCTTCACCACATCCATGAATCGTCTCTTTGGTCTTCCTCTAGGCCTTTTGCCTGGTAGTTCCAGCCTCAGCATCCTATTACCAATATACTCACTATCCCTCCTCTGTACATGTCCAAACCATCTCAATCTAGCCTCTCTGACTTTGTCTCCAAAACGTCTTACATGTGCTGTCCCTCTGATGTGCTCATTCCTAATCCTATCTATCCTCGTTACTCCCAAAGAGAACCTCAACATTTTCATCTCTGCTACCTCCAACTCTGCCTCCTGTCTTTTCCCCAGGGCCACTGTTTCTAACCCATACAACATCGTTGGCCTCAACACCGTCTTGTACACTTTTCCTTTCATTCTTGCCGATACCCTCCTATCACACATCACACCGGACACTTTTCTCCAACCATTCCAACCTGCCTGCACACGCTTCTTGACCTCTTTTCCACACTCTCCATTGCTCTGGATTGTTGAGCCTAAGTACTTAAAATCCTCCACCTTCCTTATCTCTGCTCCCTGTAATCTCACCGTTCCTCTTTGGTCCTTGTCATTCATGCACATGTATTCTGTCTTACTGAGGTTAATCTTCATTCCCCTCCTTTCCAGGGCATACCTCCACCTCTCTAGATTTTCCTGCACTTGTTCTCTGCTCTCACTACAGATCACAATGTCATCTGCAAACATCATAGTCCATGGGGAATCTTGTCTAACCTCGTCTGTCAGCCTGTCCATCACCATAGCAAACAAGAAGGGGCTGAGAGCTGACCCTTGATGCAGTCCCACCTCCACCTTGAACTCTTGTGTCACACCGACAGCACACCTCACCACTGTCTTACATCTCTCATACATGTCCTGCACCACCCTAACATACTTCTCTGCCACTCCAGACTTCCTCATGCAATACCACAGTTCTTCTCTCGACACCCTGTCATATGCTTTCTCCAGATCCACAAAGGCACAATGCAGCTCCCTCTGACCTTCTCTGTACTTCTCTATTAACATCCTCAAGGCAAACACTGCATCTGTGGTGCTCTTTCTTGGCATGAAACCAAACTGTTGTTCACAAATGCTGACTTCTGCCCTTAGTCTAGCTTCCACTATTCTTTCCCATAACTTCATCGTATGGCTCATCAACTTTATCCCTCTGTAGTTGCCACAGCTATGCACGTCTCCCTTGTTCTTAAAAATGGGCACCAGCACACTTCTCCTCCATTCCTCTGGCATCCTCTCACTCTCTAAGACCATTTATGTTCTTGTCAGAAAATCTACTGCTACCTCTCCTAGACACTTCCATACCTCCACCGGTATGTCATCAGGACCAACTGCCTTTCCATTCTTCATCCTCTTCAATGCCCTCCTCACTTCACCCTTACTAATCTTTGCTACTTCCTGGTCCTCAACAGTCACCTCTTCTACTCTTTTTTCTCTCTCATTTTCCTCATTCATCAGCTCTTCAAAGTACTCTTTCCATCTTCCCAGCACACTTCTGTCATCAGTCAATACATTTCCCTCTCTGTCCTTTATCAATCTAACTTGCTGCACGTCCTTCCCATCTCTATTTCTCTGCTGTGCCAACCTGTATAAATCATTTTCTCCTTCCTTACTTTCCAACCGAGCATACAAGTCATCAAACGCGCTCTGTTTGGCCTTTGACACTGCTACCTTTGCCTTATGCTGTGTCTCCCTGTACTCCTGTTTACTCTCTTCGGTTTTCTCAATGTCCTACTTCTTCTTAGCTAACCTTTTCTTTTGTACACACTCCTGCACTTCCTCATTCCACCACCAAGTCTCCTTATCTACTTTCCTTCCAGATGACACACCAAGTATTCTCCTACCGGTCTCCCTGATCACATTAGCTGTAGTTGTCCAGTCATCTGGAAGCACTTCCTGACCACCCAAAGCCTGTTTCAACTCCTCCTTGAAGACAACCCGACACTCTTCCTTTTTCAATTTCCACCACTTTGTCTTCTGCTCTGCCTTTGCCTTCTTCACCTTCCTCACCATCAGCATCATCCTGCACACCACCATCCTATGCTGTTTGGCAACACTCTCACCCGCTACTACTTTGCAGTCACTGACTTCCTTTAAATTACATCGCCTGCACAAGATGTAGTCTACCTGCGTGCTCCTACCTCCACTTTTATAAGTCACCCTATGTTCCTCTCTCTTCTGGAAGAAAGTATTCATCACAGCCATTTCCATCCTTTTTGCAAAATCTACCAACATCTGTCCTTCTGCGTTCCTGTCCTGGATACCAAACCTACCCATCACTTCCTCGTCCCCTCTGTTTCCTGCACCAACATGTCCATTGAAGTCTGCCCCAATGACCACTCTTTCACCTCTGGGGGTACTCTGCATCACTTCATCTAACTCTCTCCAGAATCTCTCCTTCTCTTCTCACTCACATCCTGTCTGTGGGCATAAGCACTAACAACATTGACCATCACACCTTTAATTTCTAACTTGAGACTCATCACTTTGTCTGACACTCTTTTCACTTCTAGAACATTCCTGGCAAACTCCTCCTTCAAGATGACTCCGACTCCATTTCTCTTCCCATCCACACCATGATAAAACAGCTTAAACCCTGATCCTATGCTTCTAGCCTTGTTACCTTTCCACCCGGTCTCCTGAACACACAGTATGTCCACCTTCCTCCTCTGCATCATGTCAGCCAGCTCTCTACCTTTTCCTGCCATAGTTCCAACGTTCAAAGTCCCTACTTTCAGTCCTAGACTCATGCCTTTCCTCTTCTCTCTCTGGCAACGGACACGCCTCCCACCTCTCCTTCTTCGACGTCTTCGACCAACAGTAGTCCAATTTCCATCAGCACCCTGTTGGTTGACGGCACTGATGGCGGCCGTTGTTAACCCGGGCCTCGACCGATCTGGTATGTCATTCTTTCTTGTGATTCGCATAGTTTATTTGGCATTTGTTTTACGCTGGATGCCCTTCCTGACGCAACCCTCTGCATTTATCTGGGCTTGGGACCGGCGTGAGGGAGAGACACTGGTTTGCCCCCCCCCCCCCCCCCAAGGTTGCATTTTAAAAAATAAATAAATAAATAATAAATAAAAAATAAATAATAATAATAATAATAATAATAATAATAATAATAATTAAATATTTATTTAAAAAATCAAGGAAGGTCCTTGACTTGGACTTGGCATTTCAAATCTACAAAATTAATTCTTATTCATGAATAGTAGCCAGCTTACCAAAGAGACGATTCATGGACGTGGTGAAGGAGGACATGAAGGCAATTGGTGTAAGAGAAGAAAATGCAGAGGATAGGGTGAGATGGAGGCAGATGATTCGCTGTGGTGACCTCTGAAGGGAACAGCCGAAAGGAAAAGAAGAAAAAGAATAGTAGCCAGCTTGCATAATGGTGGTGCAATGCTCAGCATGACTGCATCTCAGTGTGAAGGTCTTGGGTTCAAGGCCAATGCTCAACGAGGGCATCTTTGTATGGTGTTTGCATGTTCTTCCTATGCTTGTATGGGTTTCCTCAGGGTGCGAATCAGGCTTCCTCTGACAGTCCAAAGACATGCACATTAGGTGATTTGGCTGTAAATCACCGCTGGGTGTAAATGTGTGTGTGTGTGTGTGTGTGTTTATGTCCTTCCGATGGAATGGTGAGGTGTTCTTCCCCCAGTAATGGCTGAGCTAGGTGGGCCTCCTTGCAACCCTAATATGATTAAGCAGTTCAATGAGTGAGTTAGTGATGAATAGCTTGGCTGCACAGTGGTGTAATGAGTATCACGTTCACAGTTGCATGATGTAAATGGAAATATTTTCTTAATTATTCCAATATTGTAGACTTTTGTTAACCTGTTTAATCAAGGAATCAGAAAGCTGGGAAATATCTGGATTGATCATCTTGAGCGTTTTAGAAGCTTGGACCTGGTTATATTAAACTCTAAATGTTCAACAAATACCCCCCGTGCATTATTGTAGTGTAATTTACCTCAAAGCAGCACGGCATAGTGGTTAGCACGTCCAATTCACAGCAGAAAGGTCCTGGTTCGAATCCCAGCTTGGGCATTTCTGCGTGGAGTTGTATGTGCTCCCATGCTTGCTTGGGTACTCTGGTTTCCTCCCACAGTCCAAAAACATGCAGAGTAGACTGTTCCAAATTGCCCCTAGGTGTGAGTGTGAGTATGAATGGTTGTGTGAGTGTTGACCCTGCGATGGCCTGTTTAGCTGTTCAGGGTGTACTCCACCTTCACCTGGAGTCGGCTGAGATGGGTGCAGCATCCCCTTAGAAAAGAAATGAATTTTCCTCAAAATAATTTGTTTACACAGTTGCATTAGTAGTGCAGTGGTGGTCTGGTGTTAAGGTGCTGGATCACTGATCCCAAGGTTGGGGGTTCAAGGCCCACTCTCAACAGGTTGTCTACTGTCCCCCAGCGCAGCTAACTGGGTTGTCAGAGGCTGACCATGTCTCTCACTGTCTATGGTGTGAAGCTGTAAAAGAACCATTGCTGACTTTCGTCAAGAGTAGCTGCATAGCCGTCAGTGTGTTTCTGCTCTGCGATGGCCTGGCGAGATGTCCAAGGTGTACTCTGCCCTCGCCCGGAGTCAGCTGAGATGGGCACCAACCTCCCTACGACGCTAATTAGGATTAAGCGGTTCAGCAAATGAATGAGTTGCATTAGTAGCAGTAATCCATAAAATGTTCCCATAGCAGCATTTAACAGGGATGTGTTTTGGGTTAAAATGTTAATTTTATGATGAGGGATTGTTTTATCTTTTTTTTTTTTTTTTTTTTTTTTTTTTTTAATGCAGCCGTGAGGGGGGGGGGCACAAACCAGTGACTGATGACAGAAGTGTGCTGGGAAGATGGAAAGAGTACTTTGAAGAGCTGATGAATGAGGAAAATGAGAGAGAAAAAAGAGTAGAAGAGGTGACTGTTGAGGACCAGGAAGTAGCAAAGATTAGTAAGGGTGAAGTGAGGAGGGCATTGAAGAGGATGAAGAATGGAAAGGCAGTTGGTCCTGATGACATACCGGTGGAGGTATGGAAGTGTCTAGGAGAGGTAGCAGTAGATTTTCTGACAAGAACATTTAACAAGGTCTTAGAGAGTGAGAGGATGCCAGAGGAATGGAGGAGAAGTGTGCTGGTGCCCATTTTTAAGAACAAGGGAGACGTGCATAGCTGTGGCAACTACAGAGGGATAAAGTTGATGAGCCATACGATGAAGTTATGGGAAAGAGTAGTGGAAGCTAGACTAAGGGCAGAGGTCAGCATTTGTGAACAACAGTTTGGTTTCATGCCAAGAAAAAGCACCACAGATGCAGTGTTTGCCTTGAGGATGTTAATGGAGAAGTACAGAGAAGGTCAGAGGGAGCTGCATTGTGCCTTTGTGGATCTGGAGAAAGCATATGACAGGGTGCCGAGAGAAGAACTGTGGTATTGCATGAGGAAGTCTGGAGTGGCAGAGAAGTATGTTAGAGTGGTGCAGGACATGGATGAGAGATGTAAGACAGTGGTGAGGTGTGCTGTCGGTGTGACAGAAGAGTTCAAGGTGGAGGTGGGACTGCATCAAGGGTCAGCTCTCAGCCCCTTCTTGTTTGCTATGGTGATGGACAGGCTGACAGACGAGGTTAGACAAGATTCCCCATGGACTATGATGTTTGCAGATGACATTGTGATCTGTAGTGAGAGCAGAGAACAAGTGCAGGAAAATCTAGAGAGGTGGAGGTATGCCCTGGAAAGGAGGGGAATGAAGATTAGCCTCAGTAAGACAGAATACATGTGCATGAATGACAAGGACCCAAGAGGAACGGTGAGATTACAGGGAGCAGAGATAAGAAAGGTGGAGGATTTTAAGTACTTAGGCTCAACAATCCAGAGCAATGGAGAGTGTGGAAAAGAGGTCAAGAAGCGTGTGCAGGCAGGTTGAAATGGTTGGAGAAAAGTGTCCGGTGTGATGTGTGATAGGAGGGTATCGGCAAGAATGAAAGGAAAAGTGTACAAGACGGTGTTGAGGCCAACGATGTTGTATGGGTTAGAAACAGTGGCCCTGGGGAAAAGACAGGAGGCAGAGTTGGAGGTAGCTGAGATGAAAATGTTGAGGTTCTCTTTGGGAGTAACGAGGATGGATCGGATCAGGAATGAGCACATCAGAGGGACTGCACATGTAAGATGTTTTGGAGACAAAGTCAGAGAGGCTAGATTGAGATGGTTTGGACATGTACAGAGGAGGGATAGTGAGTATATTGGTAATAGGATGCTGAGGCTGGAACTACCAGGCAAAAGGCCTAGAGGAAGACCAAAGAGATGATTCATGGATGTGGTGAAGGAGGACATGAAGGTCGTTGGTGTAAGAGAATAAGATGCAAAGGATAGAGTGAGATGGAGGCAGATGATTCGCTGTGGCGACCCCTGAAGGGAAAAGCCGAAAGGAAAAGAAGAAGAATTTAATTGTTATTTTTTTTAAATAAAGATGAATCCATAAAAGGAACTAATGCAAAGCACTTTTGTCTTGCGTCCTAAGGCTGTATGACAGGACTTTTATTTTGCCCGGAAGTATTTGGAGAACTTGGCTCCAGCAGCAGGTCCATTTCCAACAAAGGACCGTTTGAAACTGAAAGCATGGCTTTGGATGTGAAGTCCCGAGCCAAACGATACGAAAAGCTGGACTTTCTCGGGGAGGGTCAGGTAAATTACATCGTTAGCAGAAGTATGTGCTTGACATGCTTCGAACAGTATTAGCACACGGATATAGCATTAGCTTAGCAGTGCAACAACACAACAAACACCGAGGCATATTTCTCAATAAACAATTCTGAGATAATTTTTTCGCTCTCGGCCATTTTTTTAATCGTAAGTGTACATATGGTTATAAGTTTAGAAACAAAACTTTTCAAATGGGAGTGTTCGGAGTTGAAATGTAGGGGTGCTACGGTTTGGTAAATCTCGTCACGGTATCGGTCGACCACACAATAAAACAGGCAACAGATTTGGAAATATCGTGTTATACACCCATCAGCACTCGGGTCGACCCTTGAGTCGCCTCCTGCTGCAGCAGCTCCGAGATGTTCGCGCGTTCATAAAGCAGAAAACTACAGAGACATCAATTTTACCGGTATCACTGCCAAACTAAGTACTGTACAGCCATACCTCATCTAACGAATTTAAGCCGTTCCGACGGTGAGTCCCTAAGCCGAAAAGTTCGTTGCATGAAATAATTATTCCCATAAGAAATAACAGAAAACTAACGTATTCATTCCAACCCCCTCCCTAACTCGTATAACGTGCCACAAACAAGTATATTTGACCTAATGTAGTGCAGCTAACTGGGTTATCAAAGGCCAGCCATGTCTCTCACTGTCTATGGTGTGAGGTTCATATAAAAGAACCATTTCTGACTTTTGAAAAGAGTAGCTGCAAAGCTGTCAGCGTGTTTCTGTCCCTTGCTAAAAGGGTTGTGTCAGGAAGGGCATCCGACGTAAAAACCTATGCCAAATGTGCGAATCAGATGATTCGCTGTGGTGACTCCCGAGAAAAGGGAAAAATCCGAAAGGACGAAAAATATTAAAGATCTTGCTTTTTCCATTGGGCTCTTTAATCTTTTTTTCAGGGGTTGCCGCAGTGAATCATCTGATTCGCATGTTTGATTTGGCATAGGTTTTTACGTCGGATGCCCTTCCTGACACAACCCTTTAGCAAGGGGCAGAAACACACTGACAGCTATGCAGCTACTCTTTTCGATAGTCAGAAATGGTTCTTTTATATGAACCTCACACCATAAACAGTAAGAGACATGGCCGGCCTTTGATAACCCAGTTAGCTGCGCGGGGGGGGGGGTTGGAGGGCAATGACAACCTTGTGGAGAGTGGGGCTTGAACCCCCAACCTTAGGGTCAGCGATCCAGCACCCTTTACCACCAGGCCACCACTGCCTCCAACCTAATATATTAAAGATAAACATGTATAAACAATAAATATTTCATAATAATCATACGTGTACATTAACAGTAGTAGTTAATAATAAATCATAAAACAAGAATAAACAATAAGTCATCTAACCTTTCTGATCATCGACTGTGGCAAAGATGTCACATGGGCAGGCATGAGGTGGTGCGTAACAGGAGGAGAATTTTGTGCATGTGCACATTACGAATGCCAGTGAGGAAAGGCTTGTGGTGAGCTCCCACAAGGCCAGTGTTTCTCAAATAGTGGGGCATGCCACCTGGGGGGGGGCCCACGGTGTGATGCCTGGGGGGGTGTATGACCCTGGGGAACATGTTTTTTTTTTGCCATACTGTACTAGAATTAAGTGTAATTGCACATCCATTCCGGTAGTTGGCAGTGGCGATCTCATTATCGCTCTATGGTGGAGGGAAAAAAGCACAGAGCAAATGGTATGAAGTGCAGTAAACACTATTTATAGTCGTGCACAGGCGCTCGTAAAAGTGAATTTTTGCAGCTTGGCTGGAGCAGTTTTTGGTGGGTTCAAAGCTCGTATCATGGAAAAATTGTTATAAGAGACATGTTGTTAGATGAGGTACCACTGTATATGGTAGTCAAAGGATAAGGAACGTAATCAAAACCCATCAGTAAAACCCCTGACAAGTGAGAATCCCATTGGCAGCATTCAAAGTTGATGTGTTGGAAGCAGAGGGAAAATTGGAAAATAATCCAAGCTACTTTGACAATGGCTGAATTGTGAAAATTCAGTGAGTCAAGGGTATTTCCATAATAGAAGGATTTGTGAGGTGTTTTTGGTATACAGTGGTTAATGTCAGCTGAAAACGGTACAAGGAAAGACAAACCAGTGAACTGGTGACAAGAGCCATGGACAACCAAAGCTGTTTGGCTTGTGTGTGGGGGCTGGGGGTTTAGCCTCTCTTGTCTGATGTGTCATTGTACAATATATTTACCGGTTAAGGTAATGTTGACTGTAATGGAAAGGTATCAGGACAGTGCATCCCTGCTTACTGTGGATAGGCATATGCAGCTGCAAACTGTTTATTGTCCATGCTGGTACCTACAGTGGGCACACGAACATCAGAACGGGACCATGAAGCAGTGGAAGAACAGACCTTTTCTATTAAAGGACATTTTTTATTTATGTCACGGAGATCATATCGTGTGTTCAGGAATCAGGTAGCATCAGGATGAACTCTGGGAGGAAGGTAAAACCGAGGCTGGGTAATGTTCTGCTGGGAAACCTCTTGTAATTCATGTGGATGTTACTTTTATACGTACTCTCTACTTAAACATTCTTGTCCAAGTACAGCTCTTTGTGGCGATAGTACTCTCTAATCTCTGAAGTTTTTACAGTATGACAAGGTGCATTATCCTGCTGAAGAATGTTGCACCTTGTCATATTGTAAAAACTTCAGCAGTGGTTTAAGGAACATTACAAGGCGACCCCTGAAGGGAAAAGCCGAAAGGAGGAGAATAAGAAGAAGACGACAAGGAGTACCACCTCAGAACTTGGAGGAATTAAAAGACATGTAACACTCTCAGAGACCTTGTCGAGTCCTTATTTCAACTGGTCAGAGCTGGTTTGGGAGAAAAGGGGGACCCACACAATATGAGGCAGGTCACTATAACATTATGGCTGATGGTATATAACAGAAAAATTGGCTAGTAATGTTTTTAAAGTTTCTTGCAATGGACTGCAAAGCTGCACACATTATTTTATAAATAAATCATTCATACAAGCAAATGCACAATAGATTTGACATTTGTGATAAAATAAAAAAAGCTTGTTATTTGAATTTTTGTATGATTGTGGTGTTCTGTGTCTGTTTTTCAGTTTGCCACAGTTTACAAGGCAAGAGACAAGACTACAAATAGCATTGTTGCTATTAAAAAGGTTAGAAAATTTAAGAACGGCATTGAAGATCACGTATAAAGACCTTTAAACTGAAACTATTTCATAATAATGAATAAATATTTTAGGAAAATGAACCTTCATTTTGCATTGACTTTTTTCAAATAAATTTGAACTGAAACAGGTCTCTGTAGTCTGCAGTTAGTACAGTAAATAGCTTTTATATAGCTCACTGCCCAGTTGCATCGGTTAGTGCATTTGTGACACTCTTGCCAGTCCCCTACTTCTTATTTTTTTGGTAGATACTTAAATCAGCATACCAGGAACACCCCACAAGGTCTTCTGTTTTAAAAATGAATGAAGCCATTCAGCTATCGTGGTGTGGTCCCTCTCAGAGTTAGTCAGGTCCTCAGATTTATGTGTGGGGTCGGTGGCGTAGTGGTTAGAGCGCTGGGCTCACGATCGGGAGGTCGTGAGTTCAAATCCCAGTTAGACCCCACTGTGCTAAGAGTCCTGGGCAAGATCTTAACCACAAGTGTGCCTCTGTTCATCCAGCAGTATAAATGGGTACCAGTAAAAATATACTGGGAAGGAAACCTGCGATGGACTAGCGTACCATCCAGGAGGAGTTGAACTCCGAGTTGCTTCACACTGATGGCCTGATTAGCCACTATGGCTCGGGTGTAAAAAGCCCAACAAACTTGACCTTTACCTCACATTTCTGTGTTGTTGTTTTTTTTTTGTTGTTGTTGTGTTTTTTTTTCTTTTCTTTCAATACATCAGCATGAGGAACGAACTGTTCAATTTCTGACTGATGCATCCCCTTTTCCTGTCAGGTGCCACTATAAGGAGATAATCACCTGTCAGTAGTCACAATGTTCAAGTTATGACTGATCAGTGTATACTGCAGTGTAGTAATATTTTAATTAACTTTTTAATCATAAATGAAGGGTTTTGCATATTTTCCTTATATTGCATGCTTTGTTGACATCATCATTTTGGAGTAAGGGTGTACAAACCTTTTTCACATAACTGTACATCACTGCTGATAAGTTTTGACCATGAGTTATAGGATCCTAAATAGAGTGCTGACTTAAGTCACACACTTAGCGTGTTCTATGATAGATGATTATTTTAGTAAATAATATATGGGCACAGTAAATATGATCTCAAATATTATCATTATTTGTGTTCTGTTCCCAATCAGATTAAAGTTGGACATAGAACAGAAGCAAAAGATGGTTTGTACACATGGCTAAATGATCTGCTTGAAATAATAATCTCGGTTTAGTTTTTCCCGCCTATAACTTTATTTGAATTCTGGTATTTCAGGAATCAACAGAACAGCCCTTCGAGAAATCAAGCTGCTGCAGGAGTTGAGTCATCCAAATATTATTGGAGTAAGGACATATATAAACATTCAGTAACACCCAGACTCTTAAGAAAGTAAGGTCCTCCCATTAACCATATTAGAGTTGCATGCATTTTTCTATCTCTTCATTTTCACAGGCTGAAAAGTAATTGCATGATTGACGCATTTGGCGAGATGTGGCCAGTATCTTGGCGTGTTATTTCACAACAGATCAAGAAGCCTAAAAACATCGAGTTTACTCGAAGTGTTGAATGTGCATTTGGCAGTTGTTCTTGGAAATTCTCAGTATGCGGTCCAAAGAGATGTTGATGCAAATGATGGTAAAGTCCGTTGGGCTTTTTACACCTGAGCAATATTGGCTCATCGGATCGGTGCTTATCCCCGGTTTCCATAGCGTGAAGCGACTAGGAGTACAACTCCTCCAGGATGGGACGCTAGTCCATCACAAGTTACCTTTCCAGTATATTTTTTTTACTGGTACCCATTTATATTGCCGGATGAACAGAGTAAACTTGTGGGAACGGTGGTTTAGTGGTTAGAGTTCTGGGCTCATGTTCAGGAGGTTGTGTGTTCGAATCCCAGTTAGACCCCCACTGTGCTAAGACACCTGGGCAAGGTTTCAACCACAAGTGTGCATCTGTTCACCCAGCAGCATAAATGGGTACCGGTAAAAATATACTGTGAAGGTAACCTGCGATGGACTAGCGTCCCATCCGGGAGGAAGTGAACTCCTGGTCGCTTCACACTACGAAACCGGAAATAAGCACTGGCCTGATGAGCCACTATGGCTCGGGTGTAAAAAGCCCAACTGACTTTACCTACAAGTGATGAAGGCCATAATGAATCTTTGTTTTTTTGTGTATGCTTTGCTTTTTTAGCCCATTTGGAAGATGTCAAAAACCTTGAGTGGGAAAGAACAATTTGGTACATTCTTAAAAAGATGTAATACACTGGCAAGCTGAGCAACACCAAAAGACATGTAAGACCGCAAAAGAGAATTAAAGTGTACCACGTCATCTGCCAAACATTGTGGGCATGGCTATGCATGACTGCCAGTAGAACTAAATCACTGCTGTTTGTGTTGCCTGCCAGTACAGCTGACACTGTCATCTTGCATCATCATCGTTGTTGTCCATCATCACACTTCTAACCCGCAACCGCTTCTCAACCATTTAACTTATTTCAACCAAACTTTCACAGAATCTTATTTACGTCATGCCATTGGGCACTTCCTAATTTATTTTTGCATTGTATGCATTTTTTATGCTTTCCCATAACAAAACATGGACTTATTTGGTGCTCCACAATTAGGTTACATCGCCATTAATTTGCATCTAATCCTAAATCTGTAAAAAGGCTTTTTATAAAACTTATCTTTGAACATGATGCCATTGCTGCCTCATTTTTATTCTAGTGCTAGTTGAAATAAACAGTGCACGCAACACAAGTATTTTCTGGAAGACTCACATCCAAGTTGTTAGTTTGTTCAATTATATTTGAGTGTGTAGCAGTATGTGAATACGAAGGAAATGACTGTTATCCATAAATGTATAATATAATCTTTTTGTTAAACCCTTTAAATTAAAGTTAAGAATCTACACTTCTGTCACTTATTGATTTCTTTATTTTAAAAACATTGTGGTGCTATCCAGAGCCAAATCAGAAAAAGTGTTACAATACAAATATTTACAGACCTGACTGTATATGTCACATTAAAGCTCCTGGATTTCTGATGTATTTTTGTACAGCATGTATCACATTCTGAAAGCCTCATAGTTTCACATTTCTGCAGCTCCTTGATGCCTTTGGACACAAATCCAACATCAGCCTTGTGTTTGACTACATGGAAACTGACCTGGAGGTAAATAGTTTATTTTCAGCCGATATCCTTTTGCATCCCAACTACTTACACATCCTAAATATCTTTGAGTCTGCTATAATCATATCAGAAAGTGGTCTTCATAGACTTCAGCCTGAAGCTTAATTGAATTTTAGTAGCAGCAGCAAAGCCAGAGTGCATGAAAGGCAGATAGCTTCCTAACAGCACTTTTTAAAAAATCAATGTAAGCATCTTAATCTCTTCAGATATATCTTTATTATTAATCTACCAGACAGATTCGCAAAGTAGCAGAAGTTTGTTTTTAAGCATTTGTTCATTGAAAATTTGTGTGAGGGCATTGAAAGATTTTTCCACTTCTTGATGAGGAAATGTTTACTGTGTCTACTTGATCTCTCTACGTTCATGAAAATAGGGCTATGGTTTTAAATTGTTTGAGGATAAAATATTTAAATACATGTTATATGGGTAGTGAACTGAATTACTGAATCACTGTCGTGCATATTTGTAGACAGTTAAATCTTAGAAGTGTGCTGTGAGATGGGTGCTGGGGTTGTGCAGTTTGAATAGTGTTTTATTCTATTAACATTTTTAATGCCATGCTTATTTATAGTAGAACATTTTTTAAAAATCCATTTTCTGTTGAATCTGTTATAAATCTGTCTTTCGGTTTCAGGTTATCATTAAGGACACAAGTCTTGTACTGACGCCAGCCAATATTAAAGCCTACATCCTAATGACACTGCAGGGCCTGGAGTACTTACACCATCACTGGATACTGCACAGGGTCAGCAGAAATGTTTCTTAAATTTTAGTTACAGACCATTGCACTGTTGAATTTCCGAAGTTGAGTTTAAGTCTTAATCCAAAAATTCCACAGTGCTTTAGGAAGCTGTACGCTCTGCATACTCTGCTCTGATTGATTGCCTGAAATCTTAATGTTCAGTGTGCTGGGAGGCACACCAGGATGTGTGAACATACCAGTACAGTATGCATGGGATGCAGTGTGGGAAGGGTAGCTAAGCAGAATGCTCAGCATGCGCTGATGTTTTAGTATGCCCCAAAAAATTGTTTGTCAGTTTGTTTGGAACAAAATCATAATGAATCCCACGAATGGATTTTACCAGATTTAGTGGAGAGAAGACGCTATCTGAGTGCCAGAGATTATTTGATTTTTGGAATGCCAAGGTTAAATGAAGGTCCAAATGCAATAATAGCAACTTTCAAATGAATGCAACATGATATTACTATGGAACACTAATAAGAACCTGTATTTTTTGCTTTCAAATGAGACGATTAACTTTTGAGCTCGGGTGGTTAAGCCAAAGCCATCTCGTAAATACATCAAATGAGCTTTTTGCTTTTTTTATCGTAAAAATGTAGATACCATATTTTTCAGATTATAAGTCACACTCAAAGTCCTTTAATTTTCTCAAAAATTCACAGCGTGTCTTGTGTATTCACTATGCACCGCTGGATGGATTGTCTGAGCATTACTGTTATCGTAGTCAGATGACTCATTGAGTAATACATGACTGGCTGAGAGAAGTTTATGTCAAGAGACCGGATGGCTTTTTCCACAAATCTCCATCTCTATTGATCTGTGTCTCCATGCGTGTCCATCTCACTGATACCATCAAAACCCAAGCAAACTAATTCAGGGCTTACCATCATTCCGGGTGGATTATCCAAAGAACTCCAACCACTAGATATTGGTGTCAACAGATCATAAATTAGAGGGATCCTGGCTTTATGTCCAACTCGCACAACTGTTAAACTCCGACACTGAAGATGAAGAATTTGATGGATTTGTGGAAGAGGAATGAACTGAAAAAGTGAGTGTTTTATATTGTTTCAGCTGAAAAATGTTGAGAGTTGTTGTGAAGTGTTCTTGTGAAGTTCGCTTAATGTGCCTTATAATCTGGTGTGCCTTATAAATGAAAATAAGCCGTTCAATGATCATTCGTTGCTATTGCGCCATATAATACGATATGCCTTATAGTTCGCAAAATATGGTAATTTAAACCCATTACCCACTTAGGGCCTATTTGCTTCATTAGCCCTGCTGCTGAGGTAATTTTCACTTTTTGAGTGCCCTTGTAGTTTAAGATTGTAATTGTGTGGAGTCAGTATGTACTGGATAGGATGCTGGTCTCATGATTGGGCATTGGTTTCGAATTCTTCTTCGACCCCAACTGTGCTAGGAATCCTGGGCAAGGTCATAACCACAATTATGCCTCGATCCAAAAAGTATAAATGAGGACCAGAAAAAATACTGGGTATTTAACCTATGATGAACTAGCATGCCATCCAGGGAGAGATGAACTCTGGTACAGAAAGCAGGATAAGCTCAAAAGACCTTACCTCAGAGTGGGAATTAAGTCTGCTTCATGTTTCACCACCTCTCATTGATAATTTTCCTATTATAGCATACCCCTCATTATACAGTGTTAGCTGTTTGGTTTTCCCTCTCTTTTTGCCAGTAATGCTATACTCTTTATACTGAGCCATTGCTTGTAACCATTTCTGTCTGCTTTTCCAGGATTTGAAGCCAAATAATTTACTGCTCGATGAATCCGGGGTTCTGAAACTTGCTGATTTTGGATTGGCAAAAGCGTTTGGAAGCCCTAACAGAGTTTATACACATCAAGTAGTGACCAGGTATACACTTTACTAATTCGGGCTTATTAAATGAACTAGAATATTTCTTATCTTTTTATTAAATTCACCCATCTTCAATTCCATACTGGTGTATATACTAGTCATTCTCAAAAAATTAGCATATTGTGATAAAGTTCATTATTTTCTGTAATGTACTGATAAAAATTAAACTTTCATATATTTTAGATTCATTGCACACCAACTGAAATATTTCAGGTCTTTTATAGTTTTAATACTGATGATTTTGGCATACAGCTCATGAAAACCCAAAATTCCTATCTCAAAAAATTAGCATATCATAAAAAGGTAGTCTAAACGAGCTATTAACCTAATCATCTGAATCAACCAATTAACTCTAAACACCTGCAAAAGATTCCTGAGGCTTTTAAAAACTCCCAGCCTGGTTCATTACTCAAAACCGCAATCATGGGTAAGATTGCCGACCTGACTGCTGTCCAGAAGGGCATCATTGACACCCTCAAGCAAGAGGGTAAGACACAGAAAGAAATCTCTGAGCGAATAGGCTGTTCCCAGAGTGCTGTATCAAGGCACCTCAGTGGGACGTCTGTGGGAAGGAAAAAGTGTGGCAGAAAACACTGCACAACCAGAAGAGGTGACCGGACCCTGAGGAAGATTGTGGAGAAGGGCCGATTCCAGACCTTGGGGGAAGCAGTGGACTGGGCTACAGGTGCTGCAGTCCCCAGGTCAAACCACTTTTGAACCAGAAACAGCGGCAGAAGCGCCTAACCTGGGCTACAGAGAAGCAGCACTGGACTGTTGCTCAGTGGTCCAAAGTACTTTTTTCGGATGAAAGCAAATTTTGCATGTCATTCGGAAAACAAGGTGCCAGAGTCTGGAGGAAGACTGGGGAGAAGGAAATGCCAAAATGCCTGAAGTCCAGTGTCAAGTACCCACAGTCAGTGATGGTCTGGGCTGCCATGTCAGCTGCTGGTGTTGGTCCACTGTGTTTTATCAAGGGCAGGGTCAATGCAGCTAGCTATCAGGAGATTTTGGAGCACTTCATGCTTCCATCTGCTGAAAATCTTTATGGAGATGAAGATTTCATTTTTCAGCACGACCTGGCACCTGCACACAGTGCCAAAACCACTGCTAAATGGTTTACTGACCATGGTATTACTGTGCTCAATTGGCCTGCCAACTCTCCTGACCTGAAGCCCATAGAGAATCTGTGGGATATTGTGAAGAGAAAGTTGAGAGACACCAGACCCAACACTGTGGATGAGCTTAAGGCCGCTATCGAAGCATCCTGGGCCTCCGTAACACCTCAGCAGTGCCACAGGCTGATTGGCTCCATGTCATGCCACATTGAAGCAGAATTCTTAGGATTCTTAGCAGGATTTACCAAGTATTGAGTGCATAACTGAACATAATTATTTGATGGTTGACTTTTTTGTATTTAAAGCACTTTATTTATTGGTTGGATGAAATATGCCAATTTTTTAAAATAGGGATTTTTGGTTTTTCTTTTTTGCCAAAATTATCAATATTAAAACGATAAAAGGCTTGAACTACTTCAGTTGTGTGTAATGAATCTAAAATATATGAAAGTCTAATGTTTATCAGTACATTACAGAAAATAATGAACTTTATCACAATATGCTAATTTTTTGAGAAGGACGTGTGTGTGTGTGTGTGTGTGTGTGTGTGTGTGTGTGTGTGTATATATATATATATATATATATATATATATATATATGAAGACATCATTCTAACTAACTGTATAAATGACTTTATATATGCTGTTAAGTAAATTGCATTTACAGTCACATAAAAATTTTGTTTTAGATGGTATCGTGCTCCAGAGCTGCTCTTTGGGGCCAGGATGTATGGGGTGGGTGTGGACATGTGGGCGGTGGGCTGTATCCTTGCTGAACTACTTCTCAGAGTAAGTTGTCTAATGTCTGCATTGTAAAAGCAGATTTTACTGCTTCCATTTAGTATGAATAATATTTAGGACTAGCGCTTCAGGATATGCACTTTCCGTACAGTAATTAAAAGGTAATGGGCAAGGCTTTTAAGTAAGCTGAGAATTTTATTATTTATAATATTTTTACCAGATCACCATACTGAAGAGAAATTATAGCATTAATCTGATTTTTTTTTTCTCTGAGCGTTGTTTGTTCGTCTGTACATGTACAGTGGTACCGCTCCTGACAATAGTCCCAGCAAACGAAAAATCCAGTTTACAAAAAACATTTTCCTACTTTTTTTGTCTCTGTATACGAAACAAGTTCTCCTTACGAAACGCGCCATTCAAACATTAAAATGCGCTATTCAAACGATGCGCGAGTTGCTCTCCCATTGGCTGTCTCCCAACATCCCGCCTTGCTGGCCTCTCATTGGCTAGGGCCGATGACGCAGCGCCCTCCCATTGGCTATCTCCTAACATCCTGCCCCGCTGGCCTCCCATTGGCTAGGAGGGATGATTCAGCTCCCATGAGCAGCAGCTTCTTTCATGAGTTTTTCGAGTGTGCTCTTTGCAACTTTATTTTTTGGCTCAAGCTTTTAACCTTGTATAAACATTTGTAAGATTATAATTCTGCTATGAAGACATGGTCAATTTAAAAAAAATTCAAACAATGCACGAGTTGCTCTCTCTTTGACTATCTCCCAACATCCCGCCCTGCTGTCCTCCCATTGGCTAGGGGGGATAACGCAGCACCCTCCCATTGGCTATCTCCCAACATCCCGCCCCGCTGGCCTCCCATTGGCTAGAAGGGATGACGCAGCTTCCTTGAGTAGCAGTTTGTTTCATGAGTTTTTTTTGTGTGCACTCATTGCAACTTTATTTTTTGGCTCAGGCTTTTAACCTTGCATAAACATTTGTAAGATTATAACTGTACTAAGAAGACATGGTCAACACGAAGTAAGTACCTTAAAAAGTATGCTTTTATAATTTTTAAAGGGTAGTATTGGGGGCCTTGGAACGAATCACGTATTTTACATGTAAAATGCGGTTCTACTTATGAAAAATCCAGGTTACGAAAAAGGCTCTGGAACGGATTAATTTCGTAAGGTGAGGTATCACTGTACATGTAAGGACCCTGTGGTGATATTTCCCATCCCGGTGTATATAACTATTGTAATGAGAATGAATGTCTGAGTGAGGCGAACTTCTAATTTCTTGGATCTTACCTCCCAAACTCTTATTCGTTTCAAGACAAAAATTTTTTTTTTTTATAAAATTAAATGCACTTTTTAAATAAAATACTTTTTGTAAACCTAAACAGAATTCAATTTAAATCTTATATAAGTAAATGTGGGCAGTGGTGGTCTAGTGGTAGAGGGGCCTGGATCGCTGATCCTAAGGTTCGGGGTAGAGTCCCACTCTCCACAAGTCCCCCCCCAGTGGAGCGAACTGGGTTATCAAAGGCCAGCCATGTAAAAGAACAATTGCTGACTTTCGTAAAGAGTAGCTGCATAGCCGTCAGCGTGTTTCTGTCCCTTGCTAAAGGGTTGTGTCAGGATGGGCATCCGACGTAAAAACCTATGCCAAATCAAACGTGCAAATCATTCGCTGTGGCGACCCCTGAAAAAAACGGGGAAAAGCCGAAAGAAAATCTCTATCAGTAAATGTATTTTTTTGCAGTCTTGCTTCTATTTGGTGTCCTATTGCTTATTATATATTTACATAATTCAAGATTAAATAACTGGCTGTATGCTGAAAACCTTAGTTTAGTGCACATCTCATGGATGTTGTTATGGTGTAAAACAGGACATTTGAAAATTATTCACACATACATAACAGCTGTGAATAAAAATACATCGTCGAAATGGGTTGTGTTTGTGAGATGAGGTGTAATTTGCAATTTAAGATAATGTGCTGCTTACTTTCTCGCATGAAAGAAATAAAAATACATGTATGATAGTTATTCAATGGTGCCATCCATGTACAGAAGGCTCCCGTTTTTCGTGATGGTTTGGTTCCGGCCCTTTCCGCGGATCATGAGAATCCATCAGTTATTGACGCGGTTTTAAAACCCTATGTATATTACATACGCTAAAACTAAAATATGTTTCTTAAACACATTCTATAGAGTGTCTTACTCATTAATACAGTAATAATGTGGTAAAATGTACTTTTTAATTTTCTACTGTGATGTTTATTAATAAATAAAGCACTTAGGCTCCTTAAAAATTTACTTCGCAATTCAGGCAAGCACGGTGATAACTTGTGCGCGAAGGATAAAAAAGAGGTGTACACATCATCTGCAACGAATCAGCAGGAGGGAGAAACAAAAGCTCTCAGCCATTGGCTAAATTTGAATCACGTGCCAGTTACTTCCGGGTTTGTCGCCAAACATCGAGTATGCGGAGGCGCGGGCGCTGAACCACAAATGGTCAAGAGCCTACTGTAATTATTTCCTGGTCTAGCAAAGAAATCTCGTACTGTGTGTGCCATGATATTGCCGAATTAGTTGGGCAGGTCGAGGCTCATCAACAATATGTACATGATTGTAAAATTAAGTCAGTTGAAGACCTGAGAATGTATTGAATAGCCAGGTTTTCCCAGAAATTAACTTTTTTTCTGCCTTGATTACCCAGGGATGAAATTCGGACTCAAATAGTAAAAGAGTGGTTCAGGGAGCATTTGGAATCATTTTCATATATGAACTGGCACCATAGAATCCCAACCTTCTTTTCCTTTCAGCTGTTCCCTTCAGGGGTCGCCACAACGAATCATCTGCCTCCATCTCACCCTATCCTCTGCATCTTCTACTTTTACGCCAACTACCTTCATGTCCTCCTTCACCACATCCATAAATCTTCTCTTTGGTCTTCTTCTAGGCCTTCTGCCTGGTAGTTCCAACCTCAGAATCCTACTACCAATATACTCACTATCCCTCCTCTGTACATGTCCAAACCATCTCAATTTAGCCTCTCTGACTTTGTCTCCAAAACCTCTTACATGTGCAGTCCCTCTAATGTACTCATTCCTGATCCTATCCATCCTTATTACTCCCAAAGAGAACCTCAACATTTTCATCTCTGCAACCTCCAGTTCTGCCTCCTGTCTTTTCCTCAGCGCCACTGTTTCTAAACCATACAACATCGCTGGCCTCAACGCCGTCTTGTACACTTTTCCTTTCATTCTTGCCGATACCCTCCTATCACACATCACACCGAACACTTTTCTCCAACCATTCCAACCTGCGTGCACACGCTTCTTCACCTTTTTTCCACTCTCCATTCTTCTTAGCTAACCTCTATCTTTATACACACTCCTGCACTTCCTCATTCCATCACCAAGTCTCTTTATCTACTTTCCTTCCAGAGGACACACTAAGTACTCTCCTACCTGTCTCCCTGATCACATTAGCTGGAAGCACTTCCTGACCACCCAAAGCCTGTTTCAACTCCTCCTTGAAGACAACATGACACTTTCTTTTTCAGCTTCCACTCTTTGTCTTCTGCTCCGCCTTTGCGTTTTCACCTTTCTCACCATCACCCCACTACTACTTTGCAGTCACTGACTTCCTTCAAATTACATTGCCTACACAAGATGTAGTCTACCTGTGAGCTCCTACCTCCCTCTATTGCCTGCAACATGTCCATTGAAGTCTGCACCAATGACCGCTCTTTCACCTCTGGCGGTACTCTGCATCACTTCATCTAACTCGCTCCAGAATCTCTCCTCTTCTAGCTCACATCCTGCCTGTGGGGCATAAGCACTAACAAAATTGAACATCACGCCTTCAATTTCTAACTTGAGACTCATAACTCTGGCTGACACTCTTTTCACTTCTAGAACATTCCTGACAAACCCCTCCTTCAAGATGACTCCTACTCCATTTCTCTTCCCATCTATACCATGATAAAACAGCTTAAACCCTGCTCCTAAGCTTCGAGCCTTGCTACCTGTCCACCTTCCTCCTCTGCATCATGTCAGCCAGCTCTCAACCTTTTCCTGTCATAGATCCAACATTCAAAGTCCCTACTCTCAGTCCTAGACTCATGTCTTTCCTCTTCTCTCTGTGCCTACGGACACGCCTCCTGCCTCTCTTTCTTCGACCAACAGTAGTCCAATTTCCACCAGCACCCTGTTGGTTAACAGCACTGATGGCGGTCGTTGTTCACCTGGGCCTCGACCGATACGGTATGGAATTTGTTTTGATGATTCACATTCTGTATTCTGGAAAAGCTTTATGCCAGATGCTCTTCCTGTCGCAACCCTCTGCATTTATCCGGGCTTAGGACTGGCGTGAGGACGGACACTGGTTTGTGCCCCCCTCACAGCGGCATTATGGAATCCCAACCTTATCCCATTAAAATTCTTTATTTCAGTAAGTTTCCATCATTAATTCAAGATGACAGTGAAATTGAACCCAACTCTGGATGGTAAAAACGTAATGTTGCTTAAGTTTGTTGAAATTATGCCATGAGGATTAGAATAAGAATAAGAAGATACAGCTTTATTAATCTCACAATGGAGAAATTCACTGTTACAGGCTCTTGAGGTACCATCAGTAGGGGGTGCAAAAATAGATACATATACAAACATACACACATACATATATATTATATAAGTAAATAAATAAATGGATACATAAATAGTATAAATTAATAAACAATAAAAGAAAAGAAGGGAACGACTTTGTAGACTGGCCTATATTAAAGTGTAATGTATCTGAGGGCAGAGTAGATGGGTTGATATGGTTCACAGTCAGTGGGGTAGATGTGGTTGATTAAAGTGCACGGGGTTTTTATTGCACATAACCGGTATTTTCACAGACAGTTACAAAGTGGTGTTGTACAGTCTGACAGCGGTGGGAATGAATTACGTACTGCAGTCAAAGCTAAAGGGAGTCTAAGTAAATTTTTAGCATGTGCATTGTTTTTGCCATGTTTGTGTGTGTGTGTATACTCTATGCTCAAATGTGTATACAGTACTTAACAGTGATTTTACTGAGTGCATTTCATTTGATCTTTATGTCAGGTCCCCTTTCTGGCTGGAGATTCTGACCTGGATCAGCTGACTAAGATCTTTGAAGCACTGGGGACTCCAACAGAAGACGCTTGGCCTGTAAATTTATTTAGACTGCAGCATTGTGCTGTATTATATGACCAAACGTTTCTGCATGGTTGACCATCACACCAATATGAGGTTCTTCACTAAATTGTCACAAAGTTAAAAGCATGCAGTTATTATCGGTGTGTTTTGCGTGCTGTAGCATTACAGTTTTACTTCACTGGGCTAAGTGGTACAAACCTGTTCTAGTATGATACTATCCCGTGCTCAAAGCTAGCTCCATCAAGACAGTTTGCCGAAATGGAAGTGGCATCCTCGCCCGATGTCGATGCTTCGCCACAATAACACTCTTGTGACTGAATTCAAACACCTCACTGAACTCATGCTCAGAATTTAAACTTTCCCGGTAGATCTGGATGTGATGGTCAGGTGTCCATAAATGTCTTGCCATATAGTGTGTATTCACAAATAAGTTGACGCCACTGAAATAGCTTCTGTTGGTCTGTTCTAAGGGGATGACCAGCCTCCCAGATTATGTCTCATTTAAACCGTTTCCTGGCACACCTTTGGAGCACATTTTCAGTGCGGCAAGTGATGACCTTCTGGAGCTCCTCAAAGGCCTATTTACCTTTAATCCCTGCACCCGTCTCACAGCCTTAAAGGTAATTGACACAGGTCTGCTTTTACTGACTTTGATTTAGACTATAAATTATAGTTTCTAGTGTCCGTGACTTCATTTATGCAGTATAACTGCACAAGAAATCTGAGTGCACACTGCATAACATTCAAACTCTTACAGTTGCTACGAGTAGTTTCTAAAAATAAAAACTTATTGTATGTTTTAGAATGATTTGAATTAAATTTTCAGGTTAGGAGCCAGAGAAGGTCCTATTTAAAAACTAATCACATACAATAGTAAATGATGCAGTTTCTTTGCCACGTTTGATGACCGAATCCTTGCTGAATGTGTCACTGGAGCCAGTTAAAACCAAGTCGCAATGCAACTCCTGCATTATAGGCTACTTGTTAACATGCAGCTAGTTTAATCACACTTTAACATGGACATGTAAAAGCATATGAACTAGCTGGAGTTCTAACGAGGCGACAATGAATTCTCTACCGGCTAACCAACAAAGAAATACTCATAATCTATCAACTCACAAAAGACCACACAGAATCGAATAGACTACAAACACAAACAAACTTTTGTCATAAGCTATGGGGACTCGCGGATCTACTCGAATCACATAAACAACCCATGTTATTGATTTTTTTTTTTTTTTTTTTTTTTGAATGTTGAATTTTATCAAAAGACTAAAAATATGGATGCAAAATCTTATGCTGTATTCACTGACACAAGCGCAACCTTTTTTAATATAAATAATTATTAATGGGAATTAGGTTTCAATGAACAGTTCGGCAGTGAACAGCATTTTGAAAGTAATGAGCAGAACTGTATTTATTGTAATCTTGTTTGTAAAATACACTACTAGGGCTTTTTGCAAGTATTTAAATTCTTGTGTGTACCCATACAAGATACAGACAGACATTTTATTCAGTGTAAGGCCACTGGTCCATAATACATACATACATACATACATACATACATACATACATATATATATATATATATATATATATATATATATATATATATATATATATATACACACACATACATATCCCCCAGTGCAGCTAACTGGGTTATCAAAGGCGGGCCATGTCTGTCACTGTCTATGGTGAGAGGCATGTAAAAGAACCATTGCTGACTTTCGTAAAGAGTAGCTGCAAAGTCGTCAGCGTGTTTCTGTCCCTTGCTAAAAAAGGGTTGTGACAGGAAGGGCATCTGATGTAAAAACCTCTGCCAAATCAAACGTGCGAATCAGATGATTCACTGTGGCGACTCCCGAGTAAAAGGGAAAAAGCTGAAAGGAAGACAGACAGACAGACATATATTGCATGAGTTTGCAAGAGTACTTCCGTGACTAACGAGAGCCATCGGAGTTCCTTATTTTCTTAACATTTATATAAACATAGGCACAAGTTTTTAATGACACATTCATTTGTTGAAGACATCAGGTTAACAAAGCAATATTTTGATAGTGGATAGTTCATATGTTTAGCTATAAGATCATTTCTTATAACACTGTCGGCTTTGCAATAAAACAGTACAGGGATAACTCACTACTTCGTGCTTCAACTCATGCAGCTTCAGTACATCACAGTTTTTTTTTTTTTTTAAATATTCATCGAATTAAAAAATAAGGAAATTAAGGACTAATAGGGGGAAAGGTTAAGGAAAATGCCACAAAAACAAGGCCAATTATGCAGAAAAAAAATGAAACAAAAAAATCAACCCAAAATCCCTGATTAAAACTACTTACATTTTTATGTGAAGTGCGCATCTCAGTGTGTGCACGTGCATCTGTGTGTGCGTGCGCGTGCACACACTCAGATGCGCACCTCACATAAAAGTATGTGTGTGTATTTATATTTTATTTACATCTTATGCATTGTTTTTGAATGTTTGTTATTCTAAGCATTTATAGTGTTGACTATATATTTATTGATATCATATACACATATACATGTATGTATGCAGCAGTCGGGGGGGGGGTTTGATCCTACTTTGCAGAATTCGACGGTCAGGGGAGGATCTCGGTCCCAATTAGCCACGGAAAGTAATGGATGCCTGTACATGTATTTCATCTTCAATTAGATTTTATTAAATACAAGATACATATGGCATAGAACCTACACATGCCTTGCGCTACAGGCTAATGGCAGGTTAATGGTAATGGCATCAACTATAGAAAAATTTTAATTTGCAGTGGAAGGTAGTCCATTATGACATACACAGAGGGACGTGGTGGGGAGATCACATTCCCTGGAGGAATGAACGGCCTCCAAGTTCAAAAGGAAATCCATGTATCCCACATCACGCAGTGGAATTGTATTTGTCTCCTGCTTGTTTATCACCTTTAGAAGTCTTACTGAATACTGACACATGCCTGTGTGTGTGCTGTGCTGTGGCTCAAGAAACTTTCAAATACTGTTCTACAATAAAAGATGGCTACTGAATTGAGAGAAAATAATGTGTCTGTTGTTTTGGCGCAAAATGTCCTGCTTTTGTGTGTATAAGTATTTACACAAGTACTGTACATGGAATTCAAACAGTCCTCTTTATTATTTTCATTGTAGGCATTGAAGATGCCATATTTCAGCCAGAAACCAGCACCTACCCCAGGCCCTCAGCTTCCCCGTCCAAACTGTTCAGCAGAGGCTCTAAAAGAAAAAGAAAACATAACTATTGGAATTAAGAGAAAACGTGATGGTATTAAACAAGGTGAGAATACCAAATACAACTGATAATTTACCCTCCTGCACCATTAAAGGGAAACATCACCACACATTCTTTGTTAGAATGCCTTCATCCTTGATTACAGTGGGTAATCACCATGTCATTGTTGTTTCGGATGGTCAGGTTGAAGCTCACCAACATTTTGTTGCAATCTGCCTATAATTATAAGAAACATGATGTGATGCTTTGTATTTAAATTCCCAAGTCTGATTGGTCTGAAAGTATTAATTATCTATTACATTACTAATTCTATAGGAACAGTATGGCTGACACACAGCATAATCTAAGACTAAAAATAAGCATATTTTCTATTTAATAAAGAGCAATAAGTCACATGGTGTGGTTTTCTATAAGGAGACATTTACCTAACATTTAGGGAAGGGAATAGACCAGGGGTCAGAAACCTTTTTGACTAAGAGAGCCAAAAATAAACACATTTTAAAATCTAATCCGCCGAGAGCCATATATATATATACACACACACACACACACACACACACACTTGTCCCCCGACTTACGAGACCCCCGGGTACGAAAATCCCGGGTTACGAAAAACATTTTCCTAAGTTTTCGTCCCCGGGATACGAAAACAACCTCCTCTTACGAAAAGCGCCTTTCAAAATTCAAACACGCCAATCAAAATTTCACACGATGCGCGAGTGGCTCTCTCATTGGCTGTCTCCCAACATCCCGCCCCACTAGCCTCCCATTGGCTCGGAGGGATGACGCAACTGAACGTGACGCATACTTCCTGTTTGTCACACACATGAAGGAGAGTTGACTGTTGGCTTATTTTGAGATTGATCATGCAGCGTTATACAGTATTTTGTTATCGCTGAAACCCCTCTACAATCGGGCCGATATTGACCCAGAAGGAGACCTTAAAGCAGAAATACAGTGAGGACCTCTGATCTTTCAAACAGGTACTGTAATTCCGCTTTAAATAAAACATCCCGTCCGTGTGTGTGTGTGTGTGTGAGAGAGAGAGAGAGAGAGAGAGAGAGAAGGAGGCTTAACGCTTCAGTTTTTAGTTTAGTTTTATAAGTTGTTTAATTCAGTAAATGTTTAATAAATGTGGCGCATGTGAGCTTATCTGGAATTCCGATCCCTCAAGGAATCAAGTTCAAGTTGAGTTTGGACAAAATTTTCATACAAAATTGGTGTACTTTTATCGTTTTTAAAGGGTTTATGGGTAGTCTTGGGAGCCTTGGAACGAATCAGGCGTTTAACATGTAAAATGCAACCCCTACTTACGAAACACCCGAGTTACACAAAGTCGCTGGAACGGATTAATTTCGTAAGTAGGGGGCCAACTGTGTATGTGTGTGTGTGTGTGTGTATATATATATATATATATATATATATATATATATATATATATATATAAAATGTCCTCAAAAAATTTGCATATTGTGATGAAATTCATTATTTTCTGTAATGTACTGATAAAAATTAAACTTTCATATATTTTATATTCATTGCACACCAATTGAAATTTTTCAGGTCTTTTATTGTTTTAATGATGATGATTTTGGCATACAGCTCATGAAAACCCAAAATTCCTATACCAAAAAATTAGCATATCATGAAAAGGTACTCTCAACGAGCTATTAACCTAATCATCTGAATCAACCAATTAACTCTAAACACCTGCAAAAGATTCCGGAGGCTTTTAAAAACTCCCAGCCTGGTTCATTACTCAAAACCGCAATCATGGGTAAGACTGCCGACCTGACTGCTGTCCAGAAGGCCATCATTGACACCCTCAAGCAAGAGGGTAAGACACAGAAAGAGATCTCTGAGCGAATAGGCTGTTCCCAGAGTGCTGTATCAAGGCACCTCAGTGGGACGTCTGTGGGAAGGAAAAAGTGTCTCAGAAAACGCTGCACACCCAGAAGAGGTGACCGGACCCTGAGGAAGATTGTGGAGAAGGGCCGATTCCAGACCTTGGGGGACCTGTGGAAGCAGTGGACTGGGTTACAGGTGTCGCATTCCCCAGGTCAAGCCACTTTTGAACCAGAAACAGCGGCAGAAGTGCCTGACCTGGGCTACATAGAAGCAGCACTGGACTGTTGCACAGTGGTCCAAAGTACTTTTTTCGGATGAAAGCAAATTTTTCATGTCATTCGGAAATCAAGGTGCCAGAGTCTGGAGGAAGACTGGTGAGAAGGAAATGCCAAAATGCGTGAAGTCCAGTGTCAAGTATCCACAGTCAGTGATGGTCTGGGATGCCATGTCAGCTGCTGGTGTTGGTCCACTATGTTTTATCAAGGGCAGGGTCAATGCAGCTAGCTGTCAGGAGATTTTGTAGCACTTCATGCTTCCATCTGCTGAAAAGCTTTATGGAGATGAAGACTTCATTTTTCAGCACGACCTGGCACCTGCTCACAGTGCCAAAACCACTGCTAAATGGTTTACTGACCATGGTATTACTGTGCTCAATTGGCCTGCCAACTCTCCTGACCTGAACCCCATAGAGAATCTGTGGGATATTGTGAAAAGAAAGTTGAGAGACACCAGACCCAAAACTGTGGATGAGCTTAAGGCCGCTATCGAAGCATCCTGGGCCTCCGTAACATCTCAGCAGTGCCACAGCTTATTGCCTCCATGCCACGCCGCATTGAAGCAGTCATTTCTGCAAAAGGATTTCCGACCAAGTATTGAGTGCATAACTGAACATAATTATTTGAAGGTTTACTTTTTTGTATTAAAAGCACTTTTTTATTGGTCGGATGAAATATGCTAATTTTTTGAGATAGGGATTTTTGGTTTTTCTTTACTTTTTTGCCAAAATTATCAATATTAAAACAATAAAAGGCTTGAACTACTTCAGTTGTGTATAATGAATTGAAAATATATGAAAGTCTAATGTTTATCAGTACATCACAGAAAATAATGAACTTTATCACAATATGCTAAGTTTTTGAGAAGGACCTGTGTGTGTGTGTGTGTGTGTATATATATATATATTTCATTCATACTGAATACAACTAAATGGAAAAAGAAGACCAACAATTTGAGAGTATCATAAGACTCTGAATTTATTTTAAACAACATTGTCATAATGTAGTTATTTATTAATAACAAAAGTACTGTACTACTTACTGTCAATGCGCCTTCCGGTGCTGCATGGTTTTGCTGATGGCTTTGTAGTCTGGTTGATACGTAGTGAGGTTCAACTTCAAGCAGGCGTTTATGCTTCCATCTATTACATATGACCGCAGGTTGGTCTTGATTTCACGTGTGAGAAGGACTGCTCGCATGTGCATGTGGAGCGAAACATGGTCAATACGACACGACTCACACGCTGCAGTGTTTGCTATGTGACAGGAAGCGCGCCCAAGTTTTGGCAATCAGCTGGTCTGTGGGTTGAAGTTTTTCCATGTCGTCCATTTGTGTTTTGCTTGCCAGCTCTGATTGGCTTTGTGCAAATGAGAGGATCAAAAATGAGGGAAATTTACCTCTTAACCCAAAAACAACTCGCACAAGCTGTTACATATAATACAATAAAATTAGAGTTTCATGCCCACACACTGGAGTACAGAAAGGATTGGCTCTCTGCTGCGTGCCACAGCGAAAAGTGGCATTGAAAAAAAATTTATAGATTAAAATGCGTGAGATTTATTTATCTGTTTTTGTTTTATTTAATGTCTTTTTTCTGTATTTTTGTTTAAAGGACAGCGAAATTGTGTATTAGTTATTCTGTTAATAAAGGCCACCTGATTTATCTGAGAGCCAGATGCAGTCATCAAAAGAGCCACATCTGGCTCGCGAGCCATAGGTTCCCGACCCCTGGAATAGACATTCACTCTGACAGCGTTCACCCTGCCCTTGCTAAGTCCTGCCCCACAAGCAACAGTTATCCTAGCGCAACAATGGAACTTGGTTGTGGTGCCGTAAAGTACAAGGAGAGAGGGAGGGTTTTGGGACTTGTGATAAATAGCTTGTTCAATTCAATTCAGTTTTATTTGTATAGTGCTTTTGACAATTGACATTGATGCAAAGCCACGTCCCTAATGAGCGTCCCCTGGGGCGAGAGTGGCAAGGAAAAACTCTCTCAGTTGACGCGAGGAAGAAACCTTGAGAGGAACCAGGCCCAACCATATATGAGAAACTTCATTACAGTCTAAAATGTAGTCCGGTTGATTATGCAACAACTGTAAGTCCTAAATAATTGTTAGAAAAGAGTTTATATCACCAGCAGTGAAAAGTCATTGATGTGATCATTCTTTAACGTGGCTAATTTACAACCAACACATAAATCCACAAAATTCCCCAGTGCGGCTAACTGGGTTATCAAAGGCGGGCCATGTCTCTCACTGTCTATGGTGAGAGGCATGTAAAAGAACCATTGCTGACTTTCGTAAAGAGTAGGCTGCAAAGTCGTCAGCGTGTTTCTGTCCCTTGCTAAAAGGGTTGTGACAGGAAGGGCATCCGACGTAAAAACCTCTGCCAAATCAAAACGTGCGAATCAGATGATTTGCTGTGGCGACTCCCGCGTAAAAGGGAAAAAGCCGAAAGGAAGACAGACATAAATCCACAAAATATTGAAAATTTGGACGACATGGAACTTTTAAATTTATGATTGAACAGTAGGATTTGTGAAATACTTGCGTGTGTAGGCTTCCAAACTCGTCCGTTCCGCTAAAGGCAAAGCCGCCATAACCAATTTGTAATGTAAGCAATTGTTTTTGAACTGAACAGTTAAAGTTTACAGCCATACTAGATATACATGTACCGTATTTGACGTGATAAAGCGCCCAGGGAGCTTAAAAATGGGGGGGTGGGGTGTCATTAAAATTTTATCAGCGGAGTGGAACGGTAAGCGCTTATTACCATCGAGGAGGATAACATGAATAATAGCAGAACAATAAAAGAGTTCTACTGGTATTTGTGTTATTCATTTTGTGATATCAACCAAACTACTTACATGAAAGCTGAAAATAAACAGAAAACAGCATGAATTAAAAAAAAAAGACCCTTACTTTTCCCTCCCGGTGCTGTCCCTTTAAACATTTTCCGGAAGTAAAATCGAGCCAGTCAACACGAATGTCGACTTTAGCACATGGCACGTTGAACCAATCAAAACAAACATAAACAAAAGCACATGGCCAGGAACATTTTTAAATTTATGAAGTTGGTGAGCAAAAGAATCGGGTGAAAAATTCTCATCACTTTCTGATAGGTCCATATCTGGCTCGTCACTCCATTCATTCAGAGCATACCATAGTTTGCTGTAGCAGTTTCTAATGGTTCATCGGTTGTTGGACATTTACCAAGAGAAAACAGCTAAATATTTTCCTGATTTTTAAAGCACAGCGGAACAATCAAACGTGTTTCTACTGATGAACATTATAGACATTCCCCAGTTGCAGGGGGTCTTGAAATACCATGTAAACTCACTTTTACAGGCAGTGAACAGTTACAGAGACTGATCGAATAAAACTGGTATGTCTGATCTATGATTTGGCTCCCAGTACACATGGGTGATTATTAGACGTAAGATCAAAAACATTGGGGGAGGGGTGCTTATTGGAGCAGGGTGCTTATTACGTCGAATACGGTATGTGTTTTTTGGATTGCTAACTTTAAAACAAAATTTCTTAAGCACTATTCACACACAAAGCATCAAGCACAACTCGGTTTCCCAATAAATTCACGTGAAATCAGATATCTTTCTATAGAAATGAATCGGAACACGTTTTTGGTTACTCTGCATTTCTCAGCAACTGTCAACCAACAATACAGTAGGCCCTTGACTATTCTCAGTTTTGCACTTGTGCCCCCACATATTCGCGGACTGCCAAGTAACGGTCACGTGACTCAAATTCAGCCAATGGCTGTTCTCCCTCCTGCTGATTGGTTGAGATGATGTATACGCCTCCTTTTTCTCATTCAGGCACAAGTTGTCAGTGTGCATTATTTTTAGTGTGTTTTAATTACCAGTTCAGCTCTATGATGCCACTCAAACGTTGTGCGTCTTCTCTGGCTGAGCGCTAGAAAAACGTAATGATGTTGGATGTCTCTTCTGAAGAAATAAGACTTTCTCCAGAAGAAACGACAGTTTCCTCTGATGTGCCTGAAGAGGAATAATCATCTGAACTGTTGTAAAGCACTGTAGTATTGAAGTCTTTTTCAGTTATTATTCCAGTACAGTACCTAAGTTAATGGTTAGAATGTTTGTGTGTGTGATTTTATGTACTGTGCTGTAGCATGTATATCCAATTTATGTTTATATCCAACTTCATGTTCTTTTATGTTCTTTTGTTATGGTCTGTGTTTTGGGGGACTTTGATTTTGGCGGTTGTGTTCTCTAACTCTCCCTGCTCCGGCTGAGGGGTGTGGCTGAGCTGCTCTGGCTGATTGCAGTAGCTCACACCTGAATTCACTCCTCTCATCTACTCCCTATAAGCACAAACCGCACGCTCACCTCTGCGTGAGAAGATTGTCTCACATCACGTCCCTGCTTCCCTGTGTTCTCTCTGGCTCCTGGTTCCAGTGTTTAATGTTGTTTGTGTTTTTCGTCGTCATCAGTATTGCATTTAAAGTTTGTATGCTCTGCTTAAGTGCTTCCCCTTTGAATAATAAATCCACGCTGTGCCATCTCACACTGTCTCCTGCATTCTGAGTCTGGCTGAAAGTTCATTACGTCACACTTTTATGTTCTTAAACATATTATATATATAATATAGTAATGATTAAGTAAAAACTTTAATTTTGCACTGTGATTATTTATTGATTTATGATATATATATATATAAAATCAATAAATATCACAGTCCAAATTAAAACATTTTTGAAAAAGTACAACAGTAATACTGTATTAATGAGTAAGACTGTCTATAGAATGTGTTTGAGAAGCATATTTTAGACATGTAATATGATACATAGGGTTTTACTTCCGGGTACAGAACTCGTGGATTATCTTGATTCGCGGGAGGGGCTGGAACCGAGCCCCCACGAATAACGGGGGCCTACTATATCAGGATGGCTAATTGCTTAAATTGTGTCCTGTTAAAGTTCAGCTCAGTTGAACTCTGCATCCACCTTCTTTGAATCACTTGAGAAAAGTTCTCTGGAATTTGTTGACTTTGTACAGTCACTCATCACTTCTTGAATAGGTGGAACTTTATGCTTGATGAACTTCCTCACATTTAGCCTATCATAACATAATGCAGCCGTGAGGGGGGGGCACAAACCAGTGTCTCTCCCTCACGCCGGTCCCAAGCCCGGATAAATGCAGAGGGTTGCGTCAGGAAGGGCATCCGGCGTAAAACAAATGCCAAATAAACTATGCGAATCACAAGAAAGAATGATATACCGGATCGGTCGAGGTCTAACAACGACCGCCATCAGTGCCGTCCAACCAACAGGGTGCTGATGGAAATTGGACTACTGTTGGTCGAAGACGTCCGAAGAAGGAGAGGCGGAGGCGTGTCGTTGCCAGAGAGAAGAGGAAAGGCATGAGTCTAGGACTGAAAGTAGGGACTTTGAATATTGGAACTATGACAGGAAAAGGTAGAGAGCTGGCTGACATGATGCAGAGGAGGAAGGTGGACATACTGTGTGTTCAGGAGACCAGGTGGAAAGGTCGCAAGGCTAGAAGCATAGGAGCAGGGTTTAAGCTGTTTTATCACGGTGTGGATGGGAAGAGAAATGGAGTCGGAGTCATCTTGAAGGAGGAGTTTGCCAGGAATGTTCTAGAAGTGAAAAGAGTGTCAGACAGAGTGATGAGTCTCAAGTTAGAAATTAAAGGTGTGATGGTCAATGTTGTTAGTGCGTATGGCCCACAGACCGGATGTGAGCTGTAGAAGAGAAGGAGAGATTCTGGAGGGAGTTAGATGAAGTGATGCAGAGTACCCCCAGAGGTGAAAGAGTGGTCATTGGGGCAGACTTCAATGGACATGTTGGTGCAGGAAACAGAGGGGACGAGGAAGTGATGGGTAGGTTTGGTATCCAGGACAGGAACGCAGAAGGACAGATGTTGGTAGATTTGCAAAAAGGATGGAAATGGCTGTGGTGAATACTTTCTTCCAGAAGAGAGAGGAGCATAGGGTGACTTATAAAAGCGGAGGTAGGAGCACACAGGTAGACTACATCTTGTGCAGGCGATGTAATTTAAAGGAAGTCAGTGACTGCAAAGTAGTAGCGGTGAGAGTGTTGCCAAACAGCATAGGATGGTGGTGTGCAGGATGATGCTGATGGTGAGGGAAGGTGAAGAAGGCAAAGGCAGAGCAGAAGACAAAGTGGTGGGAAGTTGAAAAGGAAGAGTGTCGGGTTGTCTTCAAGGAGGAGTTGAAACAGGCTTTGGGTGGTCAGGAAGTGCTTCCAGATGACTGGACAACTACAGCGAATGTGATCAGGGAGACAGGTAGGAGAATATTTGGTGTGTCATCTGGAAGGAAAGTAGATAAGGAGACTTGGTGGTGGAATGAGGAAGTGCAGGAGTGTGTACAAAGGAAGAGATTAGCTAAGAAGAAGTGGGACATTGAGAAAACCGAAGAGAGTAAACAGGAGTACAGGGAGACACAGCTGCGTAAGGCAAAGGTAGCAGTGTCAAAGGCCAAACAGAGTGCTTGATGACTTGTATGCTCGGCTGGAAAGTAAGGAGGAGAAAATGATTTATACAGGTTGGCACAGCAGAGACATAGAGATGGGAAGGACGTGCAGCAAGTTAGATTGATAAAGGACAGAGAGGGAAATGTATTGACTGATGACAGAAGTGTGCTGGGAAGATGGAAAGAGTACTTTGAAGAGCTGATGAATGAGGAAAATGAGAGAGAAAAGAGTAGAAGAGGTGACTGTTGAGGACCAGGAAGTAGCAAAGATTAGTAAGGGTGAAGTGAGGAGGGCATTGAAAGAGGATGAAGAATGGAAAGGCAGTTGGTCCTGATGACATACCGGTGGAGGTATGGAAGTGTCTAGAGAGGTAGCAGTAGATTTTCTGACAAGAACATTTAACAAGGTCTTAGAGAGTGAGAGATGCCGGAGGAATGGAGGAGAAGTGTGCTGGTGCCCATTTTTAAGAACAAGGGAGACGTGCAGAGTTGTGGCAACTACAGAGGGATAAAGTTGATGAGCCATACGATGAAGTTATGGGAAAGAATAGTGGAAGCTAGACTAAGGGCAGAAGTCAGCATTTGTGAACAACAGTTTGGTTTCATGCTCCAGAAAGAGCACCACAGATGCAGTGTTTGCCTTGAGGATGTTAATGGAGAAGTACAGAGAAGGTCAGACGGAGCTGCATTGTGCCTTTGTGGATCTGGAGAAAGCATATGACAGGGTGCCGAGAGAAGAACTGTGGTATTGCATGAGAAGTCTGGAGTGGCAGAGAAGTATGTTAGAGTGGTGCAGGACATGTATGAGAGATGTAAGACAGTGGTGAGGTGTGCTGGCCGGTGTGACAGAAGAGTTCAAGGTGGAGGTGGGACTGCATCAAGGGTCAGCTCTCAGCCCCTTCTTGTTCGCTATGGTGATGGACAGGCTGACAGACGAGGTTAGACAAGATTCCCCATGGACTATGATGTTTGCAGATGACATTGTAATCTGTAGTGAGAGCAGAGAACAAGTGCAGGAAAATCTAGAGAGGTGGAGGTATGCCCTGGAAAGAAGGGGAATGAAGATTAGCCTCAGTAAGACAGAGTACATGTGCATGAATGCTAAGGACCAAAGAGGAACGGTGAGATTACAGGGAGCAGAGATAAGAAAGGTGGAGGATTTTAAGTACTTAGGCTCAACAATCCAGAGCAATGGCGAGTGTGGAAAAAGAGGTCAAGAAGCGTGTGCAGGCAGGTTGGAATGGTTGGAGAAAAGTGTCCGTGTGATGTGTGATAGGAGGGTATCGGCAAAAATGAAAGGAAAAGTGTACAAAACGGTGTTGAGGCCAACGATGCTGTATGGGTTAGAAACAGTGGTCTGGGGAAAGACAGGAGGCAGAGTTGGAGGTAGCAGAGATGAAAATGTTGAGGTTCTCTTTGGGAGTAACTTGAGGATGGATAGGATTAGGAATGAGTACGTCAGAGGGACAGCACATGTAAGACGCTTTGGGAGACAAAGTCAGAGAGGCTAGATTGAGATGGTTTGGACATGTACAGAGGAGGGATAGTGAGTATATTGGTAATAGGATGCTGAGGCTGGAACTACCAGGCAAAAGGCCTAGAGGAAGACCAAAGAGACGATTCATGGATGTGGTAAAGGAGGACATGAAGGTCGTTGGTGTAAGAGAAGAAGATGCAAAGGATAGGGTGAGATGGAGGCAGATGATTCGCTGTGGCGACCCCTGAAGGGAAAAGCCGAAAGGAAAAGAAGAAAGAACTTCCTCACATTTAGCCATGTGTAGCATGCTTTGGTCCATCATATAATCTTATCCAACTGAGTTTTTGGGTTTCACAATTAAACAATATCAGGCTACTTTTTGTCAGCATTGAACATTCAATTCCCTAAATGAAGTAAGAACCATTTTAATGTAGCACTGAATAGTTTAGTATGATTTCTCAACTGCATGTAGGACTTGTGTTGACATGAGAGTTTGAGGCAAGCGCTTAAAAAAAATAAGTCATTCTGATTGGTCTGTGTGATTGACTGTGGACAAAGATCAATTTTCAGTGTCAGTGTTATAATGATCAGTAAGTCTAATGTCCAAGTCATCTGTACGACTTGATGATAAATTCTTGCTTGAACAGTAACTTACATTTGTATTATCTATTCTTTAGGCACCCTGAAGAAAAAGTTGGTGTTTTAGGTGATATGGTTGGGAGACTCTTGCCTGGTTTTGAACCATCTGACCTGTAGTGCTGTGACTGACACCGACTTATAAATAATGCAATGGTGAACCTTACAAAATACTCCATGTGGCTGCTAGAATGGATATATTTGTTAATATGATTGTGTTTTTTAACTTGTAATTAAATTATGTTGATAACATGCAGGCTTTGTATATTTATTTGAATCTAATCAGTTTTACTGCACAAGTGTTATTCGTTTAGATGAAAAAATGGACTCAAATATTTTTTTCTTTTGATATTAGATTTCAAACCCAGAAAAACCCCCCCCCCCCCCCCCCCCCACACACACACACACAAAAAACCCATCCCATATGTTTCCTCCAGGAAAGCTAGGATACTGTTGGTTACTTTTTTTTTTTTTTTTAATCAATATTATTTTTTTAGTCAATAATGATCTTGAGTTCAAATGAAGAGCTAAAGGTTAATGACATTGCTCAAAGATTTAAACATTCATCCTTCAAATCATAAGCACATTAATTTCTAAGCAACAAGTACTTACATTGCCACAAAGCAACTTCCTGATGAACATTTCGGTTCCTGCTGAGTAAGCAAAAGCTGCGAGACTATGAGGAAGAAACATTTAGCAGAACCAGAGTCAAAACTGAAGCCATTTTCATCTGAACATTTTCATCTTGATATTAGGACAGGTCCTTTTTTAATCACATTAACAGTCTTTAGATAGAAGTGTCACAGTATGATGGTGAAGTCAACAATTGTCTTCACATGAATTAAGGTACAGTTGAAATTTCCTAATTTTCCTGGGCATTTCCTGTGATGTTTGTTACATGACCTCATTAGAGTCATTAGAGTTCACTGCTGCTACTCATCTAAACATTACTGCTCAGATTCATTACTTAGGCATGAAGCCCTTAGGGAGGTATATACATTTGTCAGATAAGTGTTGTGCTTGATTCAGTTTTTTATCACAGACTTGAGAAAATCATACATAAAATATATCCTGTATTCTTCTTCTTTTTCTTTCGGCTGTTCCCTTCAGGGGTCGCCACAGCAAATGATCTGCCTCCAGCTTTCCCTATCCTCTGCATCTTCTACTCTTACTCCAACGACCTTCATGTCCGCCTTCACCACATCCATAAATCTTCTCTTTGGTCTTCCTCTGGGCCTTCTGCCTGGTAGTTACATCCTCAGCATCCTACTACCAATATACTCACTATCCCTCCTCTGTACATGTCCAAACCATCTCAATCTAGCCTCTCTGACTTTGTCTCCAAAACATCTAACATGTGCTGTCCCTCTGATGTACTCATTTCTGATCCTATCCACCCGCCTCATGGCTGCATTTGCCTGTATTGAAGTATATTAAAGTATGGTATGTGTCCTGCCACGACATTATGTCCCTGTTTACATTTTTGAAAGTCACTCAATGGGGAACAGACAAAGACGGGAAGTGCCATCTGTGCTCCCATGTGAATATTGAACCTTTGGATCTTTCCTATCTGCTCTGTTTAGTGATCGTGATAAATAAAAGCATTGTGATGGTCAGATTACTCACTTACATTTCTTAAACTGCTTAATACTATCTCAGCTGACACTGGCAGGATACTGTTAGAATTAGTAAGAGATGTATTCTATTATCTGGAGGTATCATTGTGTCTGTTCTTAGACATTGAATGTCTGAATACAGTAAAATTCCCAGTTATTAACGAATCAAATCACAGTTCTGTTAGTAAATATAGTGAACTACCATTGTTTAGTGATAAAAATCTGCTAACCTATAATGTGGTCATAAGGTATAGATAGGGTGTAAATCTCACTGAAATGTATTTCACAGACAAAACAGAGTACAGTACGCACTGTATATGCCTTCATAGGGGGTTGAGGATCAAATGGATGGGTGGTTCACAACAACTGAATTTATAGGATGGTTAGTGGATATATAAAGCTAATAAAGAATTTATTCAACTCATTTGTACATGCATCCAGTAATGCATCCCTAAAAAGACCAAAAATTACATTTTTACTAACTTTAGCACATTCCATACTATGGTGCCCTCATCATCCCATATTAACTTCTAGTATTATAGTGTTGGGCTTTCTAGTGGACTTCTATCATGTAGAAACAGGTCTGGGATGTTGCGATGGCAGTCCACAAATCTCTCGTATGTCATATTCACAAAAAGTGGCATTTTTTGTGGCGCCCACTACAGATGGCACCCTCATAGGCCCAACAATATTGTACAATTTTTGAGAGCTCTTTCCATCTATCAAAATGAAGGCAGGTTGTTATGAGTGCATTGATATAATTCAATTTCAAAAGCTAATTTTTAAAAAATTGCAATTACGACCCTCAAAAAATGGACTCTGAGAGGACCTGAATGAAAACCGCTGGGTTCCAGGACCTGAAATTTTTGGGAATTTTTTTCTATCTACCTGTATGCTTTCCACCAAAAAGCATTCAGGCATCTGAGGGGGTCATATATCACCAATTGCCTGAATCATACAAAAATTGCTTCTTAATTTAGTGCTTATCTTCTTCTTTTCTTTCGGCTTTTTCCCGTTCTCGAGACTCGCCACAGTGAATCGTCTGATTCGCACGTTTGATTTGGCATGGGTTTTTTCGGATGCCCTTCCTGTCACAACCTTTAGCAACGGACAGAAACACGCCTCCAGCTTTGCAGCCTACTCTTTACGAAAGTCAGCAATGGTTCTTTTACATGCCTCTCACCATCGACAGTGAGAGACATGGCCCGCCTTTGATAACCCAGTTAGCCGCACTGGGGGGGGACAGTGACAACCCTGTGGGGACTCGAACCTCCAACCTTAGGATCAGTGATCCTGCGCCCTCTCCACGAGACCACCACTGCCCACCAATTTATTGTGCTTATGTTGATGCATAAATATGTCCTGCACTTCACGTTGAAAGACCTGAATATTTCCGCTTGCGATAATTGAAGCCTGCCATTGCTGAAATTTGAAGGCTGTTCTGCTTTTAATAGCCGATGTTAGGTAAAACAGTCAGCAGTCTACAGGAAATTTATTGACTCCCTATTGGTTTCTAAACTTAAACAACTTTGAAAACTCATCAGGAATACAGGGATCCCTCACTTTCCGCGGTTAATTGGGACCAAGATCTCCCCACGACCGCCAAATTCCGCGAAGAATTATCAACTCCCCCTGACTGACGTATACGTACAGTACATGTATATGTGTATATAATATCAATAAATACATATTCAATGCTATAAATACTTATAATAACAATTAAACATTCAAGAATAATGCATAGCATGTAAATAAAATATAAATACACACATACACATGCGTGCACATTCAGATGCGCACCTCACATAAAAATTTAAATAGTTTTGATTTTGGCTTTTAGGTTCTTTTTTGTTTTTCTTTGTTTGGTGTTTTTTTTTTTAATGCCAGGCAGATGCCCACAGCAGTGTCTGAGGCACTGAAGGAAGTTTTTCAGCAGGAAGGAGGTGCGATAGTGAGCCAAGCGCAGGAAATGCTGGATATCATTTAGAAAAATAAGCGCTTTCAGAGTGAAACCTGGTTGTTATCAGCACATATGTCAATAATATTAACATGATATTGTTGATAAATATTAATAGTGAGGGCCAGTATGGCCTTTAGCACAAAATAGGCATTGAGCAAGTCAGATGTATGTGCTGATGCTATGTAGCTGCTAAGGATGGAACTTTCGGATTTCAAGTAGAGATTGAGGCTTTGGGTTAACTCAAAATAATTTTGCAGTAGTTGAATCCCTGGTATATGTACTTAAAAAAGGCAGTGTGATTAAAAAGCAATCTATTTATAGATTACTAAAAAGTAATATATCATCCACAATAAACTCGTCAAAAATGACAATTGTGTACGTGTGTAAAACATGCAATTCTATTAGCTACACAATTCAAATGCTCACGGACAGTTCGGTTCCGGTAGGGACCAGTCTGATCCGGTTGAAATCGGTCCATCGTATGCATTTATTGGTCAGAACCAGTTAAAACCGGCCGGAACTGGTTCAAACCGGTCAGAACCAGTTCAAACCAGTTGGAACCACTCGACACTGGTTCAAACCGGTCGAAACTGTTTGGAACCGGTTCAAACCGGTCGGAACTGTTCGGAACTGGTTCAAACCGGTCGGAACCAGTTCAAACTGATTCAAGCCAGTCAGAACCTGTTCAAACCGGTCGGAACGGGCCAGTCAGCAAGATACAATAAAAAATGCATTTTTAACAGTACATATCATACATAAACAGAAAAAAACATTCAAATATTCATATACCTTTTAGTAGGAACAGTGTTGTTGATCACCCATTTTTGCCGGTGCATCGAAGTCTGGTGGTAATTCTGTTTTGGTTCTCAGAACAGATTTGAGGTGTTCAGCAGTGACAGGTTGTTGGCGTAATTAGCATGCTTGGTGGGAAAGTGGTGGCTGATGTATTCATTTAAAACCGAAATGGTTTCTTGGCAAATAAGACATGTAGCCTTTGGCCGGACCTCAGTAAAAAAGTATTTAGGTGTCCATTCTTTACGAACCACCCAACACTCACTATTGACTTTAATTTTCTTTAAAATTGCTGCTGATAGGCTCTGTGCAGTAGAAGAGGGATAACCGGAAGTGGCTCGAGCGCCGAAAAATCAACTGACTGCCCCTAATGTGTCACTGGTGTTGAAATGCTGTCATTAAAAAGACCAACGGGATGCGGCCCATGGGCCGTAATTTGCCCACCCCTGGTGTAAATAGTTTGAGGCCAAGTTTCTGATCTATGAGGCCAAATGTGTATTCGCGCACACACACACACACACACACACACACACACACACACACACACACACACACACACACACACACACACAAAAAAACCAATGGATAAGCTGGAAATGAAGGCATACCTTCCTATTATAACACAAACCCCCGAAAAGGTTTTAGGCTCAGACCTAATTCTGTCCTGAATTTTTCACTGTCTATAGCTGAAGTCAGCCATGATATGTGTTTGTTTTTCTCTCTGTCTCGTATATACAGTATTCGTCTCTATTTCATGCTTTACTATACACAAGATAGAAGCTTCTTTCCTCTTTCCATTTTCACTGATACACTAACAGGTCCAAATCCAACCAATGGATAAGCTGGAAATGCCCCCAAGAGGATTAAAACTTGGGATCGAGAGAAGACAGGTTCACGGATTCTGATCACGCGAAAGGGTGATTGGCTCAGACTTTGTTAAACATGGCCATGATGCAAGTTCACCTATGTTTTGCAAGTATTTTGAGTTATTTATTAAATTAGGACGTTGGATGCTGATCGAATAAGCTTGGTCTTTCACACATCAACAAACAAGAGGAACTGGTGAGGCATAGAGAAGATGGATCCTTAGAGTAAACCCCTAAACAGTCCACCAGTCTGTTGCAGGGCCAAGACACGTTGGGGCAGTTTGGAAACACCAATTAGCCGAATTTGTATGCCCGTCGGAGGAAACTGGAATAACTAGAGGAAACCCACACAAGTACGGAGAGAACATGCAAACCTGTGGGTTATTGATTTGAAAGGTGGTGGTCCCAGCCCCAGTGCCGCCTCTGCTGGGCCCTGAAACAAGACCATTAACCCTTAACTGCTTCGGTGTATAAATTAGATAAAAATATAAGTTGCTTTGGATAAAAATGTCTGCCAAATGCCACAAAATGAAATTTTGTCTGAATAAATTTATTACAAATTTCTTTCAGCTTTTTCCCTTTTCTTGAGAGTTGCCACAGCGAATCATCTGATTCGTACAGGTTTTCATGTCAGATGCCCTTCCTGTCACAAAGCTTTTAGCAAGGGACAGAAACATGCTGACAGCTTTGCAGCTACTCTTTACAAAAGTCAGCAATGGTTCTTTTATAGACCTCTCACCATAGAGGGTGAGAGACATGGCCCGCCTTTGATAACCCAGTTAGCCGCACTGGGGGGGACAGTGACAACCCTGTGGGGACTCGAACCCCCATCCTTAGGATCAGCGATCCTGCACCCTATCCACTAGACCACCACTGCCCCAATAAATTTATTACAAATAAATGGTGTAAACACTACACCAGAATGCATCTGGATATATAATACACCAATTATTCACAATGTGGCATTTGAAACATGATTAACTGCTAACTCTTTCATGTAGTACACAATTAAACGGTGAAAAGATGAACATGTTCCCTGGTTTGTGGTAAAATTAGCATTTGTGTATTTGTGTAGGCCAATGCTCAACCTGAACACAGTCAATCTGGCTGAATCATATCATCTCCCATTATGACGCATAGTTCCTACGTAGGAAGCGAGACCTATTCTTTCGTACAACACATAGCGCGCCTAAATAGTGGACCAGGCAGCCATTTGGAATCGAGCCCGTGACAACTCACCGGTCGTTTTTTTTTTTTTTTGTGTGTGTGTGTTGCTCGACAGGATACGAGTGCGTTCAGCGGAGAGCGCTGTGTACTGTACTCTGGATTGGGTTCTCTCCTCTGTCCGAGGGTAGCATCTTGTCCTGAATTGTACATGTAAAAGCGGGATTTCTGGGCACTTTTGAAGATGTGTATCCCTTGCTGTTTGTCTCAGGTGAGTAATCTTAACTGTTTAATCGTGGATATGATTCAGGACATGAGACCCATCTTTTATTTAAAACCAGTAGTGTTTACTTGCTGTTACTTCGCTGTGAGGGACATGGTTTTTGAGGTTTTTTTTTTGGACTGTTTACAAAAACTATTCCAACTGATTTGTGTGGTTATTGTAATTAAAACACGAGGTCAACGTGTTATCAGTAACAGCAGACTTCGAAATATTTTTTGTCTGCCGACTCTTTTGTTCGTATGTTTAAAGGGAATGTAGTCGTTAGCTAACATGCTAACAAAAAGACAACGTGTGTGTGTGTTATGAACCTGTGTTTTTTTTTTGTTTGTTTTTTTTTACTTATTTTAACCTCTATTGTGTGAAGTTTTGTGTCTGTTGCTAAGTCACAGTTCCAGACATGACCATCACAATGATATTCTATATGTTTATATCCAGCTGTGACTGCTGTTGTCCCATATACACCGTCGTCTTTCTCATGCATAAACAACATCTGTTGTTTACTTGAGTGTTAAGGAGTAAGCGCTTATTTAATTCTCCCTAGTATATCTCCCTGATACACAAACAAGTCCAAGTCCAACAAATGTAGTCTCACACACAAGGAGGAAACACAATTAGGCAGCATTTAAGGTAGATGTAGCTAATCTATGGAAAAAGGAGAACAAAACATTTGTCAACATGATCCCTAAGACATTCTCAGTGTGCTAATTTCTGCCTGGAGTGGCCCACATTTCCTTGTAGCTCCCTTTTGTGTGTTGTGGGGTCTGCGGGTGGTCTTTTCATTTCCTTGTTAGGTCCATGAGGCTGCTTGTTTGCATAAGATTAGCTGTGGAGAACAGCGAGCTGGCAGACCTGGCTCATTAAAGCCTAAGCCTGTCAGGAGTCACTGGACCACAGATGCCAGGGACAAGTTTACACAGGGCATGATCTGATCACCCACACCTTTTGTGCCTATTCACCTGATGTCTCTGAGACTCTCTGCTCTGTAAGATCAGGGACAAGAGTCTAGTGGTGTCTCTCAGATTTATGACATGCTTTTTATAACTTAAAGCTCATGTGTACTGATTTATCTGGATCACTTGAATGCACATGTTTTAAAGTAACAAACAGCATAAATAAAAACAAATCTCTGACTGTGATAAGATATTTGTCAGAGTTTTTTTTTTTTTTTTTTTTTTTTTTTTTTTATGATGTGTGACTGCTAGTCATTTGGAAAAGACCACAGACATTAAGTCCTCAAAGAAGCATACAGACGCTCCCCAACTTAGGTTTTAGTTTGGTTCCAGACGGCCGAACGTAAAGTGGAAAAAAAACGTAAGTTGTTACTGTATGTTCCAGTGACGTATGATGTTTATACTGTACTATACATCCATAAATACCATTACCGTATCTCATAAAACACCCCTAAATCAATTATTATAAATATAACATTGTAAAATAATATCAAATATATAAATATCAGCATTAATTTCAAATAAATTAAATTCAAGCAAAATAATTTCAAATGGATAAATTTTAATCAAATTCACTCATCAAATATCAAATACAGTATCAAATATAACCTTTAAACATGCTCTGTGATGAGATCTTTCTGCTTGTATATGGTTCCGATGGTCAACGGATGGTCACTTTACCTGAAGCTGAGCCGAGTCACTTTACATGAAGCTTAAAACAGCCAATCAATGCTTATAATATGTAAGGCACTCCACCGAAAGTAGTTGCTTGTGCTTGAGACAAAGCGCGGGTTATCCGGACTTCCGGTCTTTCAAGTGAGCAAGGGTGCCGATTGCACCGATCCGAGCAGATAGTTAATTTGGTCTTGGGAAAACCGAAAATTCCGGAATATGCTGGAAAGCTTGCACCCATGTTAGTAGGCTTACGCTTCTGACCAACCATATTTGCTTGTGGTTACAAAAGTTTGCAAAACAGTGTAAACACAAAGATCACAGAGACGACGTCTTGACACAAGGGAAACACGCAGTGAACTGGGAAGAAGCAGGGGCACGTTCAGTCTGTCATTTGTAAACAATGGACGCATGTCATTGTGTCATTACGTCAGCATACTACGTAGGTACGTCTCGTACTACAGAGAGCACGTTAAACTCAAAATTTGACAATTTAAAAAAAAAAAAAAAAAAAAAAAAAGCAAAACGAAAGAACGTAAGTCGGGGAGCGTCTGAATATTCCTGTATTTAGAAAACAACAGCCTGATGTTACTGTTCTTTTGACATTGGGCTGACTTGATGCTGCGATGATTTCTGCTTTGGTGGTGATAAGTGGTTTTTAGTGGTAGTTTTGTTTATGGTTCAGACAGTGTGATACAATCTGGGGGCAACTGAGAAATCTCACGAGCGAGTAAAATCTCAGCCTGTTTTTTTAAATTAAATACTTAACAGTTTATTGATACAGATGCATAACACAGAATGTGGGCAGAGGTGGCCTGGGGGTATAGGGCGCTAGATCGCTGATCCTAAGGTTGGGGGTTCGAGTCCCACTCTCCACAAGGTTGTCACTGTCTCCCCAGTGCAGCTAACTGGGTTATCAAAGGCAGGCCATGTGTCTCACTGTCTATGGTGAGAGGAATGTAAAAGAACCATTGCTGACTTTCGTAAAGAGTAGCTGCAAAGCCGTCAGCGTGTTTCTGCCCCTTGCTCAAGGGTTGTGTCAGGAAGGGCATCCGACGTAAAAACCTCTGCCAAATCAAACGTGCAAATCATTTGCTGTGGCGACCCCTGAGAAAAGGGAACCACTGAAAGGAAATCTCTCACAGATACATAACACAGAATACTGGTACTGTATGAATGATTATCTGGAGTGAGAACATTCAGTCTACAAGCATCTTGTTTTGGATCTGTAACTAAAAATGATCGAATGGCATGAACACAACAGATAGTTTGGATATTATTTTATCAGGAATATTCTCAGTGGTTGATGAAAATCATGACGTATTCCTCATTTGTAAAACTGATATAACAGATTGCAGGGGGTATGAAACATATTTCCTCTTCAAGAGTTTAAACATATACTAGTCCTTCTAAAAAAATTAGCATATTGTGATGAAGTTCATTATTTTCTGTAATGTACTGATAAAAATTAAACTTTCATATATTTTAGATTCATTGCACACCAATTGAAATATTTCAGGTCTTTTATAATTTTAATACTGATGATTTTGGCATACAGCTCATGGAAATCAAAAATCCCTATCTCAAAAAATTAGCATATTTCATCCAACCAATTAAAAAGTGTTTTAATACAAAAAAGTCAACCTTCAAATAATTATGTTCAGTTATGCACTCAATACTTGGTTGGGAATCCATTTGCAGAAATGACTGCTTCAATGCGGCATGGCATGGAGGCAATCAGCCTGTGGCACTGCTGAGGTGTTATGGAGGCCCAGGATGCTTTAATAATTTAATAATTATTAAAAGAAGCAGCACAATGGGGTAAAGGTTAGCGTGTCTGTCTCAAAACAAGAAGGCCCTAAGTTTGAACCCTGAGGGCATTTCTGTATGGAGTTTGCATGTTCTGTCAGTGTCTGTGTTGAATTTTGCTTTGTACGGTGAGTTCATTTCACAGTCCAATAAGACTAATTGGATATTCTTTGCTGCCTGTAGGTCTGACAACAAGTGTAGTGGTAGTCTGGTAAGCTGTTCAGGGTGTACCTCACCTTTGTTCCAGGCTGACCCTTGTAAAGGACAAGTTGTAGGAGAAGTAGTTCAGAAAATTAAATGAAGTGAACCAAACCAGACATGTCAGGGAAGCTCTTCACCAAAAAAAAATCTTAAGGAGAAAAGAAGTATTTTATCATCAATACAGTCGGCCCCCTACCCACGATAGTAATTCGTTCCAGAGCCCTTTTCGTAAAGCGGTGATTTCGTAAGTAGTGGTCGCACCTTGCATGTTAAACGCCTAATTCGTTCCAAGGCTCCAGTCTTTGGACTGGATAAACCACATAAACCCTTTAAAAATGATAAAGTGCACCAATTTTGTATGAAATATGTGTTAAAAGTAATTCTTTAAAAATAATTAAAATAAAAAAATTAGTTAGTAAACATTTTATTAACATATTTATTGATTAAACCATTATTAAACATTTTTTATGAACACACACACACACACACACACACACACACACACACACACACACACACACACACATCTGTGTCTCTCTCTCTCTCTCTCTCTCTCTGTCTCTCTCCTGCGCGCGCTGTGGGCCACACCCGCAAGATGTGGAATTCAAAGTGCATTCCCTGCTTGACAAACTCAACTTTAATTTTATTCCTTGAGGGATCGGAATTCCAGATAAGCTCAAATGCGCCTACATTTATTAAACATTTACTGAATTAAAACAACTTAAAAAACTAAAGTGAAAACTACAACGGTATTCCCCTCTCTCTCTCTCTCTCTCTCTCTCTCTCGCGCGCGCACTGCGGGCCACGCCCACAAGACGTGAATTCAAAGCACATTTCCTGCTTGACAAACTCAACTTTAATTTGATTTCTGAAGGATCGGAATTCCAGATAAGCTCAAATGCGCCCACATTTATTAAACATTTCCTGAATTAAAACAACTTAAAAACTAAACTAAAAACTGCAGCGTTATTCCTTCTCTCTCTTTCTTTCTCTCTGCATGTGCGCTGCGGGCCATGCCCACAAGACGTGAATTCAAAGCGCACTCCCTGCTTGACAAACTCAACTTTAATTTGATTTCTTGAGGGATCGGAATTCCAAATAAGCTCAAATGCGCCCACATTTATTAAACATTTACTGAATTAAACAACTTAAAATAAACTAAACTAAAGAGTTAAGCTTCCTTCTGTCTCTATCTGGGAGGCCAGTGGGGTGGAATGTTGAGAGACAGCCAATGAGAGAGCAACTTGCGCGTCGTGTGAAATTTTGATTGGCGCGTTTTGAATTTTGAATTTCTTTTTGTAAGAGGGGGTTGTTTTCATACCACGGGGACGCAAACTTAGGAAAATGATCTTCGTAACCCAGGGATTTCGTACACAGGGGTCTTCGTAAGTAGGGGGCAGACTGTACTTAAATGTTTATTGGTTTAAATGAGTGATTGATGGATTGATTGACTTTATTTGATTTCAACATTTTCAAATAATAGTCATACATATAGTGCAATATATCAGTCAATAATAATTTATACCATACAATAGTTTATAATTTTGGGTTTCTTAGATGGCATAAAAAGCAAAAATTATTTGTACAAAGCTTACACCAATGTATTACTCATAAATAAAGTAAACTGATAAATTCTTTGCATTACTAATATAAAATGAGCTATTCAAGTATAGAACACCAAAACAATTATAAAGTATATAAAAAAAAGAAAATATGACTAGATACGAACAAGTATAGATAATATATTAAAGATTTGGTAACAACTAGTTATTATGAATGTAGAATAACAAATACAATAAGTAAATAAAAATACCCTGGATAAGTGTACAGACGCTTCATGACTTACATTTTTAATTGGTTCCGGATGGCCGAAAGCAAGTTGAAAGTGAATGTAAGTTGTTACAGTGACGTATGACGTGTGACATATGACGCTCATACTGTACTATATATCCATAAATACCATGACCCTATTTCATAAAACACCCCAATTATTATAAACATAACATTGTAAAATAATATCAAATATATCAAATAATATCAACATTAATATCAAATAAGTCACTTATTTATACTGAGTCACTTTACATGAAGCTTAAAACAGCCAATCAACGCTTACAATATGTGAGGTGCTCAAAACCAAAAGTAGTGTACTTGCTGTGGGTTCTTTCAAGTGACAAGGGTGCCGTTGAACTCGTTTAGAACTCAGCTTGCACTGATGTGAATCACCAGCAGAGCGGAGAGTTCTCTCTGGATTCGAGTTTTCATTGCCTAACTGAGTATGCATGGTACATAGTTAATTCATCTGTGTATGAGACTTGCACCCAAGCTAGTAGGCCTAAGCTTCTGACCAACAATATTTGCTGAGGGTTACAAAAGTCCACAAAACAGTGTAAACACAAAGATCAGAGAGACGACGTCTTAACACAAGGATAACACTATATATACACACATATATATATAATATAATATAAAACTGAATTGGAAAGAAGGAGTGGCACATTCAGTCTGTCATTTGTAAACAATGGACGCAGCGTCATTACGTCAGTGTACTACGTAGGTACGTCTAAACTCAAAATTTGACTTTTTTTTTTTTTTTTGGAAGAAAGAAACGTAAAATCGAAAAAACGGATGAACGTAAGTCAGGGAGCGTCTGTAGTTGAAATCAAAGATAGCCCATAAAGTTTGGTAAAACTTATTTCCAATGGGGTTCTTACAATTACACAAAAAAAGTAACATTGGAAAAGAGCTTATTTACTACAACTACCTTCATGTCCTCCTTCACCACATCCATAAAACTTCTCTTTGGTCTTTCTCTAGGCCTTCTGCCTTGTAGTTCGAACCTCAGCATCCTACTACCAATATATTCACTATCCCTCCTCTGTACATGTCCAAACCATCTCAATCTAGCCTCTCTGACTTTGTCTCCAAAATGTCTTACATGTGCTGTCCCTCTGATGTACTCATTCCTGATCCTATCCATCCTCGTTACTCCCAAAGAGAACCTCAACATTTTCATCTCTGCTACCTCCAGCTCTGCCTATTGTCTTTTCCTCAGTGCCACTGTTTCTAAACCATACAACATTGCTGGCCTCAACACCATCTTGTACACTTTTCCTTTCATTCTTGCCGATACCCTCTTATCACACATCACACCGGACACTTTTCTACAACCATTTCAACCTGCGTGCACACGCTTCTTCACCTCTTTTCCACACTCTCCATTGCTCTGGATCGTTGAGCCTAAATACTTAAAATCCTCCACCTTCGTTGTCTCTGCTCCCTGTAACATCACCGTCTTTAATGAGGCTAACCTCCATTCCTCTCATTTCGAGGGCATACCTCCACCTCTCTAGATTTTCCTGCACTTGTTCTCTGTTCTCACTACAGATCACAATGTCATCCGCAAACATCATAGTTCATTGGGAATCTTGTCTCACCGCATCTGTCAGCCTATCCATCACCATAGCAAACAAGAAGGGTCTCTAGGATAGTGAAGTGATCTAGGATAGAATAAAAACCATTATTCACCTCAAGGTTGGTGGATACTGCTAAATATATATTGCTGGATATTCACCTCACTTTCAGTGAATAATTATTTATATATTAAAATGATGCTGAGTGCATGACTTCAGAATTGCTAATGGATATTATAGTAGTAGTAGCATCTTTGCTGCAGAGGTGTGAGAAAGCATTGTGAGAACTACACTCTGTTGTCAGCTTCCCGTGGCTTTCACACACTACCACTTCTCATGTAAGTGAGAGGCCAAGGACTGACTCTGCCGCTGAAGGAAAATCGTTTACTCCTTTACTGTCTCCCCCCCCCCCCCCCCCAATGTTCCCCATTTGCAATTGAAAAAGCCATTTCCTTCATCAGACAAACGATTGCAGACCAAACTCCATCCATCCATCAATGTCTTAACCCATTGATCTGAGCCTAAAGTTGGTTGATTAAGTGTTTGGTGTCACTATGGTCTCTGAAACAGAGCAAAAGTATGTGTGTGTGTTGTGAGTAAACAGTGACATAATACATTTTGGCCGAGCTGTACCTCTTTCCCAGATAAAACGTTTGTGAAGTTTTTGTTTCAGTACTAGGTGAAATGTTTTCACGTTTTGGCAGTAAGAATAGTATACAATGACAGTAACTTCTTTCCAAGGGTTTGTGTAATGAGTGGCACCTTGTATTGAATGGCAACTAAGTGACTGTTTTGAAAGCCTGAAACGTTTTCTTCAAGTTGTTATTTTTAAGCAGGAAATGATGAATGAAAGCCATAATATAAGACATCTCAATACATGCAATATTGATACTGATATAAATAAATGTTTAGTATATAATGCACAGGAATGGTGTGATCTAATTGGTCTGTTATCTCGAGATTAAAAAAACATTATCCTGAGTGGATAACACTTGGATCGAAACGCATACGATCATGGTTTGTAACGATCACTTGAAGCAGGTGGTGTTATTGCCGTCATTGGGTTTTAAAAATGTATAAATAAACCATAAATTCCTGTTTTAGTTTGTTTTTTCCTTGTTTTTCTGACCTAATTGATTGTAGTTTCAAAAAGTGTGCCATTCCAATGCAAGAGATCCAAATTCATTTTCTAGGTGTTTATTTAGCCTTTAGGAGAAGAAAATCATACAATCGATCTCACTAAAGACCTTGTTCCAAGTAAGAACCTTGGACTCTGTCTGCCAGCTCTGCACTGGATTATATAGTGCCCATTGCTCTCGATGAGTGGTCCCTCTGACTCCGTTTCCAAGAAATGACAGAAATACATCATATATGTTATCTCTGATTCGTACAGAGCCCACCTTCTTAACTACGGCTTTTTCCAAGAAATAACATCATATGCCAAGTTGACCTCGAAGGGTTAAACTTGATGCCCCTGTTGCTTAGAATGGACATTTTGTTACCTTTTTAAATCCTTGTACAGAGTGGAACGACACATACAGTCGTCACGTAAATCTTCCAATAATTATTAACTAATACAGTAAATCATACACTTGCTCTTCAGTAGGTATAATCATTACAACTTATATTATATACAGTAGGCCCCCATTTTTTGTGATGGTTCGATTCCGGCCCTTCCCTCGGATCAAGCAAATCCACGAGTTATTGACACGGTTTTAAGACCCTATGTATGATATTACATGCGCTAAAATATGCTGCTTAAACACATTCTATAGAATGTCTTACTCAGTAATACAGTAATGAGAGAGATTTCCATTTGGCTTTCCCCCTTTTTTTCAGGGGTCGCCACCGCGAATAATTTGCACGTTTTTATTTGGCTTAATACAGTAATAATGTCGTAATGATCAAGTTAAAAACTTTTCAATTTTGCACTCTGATAATATTTATGAATGAATAAAGCGCTTAGGTCCTTACCATAAGCTAGAGAAGATTCAAGGTGTTTGAGTGACATCATAGGACTTAAATAATAATTAAAAACATAATTTAAAAGTGAATTCACAATTAAAGCAGTCACGTTGGTGACATGCGTCAAAGGAGGAAAAAAAGAGAGGTGTACACATCATCTGCAACCATTCAGCAGGAGGGAGAAACAAAGGCTCTCAGCCATTGGCTAAATTTGAATCACATGCCAGTCAGTTACTTCTGGGGTTATTGCCAATCCGCAAGTATGCGAGGTTGTGAGCGCTGAACCGTGAATGGTCACGGGCCTACTGTATGTGTGTGTGTGTGTGTGTGTGTGTGTGTGTATGTATATATATATATATATATATACACACACAGTCGGCAGTCGGCCCCCTACTTACGGAGACCCCTGTGTACAAAATCCCTGGGTTACGAACATCATTTTCCTAAGTTTCCGTCCCCGGGATACGAATACAACCCCCTCTTATGAACAGAAATTCAAAATTCAAACGTGCCAATCAAAATTTCACACAACGTGCGAGTTGCTCTCATTGGCTGTCTCTCAACATCCCACCCCACTGGCCTCCCAGATACAGACAGAAGGAAGCTTAACTTTTTAGTTTTTAGTTTAGTTTTTAAGTTGTTTAATTCAGTAAATGTTTAATAAATGTGGGCGCATTTTATCTGGAATTCAGATCCCTCATGGAATCAAATTAAAGTTGAGTTTGTCAAGCAGGGAATGCGCTTTGAATTCCACGTCTTGTGGGCGTGGCCCGCAGCGCGCGAGAGAGAGGGAAAGACAGATGTGTGTGTTAATAAAAAATGTTTAATAATGGTTTAATTAATAAATGTTAATAAAATGGTTTAATATGTTCATAAAATGTTTAAATTGTTTAATTAATAATTTTCTTTTACTTTTAACACATTTTAAAGGGTTTATGTGGTTTATCCAGTCCAAAGACTGGAGCCTTGGAACGAATTAGGTGTTTAACATGCAAGGTGCGACCCCTACTTACGAAATCCCCACTTTACGAAAAGGGCTCTGGAACGGATTAATTTCGTAGGTAGGGGGCCGACTGCATATATTATACAGACTCTCCCCAATTTATGTTTTTGTTCAGTTTCAGACGGCCTAACACAAGTTGAAAAAAAAAACGTAAGTTGTCACTGTATGTTCCAGTGACGCATGACGCTAATACTGCACTGTACATCCATAAATACCATTACCGTATCTCATAAAACACCGCTAAATCAATTATTATAAACAACATTGTAAAATAATCATCATTTTCTGTAACCGCTTCATCCTAATTAGGGCACATATACTGTCTACTGCAAAATTATTTTGAGTTAACCCAAAGCCTCAATCTCTACTTGAAATCCGAAAGTTCCATCCTTAGCAGCTACAAAGCATCAGCACATACATCTGACTTGCTCAATGCCTATTTTGTGCTAAAGGCCATAGTGGCCCTCACTATTAATATTTATCAACAATATCATGTTAATATTATTGACATATGTGCTGATAACAACCAGGTTTCACTCTGAAAGCGCTTATTTTTCTAAATGATATCCAGCATTTCCTGAGCTTGGCTCACTATCACACCTCCTTCCTGCTGAAAAACTTCCTTCAGTGCCTCAGACACTGCTGTGGGCATCTGCCTGGCATTAAAAAAAAAAAACACCAAACAAAGAAAAACAAAAAAGAACCTAAAAGCCAAAATCAAAACTATTTAAATTTTTATGTGAGGTGCGCATCTGAGTGTGCACGCATGTGTATGTGTGTATTTATATTTTATTTACATGCTATGCATTATTCTTGAATGTTTAATTGTTATTATAAGTATTTATAGCATTGAATATGTATTTATTGATATTATATACACATACACATGTACTGTACGTATACATCAGTCAGGGGGAGTTGATAATTCTTCGCGGAATTTGGCGGTTGCGGGGAGATCCTGGTCCCAATTAACTGCGGAAAGTGAGGGATCCCTGTATTCCTGATGAGTTTTCAAAGTTGTTTAAGTTTAGAAACCAATAGGGAGTCAATAAATTTCCTGTAGACTGCTGACTGTTTTACCTAACATCGGCTATTAAAAGCAGAACAGCCTTCAAATTTCAGCAATGGCAGGCTTCAATTATCGCAAGCGGAAATATTCAGGTCTTTCAACGTGAAGTGCAGGACATATTTATACATCAACATAAGCACAATAAATTGGTGGGCAGTGGTGGTCTCGTGGAGAGGGCGCAGGATCACTGATCCTAAGGTTGGAGGTTCGAGTCCCCACAGGGTTGTCACTGTCCCCCCCAGTGCGGCTAACTGGGTTATCAAAGGTGGGCCATGTCTCTCACTGTCTATGGTGAAAGGCATGTAAAAGAACTATTGCTGACATTCGTAAAGAGTAGGCTGCAAAGCCATCAGCGTGTTTCTGTCCCTTGCTAAAAAGGGTTGTGACAGGAAGGGCATCCGACGTAAAAACCTCTGCCAAATCAAACGTGCGAGTCAGATGATTTGCTGTGGCGACTCCCGAGTAAAAGGGAAAAAGCCGAAAGGAAGACAGACAGTATTAACGTACTAACTTGTAGCAGGTATGCTCACTAGTTAAATACAAATGTTTGCTGTGATATGTCATGTGTTATGTGATCATTCTACAAATTTGTTCATAATTATTTCATAATTATTATACATGTATGATGACCCATAGGTCAATGCTACTTGAATCATGTGTGTTTATCTCCACTGAAATAAACTTTTTTAGTATTTTTTTTTTTACATTATTTAAGCTGTTTTGTTTAGTGTTAATCATTGTTTTGTAACATGCATAAACTTGTTTGCATGATTTTTTTACATCACATGCTGTACCCCTGTACCCTGCAAGGGGCCCTGCGGTTCCCTTGACCCCCAGATGAAATATTTAATTTCCTCTATTTCTAAACCCATTTCCTCTATTTTTTCTGAACCTCACTGGGATCCCTGTTCTACGAATAATTGTGAACTAATAAACAAAAATACTGCATTACATGAGCAGCTGTTTTGTCACACCACTACAGTTGGTCCCCTTCTTACAAAAACCCCTGAATACGAAAAATCCAGTATACGAAAAACATTTTCCTAAATTATTGTCCTCTTTATACGAAACAACTACTTCTTACGAAACGCACCATTCAAACAATGCGCAAGTTGCTCTCTCATTGGCTGTCTCCCAACATTCCACCCCGCTGGCCTCCCACTGGCTAGGAGGGATGACGCAGCTCCCTCCCATTAGCTATCTCTCAACATCCCGCCCCGCTGGCCTCCCATTGGCTAGGAGGGTTGACGCTGTCGTTCCAAGTTTGTGTAAACTGTGTTCATGTTTGTGTGTCATTCCAACTGTATTTTATGCTCAGGCTTTTAACCTTCCATAAACATTTGTAAGATTATAATTCTGCTAAGAAGACATGGTCAACACACTCACGCGCACGCACACACACGTGTGATTCCCGGTGCTATGGTCATTGTAATCTTGTAACTCTGCTAAGAAGACATGGTCACGACGCGCGCGTGCGCGCACACACACACACACACACACACACACACACACACACACACACACACACGTGCGTGTGATTCCCGGTGCCATGGTCATTGTAAGATTATAACTCTGCTAAGAAGACATGGTCAACATGAAGTAAGTACCTTAAAAGGTATGCTTTTATCATTTTTAAAGGGTAGTCTTGGGAGCCTTGGAACGAATCACACGTTTTACATGTAAAATGCGCCTCTACTTACGAAAACTCCAGGTTCCGAAATGGAATGGATTAATTTCTTAAGAAGGGGGCTGACTGTATTTGTTTATCACTGCCCCTATGTTGCGTGAATACATTATACTAAAACTTCGACAAGCTTGTAAACAATGTAAGCTTTAATACGAATATTTCCATAAAATGCTCGGGATGCTGGAATACAATAGGCCATTGACTATTTGCAGTTTTGCACTCACGTTTTGAGTATTCGCTGACTGCCGAGCAACCGGCACGTGATTCAAATTCAGCCAATGGCTGTCCTCTTTTCTCCTGATTGGTTGAGCTTATGTCCCGCTCCCTTTTCCTTATTCGTGCACAAGTTGTCAATGAGCCTCTTTTTTGTGTGTGTTTTAATTACCAGTTCAGCTCTGTGATACCACTGAAACGCTGTGCATCTTCTCTGGCTAAGCGATAGAAAACGCTGGATGTCTCTTCTGAAGAAATAAGACTTTCTCCTGAGAAATAACGTTTTTCTCTGAACTGTTGTATTAAAATCTTTTTCAATTATTATTCCAGTACAGTACCTAAGTTCATGTTTATGCATGAGATTTTGTTTTGTAGCATGTTTAATAAACGATACCAAAAGGATAAACTTTATTACAGTACTCTTCATGTCCTTTTACATTGAACTTGGAGTGACGTCTCCAAGATGGCGCTGCCCAGAGGGCGACGTCGCGGAGGTCTCAGTCAAATTGTTTCTTTGTTCGTCTTAATTTGTTTTATTTGTTGTTTTGTTTGTTCATGGTTTGCTCTATGCTTGTCTACGACCGGTCGACTCTACTACAGCTATAAGATCGGAGTAGCTTCGGGTGTGTATAACTAAGCACGCTCAACTGGGCTTGTTAGCCGGGATACGGCTAGCAGAGCTAATATGCTATGGTAGGCAGCTCAATGCGAGCCGCATCCCAGCTGACAAGAAGCCCAGGCGGGAAGGGGGCCGAACGACAAACGCTTGGGATTGCAGGGGATGAAGGCCGTGTAGCCGGCTGGAGCAATCACCTCATCGGGGGTACTCTCCTAAAGCCATGTTTCACAGAAACACAGCAGATCCTCTGCGCTGCAATCTGAGAATGAAGCTCGTCCATCTTGTTTCGCAGGGACTGAACATTTTCAAGTCGTATGGCCGGAAGTGCTAACCAAGCCTCTGAGAACTCCGTCTGGGCTTAGCCGGTAACCGCTAGCTAACAGCTAACATTGAGCTCCAATAGCATATAAGCTCAAGAGAGAAGTTGTTGCATGCTTAGTTGCCCGAAGCTGAAGCTGCTCATAGCTACAGTAGGATCGACCGATCATAGGCATAGTAAAAAACATGAACAAATAAAACAAATTAAAACGAACAAAGAAACAATTTGACTCTGAGATCTCCGCGACATTGTCCTCTCGGTAGCACCATTTTAGAGACGTCACTCCAAGACATCACTCTAAGTTCAATGTAAAAGGACCAGAAGCGTAATAAAGTTTATCCGTTTGGTATCATTTGTTAAACATGCTACAGAACATAAAATCTCACGTACAAACATTCTAAGAATGAACTTCGGAACTGTACTGGAATAATAATTGAAAAAGACTTGCCCTATAAATGACCAAGTAAAATATATTCTCATGTATCTAACCATGTTATCATTATCTACTTTTAGGACTTGAGTGAAAATCTGATAATGGTTTGGGCTATATTTATGCAGAAATGTATAAAATTCTTAAGGGTTCACAAACTTTCCAACATCACTGTATTTAGTTTGTCGTAAATTACTATATTATGTTAGTCCTGACTTCCTTTGAGTCTCCTCAGTAAAATTTCCTAAGTGATTGATTGAAACATGACACTGGGCCAGACAGGGAAGCCTTTACCTGCCTGCTCAGTGAATATATGATGTCTCCATCTCTGATAAGGTTATTGTAACTCGTGTTGGCAGCGCACTAGTCGTAGCTTCTCTCAGGGTAAATGTGTCATTAACAGCAAAACATTTGCCAAATCCCCCTAATGATGAGCATCCAGTCAACTTCCATTTCATTAATTATATATCTATTGCACAGATGCACATGATGTTGCTGTTGAAAATGAGTGCAAGTAATTGGTTTTTGAAAACCGTGCTCAACAGCACACCAGATTGTCAAAGCATAAAGATCTGCTCAGAGTAGAAAATTGAGCAATGTAATCTTTGAAGTGGAGTTGTGTGGAAATTACTGTAATAATGTTGAGTGATTTTACAAGCTGACCCCCCCCCGAGTTATGAACATTCCTACCCATTGTCATTTCTTCTGTAGAGGAGTTCCCCAACTGGGCATCCAGTAATTTAAAGTTGACAGGACTTGTGGATTTAAGAGGCTTTATTGTGTAGAAGACAGCCTGTAGGTTATCGGTCCTGCCACCTTTAGCCCAGGCCTATTTGGACAGCTACAAAGCACAAAAAAGGCAACTTCAGAGGGTTTGGGAAAGGGCGTACTGTAGTAAGCCTTTTGTTACTGTCTCTCAGAAGAGGCTCCTTCATCCTTGACAGCCCATCCCCGTCTACCTCCAACTAAGTATGAACACTGGGTATGTTTCTTCATGACTATTGAAAGACCACATTGGAATGAAACTGTTAAGATCTCTGTTGGCAAACCACCTGTCATTATTAGTGCAGAGAGTTTTCTGATATGTCTGGGTCACATTACCTTGGAATTTCTTTTATTCTTTGTAGCACCCACAAGATTCCTGTCTTACATGGATTAGATCTTAACCACGACATTTGTGGATGGATACTGCAGTGAAACACTTCCATGTCACCGCAAAATGCCTTCCTGCACAAGCATCTGCTCATTTTCCTACAGCTAAAAGGGAAATTAAACCCAAATTTATTAAAGGTTGCATACATAGTATTTGTCTCATCAAATCTCGCTATTTTATTATAACCTTTCTTGTGAAAGACAGAACAAGTGATAAGTCCATACACAGTGGTTGCCATTGTACTGTGAAAAAGTTGAGTCAGCATGATGTCAAATAAGTAGTTAAGAAATTGTTGTGCATTAAATGTACTGATATCGATCTCTACACCATTCATACATATAAATGAACATGCTTGTCTGATGTTCGGAAATGTAGTATGAAGAGCAGATGCATGTAGTTTATGTGATTTCTTAGTTTATAGCCTGTATACTGTTATCTTGCCTTATATGAACTGTGAAGGGTCTATGTTCTATTCTTGTGATTTAACACTTCGTGAGACTACAAATGGTATCCTTTTCAATAAGGCTCATGGAACTCTCACTATTACAGATAGTTAGCAGATTGCACATCTACACTTCATATTTGTAAGTAAAAACAACCTGATAATGAAAATTATACATATTTTCAATGTAAAAAGATAGTTTGGAAGGCCCTCTTTTTATTCTGTTTTGTCAAATTTATGTTTAGATTATGTTATGTCTTAGTTGCATTTGTGTGTCTAAATGACTGGTGTGATGCGCAAGAAGTGTGTTGGCCTTGTGCTTTCACAATTGACTAGCACCACTGCCTGCAGCTCTGCTGCTTATAGCATTGTGAAAAGGAGAGTTGAGTGTGTAAGTCTTTTCCTACAAGTCTATTGATGTTTTGCACGTGACGTCACATGGTCACTTGACTTTTGTTTATCTGCCATATTGGACGGCATGATCTGGACGGTGCTCGCTCCGTCAACATTGCTAAACATTTTAAAATAAGTAACAGTGGTTCAACATTACCCAACTGGATGTTGTTTGTCGGTTACTAACTTCCCCAGAGTGATACAAAATACCCAGTGAGTATGGTTATATCGTGTTGCGCTATTGGCTGTGCAAACAGACAGAGGAGTAAGCCTGCACTGTCATTTTATCATTTTCCATCTGACCCGGAGAGAAAAGCCAAGTGGATCACAGCGGTAAATAGGAAGACTGGAATCCTACAGAATACAGTAGAATATGCAGCGAACACTTTGTATCAGGTAAATAGACATTATTATACTAAACAACAAAACTTCTTGTGACGCCGTTCAAACTCGTATAAAAGAAAACATAAAGAGCAAAATGTGACAAAGTTATGTTTATTTCACAAATGGCAAGGACATGTCTATTGTTATTCTTTCCTTGGGACGTTTCTAAAGAGTTAAATGGTCATTCGAATGTTGTTACGGTCAATTCAAAGTTCACACTCTAATATCGAGTATGACCACCAGCTGCATTGATGCAGGCAACACGTCTCCGTCGCATCAAATGAACAAGCCGTGCATGGCAGCACTGTGGGATGTCATTCCAGATCTGATGGAGACGTTGTTGCAGTTGCTGAAGCGTTGCAGACTAATTCGGAGAACGTCTCAGGCGTCGATCCATTTCATCCCAGACGTGCTTGATAGGTGACAAGTCTGGGGATCTTGCTGGCCAGGGAAGGACATTGCTCTGTGCCAGGAACTGTTGAACAATCTGAGCAGCATGTGGCCGAGCATTGTCCTGCTGTAACGTCATTCCTGGTCCATGTTGCCTTATGAACGGTAAAACCGTTGGCTGAAGCACTTCATTCCAGTATCGTTGCCCATTCAGGTTGCCGGCAATGATGATCAGATCTGTCTTCTGTGTAGCCGTTATGCCGCCCCAGACCATCACACTGCCGCCTCCAAAGCAATCGACTTCCATAATACGGTTGTTAATCTAACTCTCACCACGTCGACGGTACACTCGTACACGGCCGTCGGCTCTGTTCAACATGAACCTGGACTCATCTGTGCACAGGACTCTGTTCCACTGACGTAATGACCAACTCAAATGCTGTCTTGCCCAATGTCGGCACCGTTGTCAATGCTGAAAGGTGAGAATTGGCCTTCTTGCTGGACGTCTTGCAATGATCCCAAAATGCCGTAAGCGTCGACGCACGGTTTGTGACTATATCCGCCTTAATCCTGGTATTGTTGCAGCTGTGACTGATGCTGCTTGGAATCGGTTCCGGAGGTGTACCTGTCTTATCCAGTTGCCCTGTCGTTGTGTCGTTACCAGTGGTCGACCACTGCAGGGACGATCTTGGACTTGATTGGTTTGCTGGTGCCGATGTCACACAGTGTTCCTATGGACATTAAATCGACGAGCAACTTCCCGTTGTGTGGTTCCGGCTTGGAGCATTCCAAGAGCCTGCCATCGGTCATTTTTAGAAAGTCGTAGCATCTTAACAGTTTACTTCCAGCTCACAATTCAATGTTTTTTCAGGTAGCATTTATTGAACGTGTCTGTATCAACAATGAAAATTTTTCTCATAAAGGCATGTTTAAATACAGACAGACTAGCCCATTTTCCACGAAATTGCATGTGCAAAGTTATGTTTTGTCGTTTCTCAAAATGACATGTGAAAGTTGTGTTTTTGTGGCCTTTTATCGTATTGTGAACATGTTTTTATGGCTTAAGAATAAATTTGGTCAAAATTATCAAAAAATGTTTTTGTCACAAGAACTTTTGTTGCTGAGTATATATAGGGCCTACGGTGGCTATTGTCATTGAGGTAGCATCCGGTAAAAATAAAATTGATGCTATAAAAATTAAAAATATATAGACACTGTATAGGCTTATTTCTTTCTTTCTCCCTTTCGGCTGTTTCCCTGTCTCGGGAGTCGCCACAGCGAATCGTCTGATTTGCACATTTGATTTGGCAGAGGTTTTTAACGTCGGATGCCCTTCCTGTCACAACCCTTTAGCAAGGGACAGAAACACGCTGACGGCTTTGCAGCTACTCTTTACGGAAGTCGGCAATGGTTCTTTTACATGAACCTCTCACCATAGACAGTGAGAGACATGGCTCGCCTTTGATAACCCAGTTAGCTGCACTGGGGGGACAGTGACAACCTTGTGGGGACTCGAACCCCCAACCTTAGGATCAGCGATCCTGCGCCCTAACCACTAGACCACCACTGCCCACAGACACTGTATAGGCTTATATATAAATAAAATATGTGAATTTATACAACCATTATAAGCACTGATAATTTTAATTTATTATTGCATAAGGGGCGGTTCAACATTTTCCCAAGTGTACAGAGAGTACTTTTTTTTTTTTTTTTTTTTTTATCCCCCCCCCCCTTCGAAAGTGTACAAATAAATGTTGTTGTTCTCTCAGCAGGATTTTTAAATAAGATATTAAACGAAACAATGGTCAAAGCTCTTTTATAAAATAAATCAATGTATTTCCTTGATCAGTACTTCTTTTATACACCAGTCAAATAATAATGAAATCAATAAAAATATATACTTTTCTTTTTAATGACACCTGCTTTAATATTAATATTAAGACATTTGGTTTTAATAATGAAAATGACATTGTTTTTAATAATATTATTTTATATTAAAATATAATTCAAAATGTCTGCATTTTTTATTGGCTTTTGGACGACCATGCTTAAGTTTGTGATCAGCAAAGGCATAGGCTGGTCTGACCATGGGGGGGTGCACATCTCGGTTGACTGGAGCCTAAGCCTTAAAGGGGAAATGGGACACTGACTAAATAAGTTGGCGGTGGCTTAAGTATAGTTTATTGAAGCGATTGTGCCTTAAATTTTATTTCATAAATAAACCATTGTACTCACAGCGGTTTTGTTTTATGTGCTTGTCGTATAGGTTATCGACCCGAAAGCCACCGTTGCTAAGTGCCCGTCTACACAAAGTTACCGTGACGTCACCGAGTTGATACAAAGTACCACAGTGCATGCATGTCACAGCATATGATATAAACAACATGGAATCTCATGCCAACAACAAGCAGTTTTTCAGCAGAAGACAATTCATCTTTTACTCTCAGAAGATGAATCAAATATTATAGTTCAACCAAAAACATTCTCATATATATTTCAAACTACATCTGCACGTACATGTGCTAAATACATTTCCAAATTGAGCTAAAGTTATTTATCTATTCCAAGGCACAAACAAATATTAATACATCTCATTACAGCACAAAAACATACTATTAATTTTATAAAAGTACTGACCATTGCAGATCCAGGCTGGATGGCTTATGATTATTTTAGCCATTCATTCTCTGTGCGTCAATGTTTGTGTTCTAACACATGTGCAGGAGCCGGAGGCGGTACTAAAAAAACTGTGCTTTATTCTCACACTCTCACTTTGTTTGATTGACAGTGTTCAGCTATTATTGCTTACCGATGATATTATGTTTGTTGATTGGTCAGCTCGGGCATGCACATGCTCAGTGCTCGTTACACGTTAACTTCCGGTTTACTTCCTGACTCTAGTCATGCGGAAATTATCTCCGACTTTCTCTTCAATAACAGTCATTAAGTTTATTTATAAGATTGTGAGTACACATAATTTCTTGTCCAGCGGAACTCAACTCCTGCTGTGGTGCACGTGCACCCTGTGCACCTCCCCAGCCTACGCCCTTGATCAGCTGCCTTCTCATGTTTCAGCAGTTGATACCGGGTTGGGTAGTATTCATTGCAGACTTTGCAGATATGCAACACCACAGGTGGTTGGCGAATCGCGCATTGAGAGTTTCAAACGTACACGCACAAAAAATATATATATTCACGAGCGCATGTATTATTGTTGATTGACATTTTTATATTAAAATGCGTACACAGACGTCTTACCCCCTCCCCCCAGCGTACGTTTTGTACGCTTAGGAAAATGCTGAACATGTTGAATGACCCCCAAGCACTTGTTTGTGTAGGTCTATTTGGGGATAGAATGCACACCTTAGCCGTTATGAGGTGGTCGTCTCTCTTCCCGGTTCCTGGCTCCCATTGTTGCATACAGCTTACAAATCCGGCAACAAAATACTTGTAAAGCTTCCATTGATTTGTAAGCTTTTAACTCTTTGCCACTAAATGGAGACGGGCCATGGACAAGATATGTACAAAGATCCAAGTAGGAAAAAGCAGAAAAGGAAGAATGGTCGTATTCGAACATATTCCTAAGCAGTGACTGCGGCATTAGATATGGATCGGCCATCCCCTCGCCAAATACTGGGACTACTGACCCTTCGGACAGATTTGGGGGGGTGGCCTTTTGCAAAATTATAGCCATAGGAATGCATTTGTCTGAGAGACATGAGTGTCTGTGGTGCATACATCAGAGCCATCATGTCTCCTGGTAGTAAATACGATCCAAACATGGATGCTGCATACAGTCGCTGTACCACGTACATCTTTACCACCATGGAAACACTTACAGGATAATGGCAGTTGACACCCAAAAGCCTAAAAAAGTGCGATAGCAATTTCCCCTCAAGTCTGTTCCACTACTCTGTGACATGGTATTAACTGCAGTTTAAAAAAAATGGGGTTTGATAGCTTCACGTGTCTCAGACGCAGCACTGATAGATACCCCTCTCTCTCCCCATCAAGTAGGCATCGTTGACTGTGGAGCCTTTACCAAAGGGTGGGAGTCAGTTTTGTCTAAATTAGGAAGTAACGTTTTACATTCTGCACATTTAGTTTGAGCTGCGGTTGAGACACATTACCTTGCCTTAACGGATTTTGGTTGCAATGTGACAGGAGGGTGTAAGAGGGTGAGGAGTTTTTAGGAATCCCACAACCAATTTATTTTCTCTGTAAATTTTATATATATATATATATATATATATATATATATATATATATATATATATATATATATATATACACACACACACAAATAAATAATAAAATGAAACATTTCTTCATTGTTTCCAAGAACTGGTAGGGGATGTGTCTATTATACAGTACATTCGAGGATTATCTCAGAATCTAAATACACACCACCAGTAAAATCAAAGAACATAGTTAGCTAAATTTAGCTAAGCTGTCTAATAGTGCGAAGGTTTATGGAGATAGTCATGCTCATGATTAAATTAGTGTTGGCTGTGAAGTCACGTCTAGTCTTCTATCAGCTCCCATCGTCTGTGCCCCATCCTGTCTGCAGAGAGAAAAAACATGGATAAGGATACACCCAGACTGGTAATCTATGCACTCAGTGTGTGGAATGGTATTTCACGTTGTGAGGGGAAACTCTGTGCTGATGATCTCGGGTTCATAGTAACAGCCTTGTCCTATTGCAGCTCGGCTGTCCAATAGCAATGCTCTATTTCTGCTGCTAGGAGGGAAAACAGCCAATCGTGTGTTTGTGTGTGTGTGGGTGTGTGTTTTGTTTTCTCAGAAATGTTTGTTTTCTCAGAGTATAATGTCTCTGCTGAATTTGGTCACCGGTTTAGCTGAGAGTAAAATATTTCAGTACACAGACTGTAGTTTAGGATAGTCTGTTTATCTTCGCTTTATTAAACTCATGAAATTAAAATTTGAATGGCCAAATAAATTGGGTCCCAGTGAAATGAAAACTTCCATTGTACCTGAATTTAAAAAGTGGCCAATGTTGACATGCTGTTGTTTATTTCTCCCCCATAGCTGGCCTGCTGCTGTGGCTCAGCCGCCTGCTCGCTGTGCTGCTCCTGTTGTCCCAAGATTAAGCAGTCCACAGGCACACGCTTCATGTATGCACTTTACTTCATGCTGGTCACTGTCATCTGTGTGATCATGATGTCCTTCACCGTGGAGACGCAAGTGCGTGCTACTGTAAGTTTTTCCGGTCTTATGAACAATTTCAGAGACTTCAAAATATAAGCTTGCCAAGAGACAGCTTGTAATCCTTTTGATGTGTCTGGAAAATGTGAAAGTTCTTTCAGTATCTGTTTATCAAGTTATGTTTGGTTTCTGTTATTTATTTAACCCAGTGCTTCTCAAATAGTGGGGCGCGCCCCCCCGGGGAACCGGAGAACATGCTTTTTTTCCGCCGTACGACAAGAAAGTGTAATTGCACATCCACTCCAGTAGTTGGCAGTGGCGCCCTCATTTCCCATTGTGCGCTGTTGCTGCACTGAAGACCAAGTACAGGTCCCAGCTAAACATTGAGCAGGAGCTGAGAGTTGCAGTGTCATGCTTCAAACCTCGCTTTGAGAAGCTGTGCGCTGCAAAACGTGCTCATTGTAGCCATTAATCTTGGCTTCCTCATTTTGAGAAAAAAAAATCAGCACAAATTGTTCTATTTGTTCTTGTTTTGTAGGTTAAAGTGTTTATATATTGTGCTCCTGAGTAAATGTTTCTGAAGTCAATTTGAATTAATTATTTATTGATTTTATTTTCAGCAGCAAATGGTGTGGTAAGTTTGTAAAAAATGTAACAAGGATATTATTATTTTTAAATTTAAGGCAAATTGATGCACTTTCTTTTACAGACTAATAAAAAATGTTAAAAAAGTTATTCTTGTAAGTTGAATATCTCTTTTTGTTTTATTTATGTTAACAAGGATACGATATAATGAAGAGATATACCTGTAACTATATTATAGAAAAAAGTTATAATTTATAGTTGCGGTGGAAAGTGGGTGGTGGGGGGGCGCGAATTGTTTTCTTCTTGCTAGGGGGGGCGTAACAGAAAATAATTGAGAAGCACTGATTTAACAATAGACAAGTCATCAAGGTCATGAGGGAAGCTGAAGCCAGTCAAAGCCGATTTTAGATGAGACACAGTCTGCTGCATGCATAACACTTACAAACCACCATTCACACTCACATTGAGACCTGTAGCCAATTTTGAGTATGCAGTTGATTCAGTGTACAATGTGTTCGCACTATGGGAGGAAATCGGACAACACGCAGGAAATAGATATTTGTGCCCGAGACCGAATTGTTAACCACAGATCCACTGTGCTGCCCAACAGCCAACATTTTGTTCCTAACTAGCCAGGTACGCCAATATAGCAGCCTAGTGCACAGTTTATTTTTCATTTCCTCAATAGCTTTCTGATGAGAACTTCAACAAAGTCATGAAGTGAGTGCATTGTGCAACATTTGATACAGCTATTTTCTCATCTTTTACCTCATACACGTCAGATCTCTACTGCACTTGAGAGCTCTCGCTCTGTAACAGTGCCCAGAGCTACAGGTAACCTCTCCTTCAAAGTGTTCCTTCATCTCTTCATAGATTTAGTGTTTGTTAAAAAACAAAAAAATCTTTTTGAAACCCATCAAAACCATTTGAATTGATCATGTGTTCCACCCTGCATTCTTATTCCAACGTGTGTCTACAAGTGAGGAAAATCTATGCGGTGCCAAAAAACCACCCCCAAAAACATTACGACCCTTTCAGAGGGGGAACGCATTTCAGACACAACAAAATAACACACCGTTGCTATGGGCTTTAAAACACTCACTCATGTGGAAGACTAGCTTCTGACATATGAAATCTTTATCCACAGTCAGCCAGCACACCAATCCAAACCACAGCAGTGCAAAAGTCTGTATAGCACTCTGGGAGACTAACAAGCATGGTGACACTGACTGAGTCGTTAACATAACACTCTTAAAGTGAGGATTTCAGCCATTACAGAGCACACAGAACACTAGGCTTATGATTTTTCTTCCCTCTGCACTGAATATAGCCATCTATAGAGATGGTTAAAAAGAAATGTTGTAATGCTGTGTTATATGGACCCAGCCTTTATGCTCTGGCCATGCCTTTCTTTTTGTCCTTCCACTCGCCCTTTTGACTGCCTGCTGTGTAAATGCCAAGCAAGAACAAGAGACTAAAAAAGTCGAGCTCGGCAGAAGGCAGCCTTTTGTTAAGAGCATTAAATGAGCTGAGAGAACTTTGTGGTGATGAAAGAGAGAGAAATGGATCTTCTTAATGTGTTTTTCCCACTTCAGAATATTAAATACTGAAAGTACAGCTCAAATCAGAATAAAAATATCACAGAAATTATTGTTTTGCATGATGGAAACTTAGGTTTAGGTATCATGCTGTCATTTTCACCACAGGCCACAAGTAAGAAGGTAAAATATAGGGTTGAACCGTGTGTGTGTGTGTGTGTGTGTGTGTGTGTGTGTGTGTGTGTTTGTTTGTATGTACTAGAGCACTACGCAGGGCGGGTTTCAGCCCATGGGTCCTCGCGGGCACAAATTTAAAGTCAGACTTTTTAGTTTGCGGGGCGGGTCAATTTGAAACTTATGTGGGGCAGGGCGGGTTGAGAATGATCCAAGTTTTGCGGGGCGGGCTGCAGGCTATGTCATGGATTCATGCGGGCTGTTGCGGGGCTAAAGAGCACTTCAACAAATTATACTGCTAAATACAGACGCTCCCTGACAGAACTCTCCGCTCTGCTGGTGATTTACATCAGTGCAGGCTGAGTTCTAAATGAGTTCAATGGCGCCCTTGCTCACTTGAAAGACCGGAAGTCCGTATAACCCACAGCAAGTGCACTACTTTCGGTTTTGAGCGCCTCACGTATTGTAAGCGTTGATTGGCTGTTTTAAGCTTCATGTAAAGTGAGTCGGCTCAGCTTCATGTTATGTAACTATTAAAAACACATATTTGGCCAAAATGTCCTACCCTGGAAAATCTGCTGGCCAAAACGTCCAGGCCAAAACATTCGTTGGCCAAAACGTCCGTTCACCATGACTGCAGGCAAGTACATATTGTTATAAAATTGTTTGGTTGTATTTTATTTTGTTACCTTTTAGCTAACCTAATTTATGACTAAATCAAGTAAAAAAAAAATCTTTGCATTCACTTTGCAACTCTAGCCACTCTGTCTGATGCAGTGCTGTGCAGTTGGTGGTGTTTGCAGAAAGGCAGAGTGTTAGGGGTGTAAAAACTACTGGGCTATATGCATACTAATAAAATCAAACAAAAAAAAAAAAGGTTTCAGCTCAAGGACAAAACCTCAGGCTGAATACCTCAGGTCACCTTTGATTAGTCCTGGAACGTTAGTGGAACAGCCGCTAATATGAGTGTGAGATGGTTGTTTGTATCTGGTTTAGCCCTGCAAATGGCTGACTGGTGAATTGGATCCAGCATTCAGTCAAATGCTTTACATAATGGATGATACTTTTGCAATTAGTTTTATAGTTGTTTAAATTGATGACATGCAGTACCCATTATGTGCCTGTAATGTGTAGTTAGCTTCTCCATCCAGATTTAGTTTTTATTTCCACAATATTTTACATTAACATTTGAGCCATTTGGCAGACGTCCTTATCCAGAGAAACTTAGATTTTTTATCTTATTCATAGAACTGATTGGTTGAGGGTTAAGGGCCTTGATTCAGGGCTTGAACCCCTGACCTTCTGATCAATAACCCTGAATTTTACCTACTGAGCCACCACTGCTTACATATTTTAGTTTTTCCTCCAAGCAATAATTGTGTATCTTTTTTGTTTTAGTTTCCAATTTATTCAGACATTTGTGAAAAGCTAAACGCTGGAGAGAACTGCAGTGCTCTGGTCGGCTACTCGGCCGTCTACAAAGTATGTTTTGGAATGGCATGCTTCTTCTTCTTCTTCTTCCTATTCACCATCCGAATCCGGAGCAGCACTGGGTGTCGGGCGGCCGTTCACAACGGGTAAGCAGTACAGTCCCGTTTTCTCTATAAGCTTACCTTGTTTCACCCCGGCCCCCCTTCGGTCATCTCGGATTCGCTGGAGGTCCAGAAGGCCATGTATCATTTAGCTGCCTTTTTTTCATTCACTCACCATGGCTGAGTTCCATGCTGTTTTGCACTCTTCCCGAAACACCATTACCCGCCCACTCACACTGCACTGAATAGTGCGATTAATTAAAAGCCCCATCGAGAGGAAATTTTATTTGGAGGAAAGCTTTACTTGCCTCACACACAATGGTTTATGTCTTAACAAGTACTCTTCACTTTGAAATAATCAGATCTTTGTGTTGTATGCAAATGGAGTGAAGGAGAAGAGGAAGTAGAAAGAGTGCAAAAGAGTGATACAAAGCCACAACAGAACACTGCCTTCCTAAAGACTTTACTAAAATCAATGGCAGAGTATTAGGTTTTCACAAACAGAGCTTCTCATGGAGAATAAAATAATTGTTGAGAGATTAACAGTAGCTTTATGTATGACACACTAGGAAAGCGAGACACCTTGATTTAAAAATCCATCCATTTTTATTTATTTATTTTACTTTTATAATTTGTTTACAGGCATGATCAAGAAACCCATTGGCTACCATGTATCATGTGCCGTGGGGTCTGGCAGTGGGGTCTGGCATTTTATCTTATTTTCTTTGTCCATTCAGATTCTGGTTCTGGAAGTTCTTGGCTTTGCTAGCCTGCTGTGCAGGAGGCTTCTTCCTGCCTGGTGAAGAAAAGTTTCTTGAAGGTAATGTGCCCTCCACCCCCTTTTGAAGTGTGTGTGAAACCATCAGATCCGAACATCTGATCCAAATTGTCTATAATAGCTCTACCCTGAGATTTCTTTGGTGTGCGTGTGTAAATATACCAAGATTCATTAATATCGCAAAAAGCACAAATGTACAAAGCAAATGAAAACAAGTGTAAGTAGTCAAGTGTTGGATCGTTACCAATTTGTCATGAGTAAAAGTGAACGCCCACGTTCCTGTGTGCACGTGGGAACGATCACATGTCTGATACCTTAGCCACTCCTTGATTAATCCACAAAGTGAAATGTCAGATCAAAACATTTGTTTGTCAAGTGTCACCTCTGGCTATAAAAAGTTTCATTCAACTGTTGTACGCCTTCAGACGCCTCACAGAACAGACAGACGGGAACCAGCAAATCTAGTTAAACATGATAATAAAATTAAGGAATTATTTCAATGTTGCGTTTTGACACATGACGACCTAGAGTACAACGTTTGTGCCAGAAGTAATGTAGAATTATTGTTTCTTAAGGAATTTTTTTTTTTTATTTGTTTGATTGCAGTATTTTTTTTCCCTTACTGCTAGTTATGCTTTCATGCATCATAGAAATGTGTTTTATATCCTAAATTATGATTTTTGCTATTGCATTAGCATAGTTGCGTGATGTGTCCTGACAAAATCTGATTTGTACCGTAAAGTAGGAAGGGAACCGTGTTGTGAGTTGAGGATCTTCTGCATTTTCTTCATGTAAGCTTATGTTTGTTGTTTCTGATTTTAGCTCAGACAATATTTATTTTACCCCATTGCTGTTGTATTAATGATTTCTGATTAGATAGCAGTAAAGTTTGTAATGTTTCTTAAACAATATTCTGTCTTCAAGTCACAGGTCTTTATGAATGCTCAACTCCATTTGTCATATCTGTATGAAACACAGCAACTTGTATTACAGATTAGCCAGTTAAAGAAATGTGAAGTGCTGATGTGTTGTTTGCCTCAGATATTTATCCTACAGTTTTTTTGTTTGTTTTGGGGTTTGGTTTTTTTTTTTTGGTTGGAGTGTCCAGTATCAGCACTTTAACAGAGCCAAATCAGTTTTCAGGCACACGAGTCTACATAGTGGAGCTAATAAGATCCATGTAGTGTGGTGTTCTTCTAATAGTCCATAGTGTTAAAAACAAAGTGCTTTTTGCTTTTGCGTTCTTTAAGCGTTATGTATTTATGGAAACATCGAATCATGTAATTGTTGTCAGTTGGACTGAGCAGCAATCTGGAGATCTGCCAACAGCATGGAAAGATGACTGTTAGTGGGAGTGACCGAAAGAAAGGAACTGTATGACAGCTCAATGTGCCTTCTTTCACCCCTTCCCTCCCTCCCTTCTAATCTCTCTCACTCCCTCTCTCCCGCTACAGTATGGCGTTATGTGGGAGCTGCCGGGGGTTTCCTCTTTCTAATAATCCAGCTCATGCTCCTGGTTCAGTTTGCACACCGATGGAACCAGAACTGGTAAGATGAATCTCGGGCACCGCTAATCCTGTCTCGGACATGCTGTATCAGCCATGGAAAATAATTAACTGGAAAAATGTTCATGATTTAAAATTTTCTGTTTCCATCCTTGTATCCAATTATTTTCGTTTTTTTTCTTTTCTTTTTTGGAAACAGAAATGAGCACAACTGGAATTCATTATGCAGACTCGAAGGAAAGTAGTATAATCCAGCCAGACATAATTTCCAGTTATAAAAATGGCTGTGTAGTTGCCTGTCTGGGTATTCTGGTTATACACAGGTTGGTAATATAGGATACAGGGATCCCTCACTTTCCACGGTTAATTGGGACTGAGACCCCCCCCCCCCACCCTGTGACCGTTGAATTCCGCGAAGTAGGATAATCCCCCGACTGATGTATATGTACATGTATATGTGTATATAATATCAATAAATACATGTTCAATGCTATAAATGCTTATAATACCAATTAAACATTTCAAAATAATGCATAAGATGTACATATAAATACACACATACAGACGCGAGTGCACACGGACGCACACCTTGCATAAAAATGCAAGTAGTTTTGATGGGGGAGTTTGGGTTGTTTTTTTTTTTTTAGATAATTGGCCTAGTTTTGCGGCATTTTCCTTAACTTTTCCCCCTATTCTTAATTAATTTCCTTGTTTTTCAATTCGATTAATTTTTTTTTTTTTTTTTTTTTTTTTTGAAACCACGATGCACTGAAGCCTCATGAATTGAAGCACGAAGTAGCGAGGGATCCCTGTTTATACATCTGTAATCATTGGCCCAGCCGTAAACTGAATTGTCAGAGTTGAGACTAATAATATAGTGCTGTAGGTCCGTCTTCCTTTTGGCTTTTTCCCTTTTACTCGGGTGTCGCCACAGCGAATCATCTGATTCGCAGTTTGATTTGGCAGAGGTTTTTACGTCGGATGCCCTTCCTGTCACAACCCTTTTTTAACAAGGGACAGAAACATGCTGACGGCATGGCAGCCTACTCTTTACGAAAGTCAGCAATGGTTCTTTTACATGCCTCACACCATAGACAGTGAGAGACATGGCCTGCCTTTGATAACCCAGTTATCTGCTGTAGGTATGACGTCCTAAAGCTGTATATCAAGCATTAATAACTGAGCTCCAGAGTGGGGCTCCATAGTTATGGAACGTGGCTCGAATAGTTGTAACATGTCCTGTATGATGTTCGTGCATGCCCACCACAGGAAACAGCCTCACCGAGTTCATAATGATGGGCTGTTGAATATCGCTGGCTTGCATGATAATGGGCAAACTTGGATAATATCCATTTTTCTTTGTGATTTGAAAAGAAAGCTGAAGAGTCATCTCCATCGCAGGATTTGTGAAAAGTCTATTACTTTCCATGGGAATTATTGATGTGTATTTTCCCGTTTAATTTTGGAAGAACTTAAAAGCAACTGTGAAGTATGGGAGTGGTAATGCTATGGTTTGTAGTTGCTGTTCTGCTTCTGGGACTGGGTAGCTCACAGTCATTGCTTTAACCTCTGCATTATAGTTGATTTGATTTTTTTAATTTAAACTGTCATTGGGTGAAGACAAGGTACTCTCCAGACCAATGCAAGGGAAACACACAACCAGCCTTGCAAGGGAAATGCAACCAATGCAAGGGAAACACACAACCAGTACCTTGTTGCTTCTGAGGTGGATATGCGAATCGATATGCCACCTTGCCACCCATGCACTATATTAAAGGGTTAAACATTTGCTTGTTTGAATACATATTGCATAAAATGGCCAATTTGCATAGTATTTATTTATTTGTCTTTTCATGTGACTACTTGTTTGTCACTGAGTGAACCAGATAACGCTGCATACATAAACAACCATAAGTCAGTACAGGGATCCGTCCCTCACTTTCTGCGGTTAATTGGGACCGAGATCCCCACTTGACCACCGAATTCCGCAAAGTAGGATCACCCCCCACCCAATATAATAACAATTAAGCATGAAAAAATAATGCATAAGATGTAAGTAAAATAGAAATACACACACAGATGCATGTGTATGCACTCAGCTGCGCACCTCAGAAAAATGTAACTAGTTCTGATGGGAAGTTTGGGTGGGGGGGGGGGGTATTTTGTTTTTTTAGGGTTTTGTTTTTTGTTTTTTTGGATAATTAGCCTTGTTTTTGTGGCATTTTTCTTAACTTTTCCCTTTTTCTTCCTTAATTTCCTTATTTTTTAATTTGATGAATATTTAAAAAAGAAAAAAAAAAAAAACGCGATGTACTGAAGCCGCATGAATTGAAGTGCGAAGTAGGGTGGGTTCCCTGTATATACTTTATAGTCATACTCGCTGAGATTTCCAAACACGCAAAACTGGAGCAGGACAGATCACTGGAGTTTTCACTTCCCCAGGTGACCTTTTAAAAAAAAAAATTAAAAGATTAAATGCGATTCCTTGTTTCTGTTCATTGAAGCATGGCTTCCATTTTGGAGAGTTCGCAGTAGCACCAAGTGCTTCTATGTTACCTCTGTTTAGTTTTAGTATGTAAATACATGTGTCCTAAATAGAATGTTTTTTATATAACTGCCTTTTAAAAGGACAGTCAGGAATACAGCTAGTAAGAGTGAAACAGACAATAGAGAAACAACCCAGAAGAACCACATGATACAACCACAGAGCAGGTTGTTTTCCATTCCCCAAAAGATGCACAAAAATTTTCTTGAATGCTGTTACTGTATTAGACAATTAAAAACTTTGTTAATGAAATGAAATCACAAAAAGATTTAAAAAAAAAGAGACACATGCTTGTGATGCAAAGTAAAATAGAGTTAATTTTGTTTTGTAGTTGTTTTGTGAAAAGGAATCTGTGGATATGTCGTGAAATAAAGCAGGTGCTGATCAGATGCCAGAAAGCGAAAAGTCATTGAAGTTTGATTTCTTCACATTGCAGAATACTAAATTAATTTTTTTGCACCCACCGCATTCCTACTTCTAACTGTATAATTTAAAACACTGTCAATACTTTGAATGTAAAATTTAAGAACAAAACTGCTTTAATAAACAATTCTGACACATATGTACCACATAAGCCAAATAGTCAGGTGATGTTCATAAAATAAGCGTGCTATTATAAGGAGAATTATTGTACACTAGAATAAGTAAGAATTGCGACTGTAGGGTTACACTAATCTTAATCAAGCATATATTTCTCCTCTCTGTTCCGCTGCAGGAATTCAGGAGTAGACCACAACAAGCTGTGGTATGCGGCATTGGCCCTGGTCACGTTGGTGCTCTTTTCTGTGGCAGTGGGTGCTCTGGTCTTTATGGCCTGGTACTACACACATTCCCAGGCCTGCCCCCTTAACAAAGTCCTCCTGGGGGTGAACGGGGGTTTATGCCTCATCGTCTCACTGTTGGCAATTTCCCCCTGCATTCAGACATGTAAGTCAGCTTGGTGCCTTCACCCAGCATTCACTTCTTGTTTCGATTCACCAGTTTGTAAGACTGAATAGGCTTACACTATGCTGTTTAGTTTATTCTTGTGTTCTCAGTAGGAATGCTATCTGTGATAGGATTGTGTATGCATATAGGGGTTTCTTTAATTGCGAGACTTGTACCATTTACTCATTTGATGTCATGTTTTCGAGTGATCTGACCTATACTTGTCCAGATTTACATTGAGAGTAGTTTATTACACTGCGAACCTTCTAGAAGTGGAGTTGGTTAAAAGGTGATGGTTGAAGTATCACATGTCATTCCTGGAGAGATCTGATCAGATTTCAGTGGTACTTCTTTTTTTGGATGTGTTTATTCTTTTTGAGATTATAAACAGTTCCCCGTTTCTCTTTTCAAGCATAGACATAATCTGGCGTAATCAACAATTTGGATAAGTTGGCAGTCAAATGAAGATGACTGTACCAAGGCTTAAAAAAGTAGTCTTTCCTTCAGTGTTGTTTTATGACCTCATGTATACCGAATAACTGGTTTATATTTGAGGCATTGTAGGGGTGTAACTGTGGTAATGCATTCAATCTGGCCATTAATAGGTAGCCCAAGGCATTTTTTATTTTATATAATCTCTCATATAATAGTTAATCAGAAAGAACAGGGAAAAAAAAACAAAAAATGATATGTCATTTATTAAGATACCACCATTGTTTCAAAAGTTACAGTATTTTGAACGTCTTCATGATGAAACCGTTATATGGTCCATTTTACACTAAAATAGCCAAAATGGCAAAATTAATTTTTCATACATTTTCATAAATTAAAAAAAAAAATTAAATGCTTATGACTCTACATTTTAATCAATTGTGTATACAGTTTGTCTCTCTCTCTCTCTCTTTTTTTTAATTTTTATTTTTTTAAGTTATCTGCATAATAAACTGAAACATTTCACCCCTAAAAAAGGGGGGGGGTGTTTCAACTTGGCAAATCTGTTGACTTTTGAAAGAAAATCAGCCACAATTTCCTGACTACTGGTGCCATTAAACAATTTAAATATATAAATTTATTTACCGATTTCTACTAATCAAAAATAATTTTACAAATACACTCGCTACTCCGTGCTAGTTTCTGTGGCATCAGTGCATCGCCGTTTTTCAAAAATGTTCATCTAAAAAAAATAATAAGGAAATTAAGGAAAAATAGTTGAAAAGTTAAGGAAAATGCCGCAAAACCTCCTCCTTGAATCGCCACCTTATCGTGGTGGAAGGGTTTGCGTGACCTAATGATCCTAGGAGCTACGTTGTCGGGGGCATAATGCCCCTGGTAGGGTCACCCAAGGCAAACAGGTCCTGGGTGAAAGTCCAGACAAAGTGCGGTTCAGAAGTCCTCTTTGAAAAATAAAAATAAAAGGATAGTTTCCCTTGCCCAGACGCAGGTCACCGTGGTCCCCCTCTGTAGCCAGGCCTGAGGGAGTGGCTCAAAGGCGAGCAGGCCCACCCAGGCCCAGCCTGAAAAGAAGACATGGGTCTGTCCTCCCATGGACCTACCACCTGTGGGAGGAGTCATAGGGGTCGTGTGCAATGTGAATTGGGTGGCAGCCGAAGGCATGGGTTCTGTCGGACCGATCCTCGGTTACTGACTCTGACTCCTGGGACATGGAATGTAACCTGTCTGGCAGGGAAGGAGCCTGAGCTGGTGCGTGACGTGGAGAGATACCGACTAGATATAGTTGGGCTCACCTCAACACATAGCTTGGGCTCTGGAATCTCAAGAAAGGCTGGACCTTAGTCCATTCTGGAGTTGCTCATGGGGAGAGGCGGCGAGCCGGTGTGGGCATTTTTGGTGCCCAAACGTTGGGGTGTTTCCCCGGTCAATGAAAGGGTAGCTTCCTTTCACCTTCGGGTGGGGGGGACGGGTCCTGACTGTTATTTGTGCTTATGCACTAAATGACAATTCAGAGTACTCACCCTTCTTTTAGTCTTTAGGGTGTGTGTTGGAGAACGTCTTGGGAGACTTCAACACCCATGTGGGCAACGATAGTGTGACCTGTAAGGGTGTGATCGGTAGGTACGGCCTCTTCAGTGTGAACCCGAATGGTGTTTCGTTGTTGGACTTCTGTGCTTGTCACAGTTTGTCTATCACGAACACCATGTTCAAACATAAGGGTTCCCATAAATGCAGTTGGCACCAGGATACCCTAGGTCTCAGTTCAATGATCGACTTTGTAGTCATGTCACCAGATTTGCGGCCACATGTTCTGGACATTGGAGTGACGAGAGGAGCTGGCTTCGATGGCTGGGGAGGCTGCCTTCAAGATCAGGTAGGCCAAGCGTGTAATCAGGGTCTGCTGGGAACCTTTGGTGGAGTCTCCTGTCCGAGAGGCCTTTAACTCCAACCTCCGACAGAGCAACAACCATGTTCCGGAGGAGGCGGGTGACGTGGAATCCAAATGGGCCATGTTTCGTGCCTCCATTGCTGAGGCGGCAGCCCATAGCTGTGGCCGGATGATGGTCAGTGCTTTTTCGTGGCGGTAATCCCCGAACCGGTAGTGTACACCTGTGGTGATGGGGGCTGTCCAGCAGAAAAAGGAGGCCTATCGGGTCTTACTGGCCTGTGGGAATCCCAAGGCAGCAGACAGGTACCTGCAGGCCAAATGTGCTGCAGCAGAAGCTGTTGCAAATGCAAAATCTCAGGTGTGGGAGGAGTTCGGTGAGGGCCTGGAGAGTGATTATCGGTTGGACCCAAAAAGGTTCTGGACCACCATCTGATGCCTCAGGTAGGGGAAGCAGTTCTCCACAAACACTGTTTACAGTAGAGGTGGGGAGCTGCTCACCTCAACTGGGGATGTCGTTAAGAGGTGGAGTGAATACTTTGAGGACCTCCTCAATCCCACCAATACGCCCCCCGTGGAGGAGGAAGACCCTGGGGGTTTGGGTGGGGGTCTGCCCATCACTGGAGTGGAGGTTACTGAGGTCGTCAAAAAGCTCCTTCGTGATCAGTCTCCGGGGTTGGATGAGATCTGCCCTCAATATCTCAGGGCTCTGGATGCTGTAGGACTGTCTTGGTTGACACGTCTCTGCAACATCGCGTGATACCAAACTTTCCGGTGGCTACTTGCCGTTAAAGTCCGCTTTAAGCCTTAAATTGTCATAGTGCCAGTTGCACATTGTGCTTTATTGGACAGTGGGAATGGCCTGTACCATCTTGAGCGATGAAATAGCAAACTTGCAGCGAACGTTCCTGTAACTTCCGGACAAGCATGCGTTCATGCTTGCTGCATTCACGTTATATACTTTCCCAACTGAGCTGAAGGATCCAGAGGGACAGTCTGTTTATAATTAAATTATATGAATTAGTATTCTATTTGTTGTAGAGTCCACAATTAATTGTGTCTTCCAATTGAGCTGACAGTCGGCGATAGGCAGGCCTGGACATTAGCCTGATTAAGCTGTGGCCTGGCATAGTCAAGCTGGATCTGCTTGGATTCTTCAGCTTTTGACAGGATTAGCGGCAAATTCTGTAACATGGTGTCAAATGCATGCGCAATTAATTCATCCTTACTTTTGTGGGAACAACCAGGAGGATCCCTGCACGTACAATATGCATGTAGATCGGGAACTTTCCATAAATTACACGTATAGATAAAGTACTGTTCATTGACATCCAGATTATGTACCGGGGATTTAGCTCAGTTGGTAGAGTGTCCGCTTTATCCTCTGGAAGGTCGTAGTTCGAATCCGGCAGCGTCATACCATAAGACGATAAAATTTGGCAGTTGTTGCTTCTTGCTTGGCGCTCAGTATCAAAGGATAGAATAATGCAATAACTGGCGCTGCAGAGTGGCGACAGGTGCCCAGAGCACAAATCAAATTTTCAATGTATGTAGTGTACTTTGAGGATAAAGAGTTAAATTAAAATTAAATTAAATTAATTATACCCCAACATTTTGGTAGTTTGTTTGGTAGCCACGATCCCATGATGCTTTGTGCCAATCGAGATGAGAAATTGGCTTATTAGAAATGTGGTGTAGCTGATTCTGTTGTATATGAAGTTAGTTTGGCATGTCATGTGAAACAAGCATGTTTTATTTCTTGTCCTAACAGTCCAACCCACCTCAGGCCTGCTCCAGCCAGCAGTCATCAGTGTCTATGTCATGTACCTCACCTTCTCAGCCCTGTCCAGCAAGCCCACTGAAGGTGAGTGAGTGTGTTTTGCTGGGTGTGTATCTTTCACTGCTGTCATTTTACAGGTTTGTGTGGTTAGTGAAATGGATCCTAAATGGAGTCTTATGCGAAGTTTGTTTGCACATGCTTGTATATCAACTCTGTTCTCTCTCTCTCTCTCTCTCTCTCTCTCTCTTCCCCCTCTCCCCCTGCCTTTAGTGTGGGAGGTTGATGGAAGAAACATGACCGTTTGTACTTTTCCTTTTTCTTCTGGATCAGAGGGTGAAAGAAGAATTGCGACGGGAGTAGGAACCACCATTTTGTTCGGCTGCGTGCTTTATTCATGGTATTATCATTTTCCCCACCCCCCCACCCCCCGGTTTAATTTTTTTTGTTCCTTTTGAAAGTTTGTTCCCTAATAGTAACACCCATGTATTTCAGCCATCAAAGAAAATCCTCACAGAAATAAATACCACTATATTTAAAAGGGTGTGGAAAGAGCCCCATCCCAAAAGGACCATAACCTTGCAATTATCTGGTTAAGACTGTGTGTTCATTTAGACATAAAAACAGGTATCCTTGCTGAAGCCCAGGCACAGATTAAAGCCCTCTTCATTTGGTTTCTCCAAAATGGAGGAGTCTTACATGTGTTTCCCATTAAGCACAGACATGTCTATTCAAGATGTCTCTAAGGCCTGAGGTTCTGTTTACACACAGACGGTATTGGTGGAGACGTGCGTATGTTCTCGGCTCGCCTTGAACTGATTTTTCCAATGTGTTTCCAAGGGGTGTTTTTTTTTTCCACCCACAGAATGCAGAGGGGAAATACACTTAAACAAAAAGAACTCTTTGAACTAGTGCCATTGTAAAGACTTCAATGCACACTATTGAACATAAAAGATCTAAATTCAGAAGTAAAGTCAAGACAATTGGTCTGGTATGAGTAAGGTTACTGCAGATTAAATGATAAGTGAAGCAGTCAGTGTTTAACCAGTCAATTTAGGGCTATTGGCATTGTATGGCGCTGCATACCACAACGAAGGAACTATGTAGTGTGATTTTAACTAGAAGGAAATCCAAACATACGTCTTCCAAATGCACAAGCTGGAAGTGGCACTTGGCAGTGCAACGCTGATGAAAACACATTGAAAGGGTCCAAATTAAGAAGAGAGCAGGACAACAAGCACTTTGATGGAGCTTGTGTTTTAATTAAGTGCATTTTTGTGTTTTTTTTTTTTTTTTTGTAATTTTATTATTATTTATTTATTTGTCAGTATGACTCTCTATGTTAACAGTTTGACTTCCACAACGAAGAGGAGCTCCGCAGTATTACGCGTATACAGAAACTCCATGCAGGAAAATGAGGTCTGGAATTATTTACGTTAAACAATTCTGTGTCTAAAATGTTTTAAAGATGCTTTTGGCTCATTACCATAATCTCAATATTTATGTGTTGAAATAATGCTCCTGAGTCACTGAGTGTATTATTATTACCCTTTCAGAGGGCACGTTGCTGCTTCTGCTGTACTGACTATGGAGGTAGGAATGAGCTGTTTATTAACTTATTGTTGGGTTTTTACTTTGTTTTTTGTTCTGTACCTGCAGAAAAATAATTAATTGTGTGATTTTAATTCTCTTCGTCCATTAAACAGACTCTGCCGAAAAGCTTGATGGGTCCTCCTGGTGGTCAGGCAGGGCACAGCACAATGACTCATAAGTGTTCATTGAACTGTGTATTTGTTGCAGATGACTATGATGATGAGGAAAAGACTCCAGGAGGACAGAATATAATTCATGACGAGAAAGAAGGCACTGTATACAGTTATGCCTACTTCCATTTTGTCTTCTTCCTTGGCTCACTCTATGTCATGATGACCGTCACAAACTGGTTCCAGTAAGTAATTTTTCCAGTGGAATTTTATAAGGTTCAGTCCAAAACTTAAAAGTGGAAGCAATGCTTACTTTGGTTTGTTATGCTATAGTTTGAATTTGTGTGTAGATGTGTTGGTGAATTGTGGGTTTTTCCTTCTATCCGAAAAGATTTAAAAAACTTGATTTCAGAAGATGGCCCGTATACTTCCTGCACACAAAGTAGCTTATCCAAACTCGAGTTTGCAGATCAGGAGTGGTAAACATCCCCATGATGCAAGTAATTTGGTTGGGCTGTTCAGAATTACCACTGAGCAGCTACTTAAACATATTTGTTGCAGCTCATGTCTTGTTTTCTTCTTGTAATCATTCAGCAGTTGTGCTAGATGTGTAGACCACTGAGCAGGAGTTTGTCAGTGCTTAGTAGATCAGCACTGAGTGCTGAGCACTGTTGTAGATAACTAGGGATCAGTTGTGTTTTTCCAAAACAGGAGGTAATTTAGGTTGTTGTAACTGGGTCTTACATTCTTGACCTCTGTTTCAGAGAACTGGGCTAGTGAAACACTGAAATCAAAGCGTGAAATCACTTAGACTTTTAAAATAATTTTGGGTAGAGGTCGGGTTAATTTTTGTCATTCATATACTATCTTAGGAGAGGCAAATGGAAAAAACTTTCTAAACAGAATGGTGTGTGTGTATGCATATACAGTAGGCCCTTGACTATTCATGGTTTTGCACTCACGGTTTGAGTATTCGCGGACTGCCAAGCAACTGACACGTCACTCAAATTCAGCCAATGGCTGTCCTCCTTCCTGCTGATTGGTTGAGATGATGTAATGCCCCCTTTTCCTCATTTGCGCACAAGTTGTCAATGAGCCTGTTTTTTGTGTATTTTAGTTACTGTACCGGTTAAGCTCTATGATGCCACTCAAACGCTGTGCGTCTTCTCTGGCTAAGCAATAGAAAAATCTGGATGTCTCTTCTGAAGAAATAAGACTTTCTCCTGAAATAACGACAGTTTCCTCTGAACTGTTATATTAAAGTCTTTTTCAATTATTATTCCAGTACAGAATCTAAGTTAATGTTTAGAATGTTGTGCATGAGATTTTATGTTCTGTAGCATGTTTAACAAACCATAAAAAAAGAATAAACTTTATTACGCTTCATGTCCTTTTACATTGAACTTGGAGTGACGTCTCCAAGATGGCGACGTCACGGAGGTCTTGGAGTCAAATTGTTTCTTTGTTCGTTTTAATTTGTATTATTTGTTGTTGTTTTTTTTGTTTTTTTTGTTCATGTTTTGCACTATGCTCGTCTATGACCGGTCGACCCTACCACAGCTATGACATCGGAGTCTTCTGAAGTTTAGCACCTTCCTATCCTGAGCTAATATGCTATGGTAGCTCAATGCTAGCTGCACCCACAGCCTGAAATAAAATGTTTTTTTCAACACGGCTTATAACAGCCAAATGAAAAATTATAATATTAAATAAAATTTTAGAAAAATTGAATAAATAAACAAACAGAAACAGCAATTAGGGTAATCACATTTTGTTGATAACTGCCATGAGAGTGTTGGGATACTTATCTGTGAACTTTGCACATATAGAGAAAATTTGATCACTTTTTTTTTTTTAAACATGACCAGTAATATACATGATAAGCTGAGAAATGTTATCTTAAATTATTACTCTTTTTTTATTTATTTTTTTATTCAATTTATTAAATGTTCCTCATATCGCTGAGACCATTTTTCCGTAATTATTTCATCAACATTAACCTTGTATATTTCTGTATACAGTGAAGCCTCGGAATCCGAACGATCTAGAGTCCCTACAAATCGGAATCCCAACAAAAAATCCATGAGTTCTTCCGTCCGGGAAACCAAACAAAAACCGTAAGTCAAACTCGAGAAACGCGCGAGGAAAAGAACGAGACCGAGACGGAGGAAAAGTGCACGACTTCTGGAAGTTGTTGATACTATGTTTCGGGGGAAGTCCGAAAGTTGTTGATACAGTACTCTGTAGTATCACAAGCATGAACGCTAAAGCACTAAAGCTATCAAATCACTAACGCCATATACCACCTCTAGCGACAAATACGATTTAGTGTACCGAACAGAAAATCCACAGACTGGCCTATAGGCATAACCACCTAAATAAAGTTGAAGAGGATCTATGTATGTATGTAAGCTAAGCTAAAGCGCTAGCAGCGCTGTGAACACCTTTAACTATGAGGTCATGAGCCACTTCCATAAGGTTTTGAAAAGAAAGCAGAAACAACCCATGTTAGAAATGTTCTTCAAGAAAATAGTCATCCATGCAAAGAGGTAGCAAGAGAAAAATACACCTTTGGCTGATTTACCTGAAGCTGTTATGGAAGGGAATCCGCTTCTCTCTTCTTCTCCAACATTTACGTATGCCAACTGCTCACCACCACAAAGGTTAAAATTCTTATCTTTATTGTTCTTATGCTTTAACCTTTCTGTGGTTTTAATTTTAGTGTTTAATTTTCGACTCCCACAAAAGAGTTGCGCGTTGAAATGCGTGTTAGAGAGGGGCGTGGCTCTCACATGCTAGTGGAGTGTTGAAAACACACACCTAATTCCATTTAATCACGAGCGCCATTCCCGGTGCTAGAAGACTGTCTCTGGCTCTCAGCACTGTGCTCCACCAGATCCTGCTTTAGTTTGATTTCCGTGTTTCTGTGCATCTCTTTTACAGTGATTACAATTTCCCCATTTCATCTATGAAAACGGTTGCACTTTATTGATCACAGGGAAGGCACTAGAGCACTAGAAACACGGAAATCAAACTAAAGTGGGATCTGGTGGAGCACAGAGCTGAGAGCCAGAGAGAATGGGACAATCTTCTAGCACCGGGAATGGCGCTGCTAGTCTTTATAGCCAGTGATTAAATGGAGTTAAGTGTGTGTGTTTAGCACTCCACTGGCTTGTGAGAGCCACGCCCCTCTCCAATGTGCAACTCTTTTGAGAGAGAGACCATAACACACTAAAATTAAAACCACAGAAAAGTTAGTTTCTCATAACACAGACCATAACATGGTGTACTGTATTCAATAATTTTTTCACTTAATTTGAGGACCTATGGTATGAGTTACCGTACCATTAACTTCTGTTCAAAAGACGATGGAACGGATTAAGACCATTTACATTATTTGTAATGGGAAAAGCGGATTGGGAATCCGAACAAATCGGAATCTGAGCAGCCGTCTGGAGCGGATTAAGTTCGAGTACCGAGGCTCCACTGTATTTGAATAAATCTTGTTTTCCTGACACATATGAACCTGATTTCTGTTTCTTTACAGTTATGACAACGCTAAGATTGAGCAGTTGTTGGAAGGAAGTTTATCAGTGTTCTGGATCAAGATGGCATCTTGTTGGGTTTGCCTCTTTCTCTATATGTGGACCCTGGTGGCCCCCATGCTCTTCCCAAAGAGGTTTGAAGCATAAAGCCAGTCTCCAAATATATTGCATCTATCCTGCCACTAAAACATTCTGTATATTTTCTTGTTATTGTTCCTTAAATGTTACATTTATATGATTTCATTTTCAAGGCGAAACTGCCTGACAGTTTAAAGGTGGATTGCTGGAGATCTGTTACATGTATGGATTCTGATGTCATTTGATTACTTGATAATCAGAACAGAGTCTTGTGTTCTGTTTTTATTAGCAAACAGAAGTCATGAAGGTATAAGAAAGCAAAGAATTGCTCAGTCTCTCTTCACTCGAACAGTCATGTGTGTTGCGTTTGCATCTATTTATAGATAAAGTATTCTATGCAAGTCACTCGAGCATGTGTTCAATTCTGGCATATTTTCCAGTTCCTTGTGTTTGTACTATTCAGACCAAAATAATGGCTAGCTATGAAGGTTTGTTTCAAGGTGGATTAGTTCTGTTTTAATCTAATAGACTAAAATGATTGTATGTAAAAGCCAACATTCCTAGAGCACTCTCCCTTTAATTTTCAGCAAAAGAAAGCGACCAATTCATTAGTGGAGATTCAAAGGTTCACGCAAGTACAGTCAGCTCAGTGCTGATCATGTTTATTCCACTGCTTTATTCTTAGTAATGTTTTTTCATCTTCTTTCATTTCTTTGTTGTTAATTTAAAAAAATATTACATCCAAAGGTGCCTTGGATGCTCTAAATGATTTGAACTTAATCGAGCAGCACTCATTCATGCTCAAGACTTGCATGGATTCATCCCAGTGTAAATAAGATACACTTCATTACATGTTTTATACCACCATGTAAAGTCAGTTTACTTTCAAAACTCCAAATTTGTGGGTGTTGTCACTTTAGATAATTTTTGATCAGTCGAAAGTCGTTAAAAATTGTTTAAGTAATTTAAAGTGTTTCCCCTTTGAAGGGCGATGTTGCTTTATTTGTTTGATTTATGATGTTTTTCATTGGTATGAAAAAATTGTGAAACTAAATATTGAACTGGATTTTTTTTCTTTTTTTAACTTTTAAATGTGTGTTTTTGTGTTCTTTTTTTTAACATTTTCTAAAAAAATTTTTACATCTGTTGCTTTTTATTTAAGATGCATATTGGTTTGGATTAGAGCAGTGATATTACCTCGAACGATTAAAAGGAAGTGAAGATTTAGGATCTTCTACTGTTTGCTTGATACCCAGTGTATCCGTAGAATTCAAAATGCAAAACAGTCACCATGTGAACTTCGATATACTCTGAGGTAAAACTATACAAACACTGTACTGAATATTCTTTCCTGCAAGGTGTAAACTAATGAGCCTAAAAAGCAAATGTAAGTGAAGCATATTGAATTTTTAGTCATTTGTTTTATACTCTCTTTAGTCAAAGTAATTTTTTTATCTTTTCCTTAAAGCACGATTAAGGAATCACTGCATCAGTGCCATGACCACTTAGCGAGCAGCTCTTTTACCCGAGAGCACAGTGTAGGTTTTAGTTCAAAGCCTCAGTTATTACAAATGCTAATGATGTAAATGCAATTCCTAAAGCCTGACGAACGACAAGATATGTGCAGACTTGCTTTATTCTCTTTCAATATGTATATCTGTGAATTATTTGGTGCTCTATATTGTCACATTGTGTCTAGATAAAAAGAAATATAGGCTAAAGATGAAGGATAGCTGTATGGTAAAGGTATCTGATTTACTTTATTCTCATAAAAAGGCCACTTTCCATCTGTAACTCTTCATATTCTTCTGTTCCTACTAATTTTGCATGTCATTAATGTGTACCTTGTCAAAGCCATTGTACATTCTGTATGTTTACAGATATATTTGACCTTCATTTTAAAATATGCCTTTTTATGTTGTTTTCTTACCTGTTTGAATATTTTGAGGTAATTATAAATGACCCAAGCCTAACTGTGCAACCTGTACTTTTGATGATATTTGTTTTGAACTTTAAATAAAAAAGAGACATTACAAAATTAAATATCGTTCTTTTTCTATGGAAAGAAAAGTTGTCTTTTAATTCCATTTGGATACATCATGACATTGAACTGGTTTAGAAAAAGCTTAAATACTTTATGGCACTTTCAGCTGCTGAAAACAAAACAAATTTGATTAGTGCAAGCTGAAGCATGTTCACCCAGCTTGGCTCTGTCCCATAATAATAAGCATAAAAGAAATCCCAATTGTTTGAGGCATAATACAATTCAACATCCCTGTCATAGGCACATTACTGAAACGATGAATCTTTTAACAAACACTTTTCTTACTGTTTAACCTCTTCAAGCCCAAAACATCCTGTGGTATCATTTCAGCGATTCATCATAAAGCACTTTATTCCGCCAGTATTCTGAATTATTCAGTATTATTACTCACAGAGACAAAACTAAGAACGTTGTGTGCATGAGTGGGGAAGGCAAATCCGGTCCCAAAGTTATTATTAGTTCCCATCAGGCTTGCTGATGGTTTTCCATACAACACTGAATACATCCAAATAGGTAAGTAAAGCGCAAAGCAGACGTTTCTTCTCACTTGAATTCTACCTTACCTATATGACTCGTTTAGAAGACTACACATTCACCCAGAAAGGTCTCACAAAGCAAGTGGAGAGGATTGATTAATATGTTACTCTTTAATAACTGGGCAATACTGCATAATTTTAGGGGACAATGATCTGATTTAATGAAACTGTGTAGTATTAGCCTGTGTATTCTCTTTCCTGGTAGAGTCCTGGGCAATGTGCTCCTGATAGTCCTCAGGGATTGTGTCTGTAAATTTGAAACATATTTAAAGAAAAATACCATTCAGTTTTTTGTTTTTTTTTTTCAGAAAATCTGATGCTGAAGTGACAAGAACTGTGTACTAACCATTGCACCGATATTTCAAATTGGACCAGATGATGTTTTCCTGAGAGAAGCAGAACACGCCAAGACGGCCACCCCTCATACTCACGTCAATGATCACACCGGAGTCTGCCACCAGGTTAGAGCCTTCATAAAAACGTATCCTTTCAAAAATATCAGATATGGGGAAATAAGTAACCTGAATAAAATTTCTTGCAAACATTTATGTAAAGATTACTTCACATTGGTTAGTGCTCCTTTACGGCGTTAGTACAGAGTGTGGACTAATCTCTTACTCCATAAGAGTAAATATTATAATTGGTAAAATTAATCAAATACTACTTTTAATTCATACGTATTTGTATTTTGTCATCAAGAATTTTTTTTTGGGGGGGGGGGGTGGTATTTCAAAATTGTAAAGCTTTTCAGTTTTCCCTCAAAAGCAGGTATATACATAATGTTGTGTTCAAAATAATAGCTGTGTTATATATATATATATATATATATATGTATATATGTATATATGTGTGTGTGTATATATATATATATATATATATATATATATATATATGTATATATGTATATATGTGTATGTATATATGTATATATATATATATATATATATATATATATGTGTATGTATATATATATATATATATATATATATATATATGTGTATATATGTATATATGTATATATGTATATGTGTATATATATATATATGTATATATGTATATGTATATATATGTATATGTATATATATATGTATATATGTGTATATATATGTATATATATATATATGTGTGTATGTATATATATATATATATATATATATATGTATGTGTATATATATACATATATGTATATATATATGTATATATGTATATATATGTGTATATGTATATATATATATATATATATATATATATATTAATGAAGCCCAAAATCCTTATACAGTGGTACCCCACTTTACAAAAGTCTCACCAAACGAAAAATTCAGGTTATGAAATGCATCTTCCTAAAATTTTTGTCTCTGGATACGTGACAAGTTCACGTTACAAAAGCGCCATCTTAAAAATTCAAACGCGCCATTCAAACAATGCGTGAGTTGCTTTCCCATTGGTTGTCTCCCAACACCCCGCCCCGCTGGCTTCCCATTGGCCATAATACAGTACTATACCCATAATGCTTTTCATGTGCCTTCGACCCATTCTTCGACACATGCGTGAAGGAGAGTTGTACTGTTGGTTCTTGAGTTTCATGAGTTTTTTGAGTGTACTTATTGCAGCGTTATTTTTTTGTTATTAATCATGAGCCCCAAGAAAGTGATTCCCATTGAGACTGAAAAGAAGAAGCGGGCTCCGTTATCAATAAAAGTAAAACAGGAGTTGATAAAAAAAATATGAAAGTGGGATTCGGTTGAGTGAAATCTCAAAGGAGTATAGCCAAAACCCCTCTACAATCGGGACAATATTGAAGCAGAAGGAGGCCTTAAAAGCAGAGATACAGTGACTGAGGCGATTATTTCACAAAAAACAACCGTCATATTTAAGGACCTCGTGAAGACCAGAAACCCCCAGACTTTAAAGCATTGCATGGGTGATTCGAGAGATTTTTAAAAAGGTAAATCATTTTCTTTTACTTTTAACACATTTCATACATATTTCATACAAAATTGGTGTGCTTATAATTTTTAAAGGGTTTATCGGGTAGTATTGGGAGCCTTAGAACGAATCACGCGTTTTACATGTAAAATGCAGTTCAACCTACGAAAAATGCAGGTTACGAAAAAGGTGCTAGAACGGATTAATTTCGTAAAGTGAGGTACCACTGTAGTAGCTTTTATTTCCATTCACAAAAATGTATTCGGAACACGACACATTCTGTTCCGAATCAAAATATGAAGTAAAATATCACATTTGTGTAATTTCTTTGAAGAAATTGAAGAAGCATGAATATTAACCTATTCAAAAAACCTGCAGTGTTGCTTTCTTTACAATCTCAAACATTTACTGTATAAACTAAAAAATGTAAGATTTTGATTTCCTTTGAATCGCTGAACTTGTATTTAGTTGTATATCCACTGTTTCAGAGAACTGCTGCATATCTGTGTTGTATGAGGTTACTCAACTTCTGCCACCTGTGAGCAGGTGTTACAGCCCAGGATGATTGGATTTCATTCCACAGTTCTTCTGTATTTCTGGGTTTTGCCTCAGAAACTGAATTGACAATTCCACCCCACAATATAAAATTTGTTAATTGAAACCCAAAACAGCATAAAACAGGCAATATCTTGGTTCCAGACCAAGATGCTGCCTGTTTACTGGTGTATTTATGGTCGTTGTCTTGTTGGAACACCCATTTCAAGGGCATTTCCTCTTCAGCATAAGGCAGCATGACCTCTTCAAGTATTCTGATGGATTCAAACTAATCAATGATCCCTGGTATGCAATAAATTGGCCCGACACCGTAGTATGAAAAACATGCCCATACCATGGTGGTTGCGCCACCAGACTTCACAGTCTTCACAGTGTATTGTGGCTTGAATTCAGTGTTGGGTGGTCGTCTGACAAACTGTCTCCAGCCACTGGACCCAAAAACATAAATCTTACTTTCATCAGTCCAGAAAATGTTTTCTCTTTAAGCCAGTCAGTGTGCTCTTTGGCAAATTGTAACTTCTTCAACACGTGTCTTTTTTTTTTTCAACAGTGGGACTTTGCGGGGGCTTCTTGCCCATAGCTTGGCTTCATATAGGCGTCTTACTAATTGTCACAAGACTCACAGGTAACTTCAAAGCTTCTTTGGTGCTGATTGTTTGCTGAGTCCTTTCCATTTCCACTGTTCTTCAATCAATTCAAATGGTAGTTTTTCACTTTGTTCCATGTCTTTCAGCTTTTCCCCTTTCCAATCAACTTTTCAATCAAGGTTCTTCTGAACAATGTCTGGAACGGCCCATTTTCCTCAATTTCATAGAGAAATGCCAACAAATAACCATCATGTACAACATTTCCTGCCTTCCTTCCTTAAATAAGGGCAATAATTGGTACAGTACCTGCTTTTCAAATAATGAATGACTTCACTGATTGTAGTCCACACTGCTATTATTTTGAACATGCCCCTTTCAATTGCACAGAATCAGCGGCACACATGTTATGACTTTTGGGCCTGTTTGATTATAGTACTCTACTACACCTGCTAGTAAATTATTTGCCATGTAGCAATATCATTTCTACCAAAAACAGTGATTGAATCATCATCATTGTCTTCCGCTTCTTCCGGGTCAGATAACGGAGGCAGAAACCTAAGCAAAGAGGCCCAGACATCCCTCTCCCCAGCCACTTCCTCCAGCTCTTCTGGGGGGGGGTGCACAGAGGCATTCCCAGATCAGCCAAGAGACATGGTCCCTCCAGCGTGTTCTAGGTCGACTCCAGGGTCTCTTCCCGGTTGGACATGCCCGAAACACCACTCCAGGGAGGCATTCTAACCAGATGCCCGAGCCACCTGAACTGGCCCTTCTCAATGTGGAGGAGCAGCGGATCTACTCCGAGCTCTCCCCGGATGGTAGAGCTTCTCACCTTATCTCTAAGGGAGAGCCCACCACTCAGCAAAGGAAGCTCATTTCAGCCGCTCAGCTCCTTCTTCACCACAATGGACCGGTACAGGCTCCGTTTTACAGCAGAGGCTGCAGCGATCTGTCTGTCGATCTCCCGCTCCATCCTTCCCTCACTCATGAACAAGACCCCAAGATAGTTAAACCCCTCCACTTAGGGCAGAACCTCATTCCCGACCCGTAGGGTGCACTCCACCCTTGTCCGACTGAGAACCATGGCCTCGGACTTGGAGGTACTAATTTTCATCCCGGCCGCCTCGCACTCGATTGAGAATCGCTCCAATGAGAGCTGGAGTTCCCGACCTGATGAAGTCAAAAGGACAACATCATTCGCAAAAAGCAGAGACGAGATCCGATGGCCACCAAATCAGAACCCCTCAACACCTTGGCTGTGCCTAGAAATTCTGTCCATAAAAATTTTGAACAGAATCGGTGACACAGGACAGCCATGGCGGACTCCAACCCTCACCAGAAACGAGTTCGACCTGTTGTTACCAATACGGACCAAACTCTGGCTCCGGTGATATAGCGATCGAATGGCCCATAGCAATGGGTCAGGAACGCCATACTCCCGGAGCACACCCCACAAGATAGCCCGATGGACACGGTCGAAAGCCTCCCCCAAATCCACAAAACACATGTGGACAGAGTGGGAAAACTCCCATGCCCCCTCCAAGATCCTGTGGCGCGTATAAAGTTAGTCAAGAGTGCCACGGCCAGGACTAAACCACATTGTTCCTCCTGAATCAGAGGTTTGACTATAGGTCGGATCCTTCTCTCCAGTACCCCTGCATAAAGTTAATGACTGCTATTACAGTAGGCCCTTGACAATTCGCGGTTTTGCACTCGCGCCTCCACATATTCGCGGATTGTTGAGTAACTGTCATGTGATTCAAATTCAGCCAATGGCTGCTCTCCCTCCTGCTGATTGGGTGAGATGATGTAATGCCCCTTTTGCCTCATTCACGCACACTTTGTGCATGTGCTTTTTTTAGTGTATGTTTTTAATTACAGTTAAGCTCTGCCATGCCACCCAAATGCTGCGCACCTTCTCAGGCTTCTGGTAAGACACCGAAGCGCCAAAAAAAGATAATGACGCTGCATGAAAAAGTAGAACTGCTTGATATGATTCAGGAAGGAAAGAAAGAAAATGTTTTGCTGCAGTAGGGCACCATTGTAAAGTGAATGAAGGTACAGTCCACTACATAAAGAAAAATGAAAAGGCAATCAGAGCTAGTGTAGCATCGGGTTTTTGTGGAAGTGCTACGAAGGTGAATGTTTTATGGAACAAGGTCATCATCAGAATGGAACCTGCCTTCATATTCTGGATACTTCTAGTTCAGGGGTCGGCAATCTTTGCCATTCAAAGTGCCATTTTGACCCGTTTTCCACAGTAAAGAAAACACTGGGGGCCACATCCTTTTTTGACATTTAAAATCAAATAATACTGCATACTGTTTTTCCCCTTTTTCCTTTATGTTAATATAAAACAACAATGTGTTGCATTGATTTAAACGGCTGCAGAGACAATTAAATTACAATTCTGCTTGCAACAAAAACATTTAGATTAAAAAAATCTACAGCCTCTCTGTGACCTTAATTAGAATTAAGCGGTTCAGAAAATGAGTGAATGTTCGAGTCCTTCTTGTATTTTTATAAAGAAAAAGAATATCCATCCCATGAAGGGAAGGACGGGGTGCAGCCAGATGTGTTGGTTAGCCCACCTCACCATCACTCCTTTCGTGGGATATTCTTTTTCTTTATTCATTCTATTAATGTTGTCACATTTTTTAATTTATAAAAATGACAGCAACACAGAAAAGTTATATGAAGACTAATTTTAAGAAGGAGCCTGCTCAACATTCTTTTAAATAATATTAATGTTTAATACTGCATTGACCACCCCATTCTCAGAGTGAAGACAACCACACCCAGTCTTTTATTTTGTCACTGGAAGGAGAGTTTTTTAATTTGGAGATTGCTGTGCATAAACCAGATCTCATCCATTGTCGCTTACAAAATCACCCCGCCCACACCAAATACCAGAATGCAATGCAAAGTAAATATAATTCAATGCCTCCCCCTAGTGAGCATTTTTGAAAACTGCAGTGATGTATGTTTCAAGGAAACATTATAATACTGTATAATGTTTATATTTTATGATCAATAAATATAGTAAAAAAATTAAGTTTTTCTTAATCATTCCTACATTTTATTACATGAATACTGTATTAATGAGTAAGACTGTCTATAGAATGTGTTTAAGAAGCATATTTTAGCGCATGTAATAGATTACGCGAATAACAAGGGCCTACTGTATTTTGAACACAACCGTACACCAGGTTGAATTCTGATTCATTTGTTTGTTTGGTCGACCGAGAGCAGAATTTTTTATTTGAGTAACTGTTATATGGATAACTGCCACAAATATCATTAATACACTTTGTTCTGATTAAAAAGCCATTAGACTTATAGTTAGTGACTTAGCCATCTCACTTGATGTATCCAACTTGAGGCCGATGCTGCAGGTTCCAGCGGTATGAGACCTTGTCCTTCCAGCCCACATTGCGAGGATCTTTCCATAGGAGCTGCACTTGATCTTTAGTGTTGCCCGTGTGCCACAGAGAATTCCTTAGAAACTCGCCAGGCCCCGTCTTCGATTTCACAACCTCATTGCAAAAAAAGACAAGAAGCCAAAATACTGCAATCCACAATAACAAACCAAGTGAAAAGTTCCCCCCGCCTTTATTTTCTGCACACCATTCCTGAAACTCTGAAAATACCTCCTTGATTCCAGAAGCACAGAATAATGATAATCACAGATCCTAATGATATTCACAGCAGCATAGCGATAATTACATTATATGCCATTGCTAATAGAAATAATGGTGATGGACAGTGGAGGAACCTTGAGTTGGATGCCAGGTTCAGCCACAGCCCTGAAAGGCACAGCCTGCCAATATGTCTGCTCTGTCTGCTTCCACATAACCACATAGAAACTGGAAGAGTCCTGGTAACCAAAGATGAATCCCGCGTAGTCATCGTCAGTCACTGTGTTCACATGGAAGGTTCCCTCGAAATCCACACCATTGAATGCTGTGTAACCTGATAGGAGCATCATGAACCGCCTGAAGTACTTTATTCACATAGTGAATAAGCATTAGACCAAAATTTCAAATCCTCTGACATTGATATATAATATTATCTAATTTACTTAATTTATGCAATGAATCTCTACCAGGGTCTACATTGTTCTTGTATTTGAATAATCTCATCCAGACCTACCGACCGCGAGTCCTGGGTCACTGTTCATTGTCTGAATGATCTCCATGCCCTGATTGAGGACAACCCAGTTGGGGTCAATCTGAGCTTCACCCTCAGGATCCAGCACCACAGTCTGATATGCTCTGAAGTCCGTCAGTTTGATCTCTTCATTCTCAGGACATGTGTCGATCGCGTCAACCACCCGGTCCCGGTCAAAGTCTCCAGTACATGCATCACCCACGTTGTCATCTTGTCAGAATATAGAAAAGAACTACATGTAAGAACAATGTACATTATGTGTATATAATAAATGTTAAAGTATTTTATTTTACATACTATAAATATACATTGCCCGGCCATAAAAGGTCACACACACACATAAGTTGTTGTTCCGACTTTAGTCTTGCTTACAGCACATAATCTTTGAGCCATTGTTTCAACAAACGTAACTCTTTCCATCCAGTGTTGGGCTCATTTCTCACTGACGTCTTGAACTGATGAGGAAAAAATTGAACCACTCCATAAAGTCTTCTCCAGCACATCCGAAATCTCTCAATAGGGTTAAGGTCAGGACTCTGGGGTGCCAATGCTCATTCTCCCTCAACCACCCTTTATTATTTGAGTCCCCATTTCATATTCATGCCATCAGAGAAGAAAAAGTCCATTGATATGATAGCCTGTTCATTCAGGTCATCAGCCGACTTCATTTTATTGCCACATTAATGTTGCTGGGCCTTGACCTGACCAACTGGAGCAGCATTACCATGGTGATTACATGCTTTGCTCAAGGCTAAATGCTCTCCATGAAAACAGTAATGTGTGCAACTTTGATTTTGGCCAGGCAGTATGGTTGGGTATACTGGATACAGTGTAACTGTGTGTGTGTGTGTGTGTGTATTTACTGTTTTGATCTGCTTGGTCTACATTGGGCACCAATCTGCAGTTATCTTTATTATCTGGAATGCCATCATTATCATCATCATCATCACACTCATCCCCAAGTCCATCCTTGTCAGTGTCTAGCTGAGAGCTGTTGATGACTGTAGGACAGTTATCTTTGGTGTTCTGATGTCCATCTCCATCACTGTAAGCACATATAGTGTTAGACATGGTGGGTGAATATGTAAAAAGCCAAAAGTGATATGATAAAGGTAAATGCATTTACCTGTCAGTGTTGGTATCACAAGTGTCTCCTATAAGGTCATCGTCAACATCTGACTAAAATACCAAGCAACCACAGGCAATGGCTGTTACAACCAAGTAAAGTATCACCCAATCAAGTTTTATTACAAGTGTAAATAACAGTCCCCATAATGACCCTGTCTGCCGAATATCTTTCCAACTAGATCCAATGATTATCTTTCAAGTAATAGGTGGTGATGATTATTGCCACCTTCACATGTTATCAAAATGATGTTAAATTCAAGTCATCAACTCGTACATTGCACATGAAAACCCCCTCAAGTCATAATGTTGAGTGGGGAATTCAGAAATGACTGATCTGAGTTTTTGAGATGGGGTGACCTTTAACCTTTGAACACCGTATGGACGGTATTTATTCATTCATTTTCTGAACTGCTATTGTGGGGAGGCTGGCGCCCATCTCAGCCAACTCCGGATGAGGACAGTTCACCAGGCCATTGCAGGGCAGAAACACACAAACAGCTATGCAGCTAATCTTGATGAACGTCAGCAATGGTTCTTTTACTCGCCTCTTACTACAGACAGTGAGGGATTTTTACCGGCCTTTGATAACCCAGTTAGCTGCACTGAGGGTGTGAATGGTTTATTTTTAACAGTTGAACTATAGCAGTGGTTCCCAACCTTTTTTTTTTTTTTTTTTTTAAACTCCTGCACCCCTAAAAAGATTTTGCTCTGATCTCACACCCCCTACATTTTATACTTTGTTCAAGGATAAAGGATGTGGAATCAGACAAAATTTTATCAAAAGAAGATGGAATGATGTCTCGCACCCCTGGTTGGGAACCCCTGAACTATAGTTATGTAGCTGAGGATTTTTTGTACTTAATTTTATTCTGCAATTTATCCGCACTTAACTTGACAGAGAACAATGCTACTTATTATTCAAGCCACAGCAAATGACCTAGTCTGCTCGTGGAGTGCAAAGTTATTATAGGACAGCAGTTGTCATGGGAACAGCAATGTGAATGTAAAATACTTGTAATTCTGACTTCACAAATGAAAAGTAGTATAACTCTATCATGTGAAGGCAGCAGAAATTCCACTCTTTGTTACCATGCAGACGAGGTTGGATTCCTTCTTGAAAGCTACATTCAGAAACTGTGAAGATGACTGATGATGGTAGAGAGAAGTTGGAGACTGAGTATGATGAGCTGTCCGTCTGATTTTGACCAAAGAGTGACCACAGATTTGTCCACAGACCAAAGACTGGTGATAATGTGCTAGTACAGTCCGCAAATCACCATTAAAAACAAACCAACAAATAATAACACCCAGAGGTTGGGTTACCTTCTGATTTTGGTGCCTCACAAAGTTTTTTCCTCATCCTTTTACTATGACTTTTTACTGTCTGTTTCTTCATTTGTGTTCTCTACGTACTCATAATCTTGATGTACAGTGCTGTGCAAACGTTTTTGCCCCCTGACCAATTTCTGACATTTTTGTGCACGTTTGTCACCGTCATCCATATCAGATCAAGCAAACCTAAATATTATACAAAGATTAAAAACAAGTAAACACAAAATGCAGTTTTCAGTGCCAATTACATTTATTAAGGGGGGGGGGAAACACATCTGAACCTACAAGGGCACGTGTGAATAAGTGTGTCTTCCTTTCGGCTTTTTCCCTTTTACTCGGGAGTCGCCACAGCAAATCATCTGATTCGCACATTTTGATTTTGGCAGAGGTTTTTACGTCGGATGCCCTTCCTGTCACAACCCTTTTAGCAAGGGACAGAAACACACTGATGACTTTGCAGCTACTCTTTACGAATGTCAGCAATGGTTCTTTTACATGCCTCTCACCATAGACAGTGAGAGACATGGCCCGTCTTTGATAACCCAGTTAGCCGCACTGGGGGGGGGGACAGTGACAACCTTGTGGAGAGTGGGACTTGAACCCCCAACCTTTGGATCAGCGATCCAGCGCCCTATACCACTAGACCACCACTGCCCCTAACACCACTACCCCCTTTTTTTTTACATTTTTTTTTTATGGGGATTACTGCACGTGGGAATAAGTAATGCCCATAAAAAACAAAAACAAAAAACCCTAATATCTGGTCGAACCACCTTTTGCAACAATAACTGCAGTCAAGTGTTTGCAATAAGAGGCGATGAGTCTTTCACATCGCACTGATGGCATTTTGGCCCACTCTTCTCTGCAGAATTGCTGAAGATCCACCAGATTGGATGCATTTCGGCATGAACAGCCTTTTTAAAGGTCATGCCACAGCATCTCAATAGGGTTCATGTTGGGACTTTGACGAGGCCACTGCAAAACCTTCATTTTGTTCTTTGTCCGCCATTCAGACATCGACTTGCTGGTGTGCTTCTGATCATTGTCTTGATGTAGAACCCAGGTGCGCTTTAGCTTGAGGTCTCGAACTGACGGATGAACATTCTTTGCCAGGATTGCTTGGTAGCAAGCAGAATTTATGGTTCAGTCAATTATGACAAGTGGCCCAGGTCCTGAAGCAGCAAAGCAGGCCCAGCTCATCACACTTCCACCACCATGTTTCACTGTTGGCACAATCTTCTTTTTATCAAATGCAGTGTTCCTTTTGTGTCAGATATAACAGAATGCATTTCTCCCCAAAAGTTCAAGTTCAGTTTCATCAGTCCAGAGAACATTTTACGAAAAGCTTTGAGGATGATCAAGATGATTCTTGGTAAAAGTGAGTCACGTCTTGATATTCTTTTGTCAACAGTGGCTTTCCCCTCAGAACTTTTCCATGGATGCCATTTTTGCCTAGTGTCTTTCTGATGGTGGAGTCATGAACATTAACAATAACTGGGGCAATTGAGGCTTGCAGTTGTTTAGAAGTGGTGTTTGGATCCTTTGTGACTTCTTCGGTTAGTCTGCGCTGTGCTCTTGAAGAAATTATGGTAGATCGGCCACTCCTGGGAAGGACCACTGTGCCATGCCTTCTCCATTTATGGATAATCGTTCTGACAGTGGTCTGCTGGAGTCCCAAAGATTTACCAATGACTTTGTATCCTTTCCCAGACTGAGACATCTCTAGAATCTTCTTTCGTATTTGCTCTTGAAGCTCACTGGATTGTGGCATGATGATGTGTGTTCAGTATATCCTACCTCACCTTTTCAGACAGGTTTTATGTTCTGGTTTGGAACCAGAAATATCTGGATATTGGAAATATCTGGCAGCAATCAGGCCTGGGTGTGGCCATGAAATTGAACTCCCCAATAGGATTAATCACAATTGCCTCACTATTTAACAAGGGGGAAATTACTTCTTCACAGAGGTTCATGTAGGTTTGGATAGGATTTTTCTCTTAACAAATAAAATCACAACAGGAAAACTGCATTTTTTGAATATTTGGGTTATCTTTGTGTAATGTTTACATTTGTTTGATGATCTGAAAAAGTCAAGTGTGACAAAGGTGCAAAAAACTAAAAAAAAAAAATCAGTAAGGGGCAAAAATCTTTGCAAAGCACTGTACATCTGGACCTTCTAGAATGTCTTGTTAAAATTAATTTAAATTAATTGAATCAGCATGGGCAGCATGATGGCATAGCGGATAACACGGCTGCCTCGCAGGAAGAAGGTCCTTGTTTCGAGTCCTGGGCTTGGTAGAGGTGTTTGTGTTGTTTTCTCATTGTGCTTGTTTGGGTAATCTCTGGGTAATCTAGTTTCTTCCCACAGTCCAAAAAATTCCCATTAGGCTAACTCAGTGGTTCTCAAATAGTGGGGTGCACCCCCCTGAGGGGGGGGGGGGTGCAGTGGGGTACCAAGGGGGGTGCATGTGACCCCAGGGAACATGCTTTTTTTCGTTTTGCGGTATTTGGATAAAGTGTAATTCTACATCCACTACAGCAGGTGGCAGTGGCTTCCTCACTGTCAGAGTGTGCCCAGAGGGTAACTAAGAAGTGAAGTTAATAAACCCACCATGTAAATTTTTAACATGGATGGAAAGAGAAGCGGAGAGAGACTGAGACTGTGAGAGAAACGAAAATCTCCCGGAAGTTAAGTTGAGGAGGTATGCTGAAGCGGATGTAGCACTCGGCTTCACTGTACTGCGGTGAGAAACAAGGAAAGACCGCTGCGTTTACTGTGTGTGAAAATATTGGCAGCGGACAGTAGTGAACCCAAATAAATTCAGGTGTCACTTAAAGACGTCACACCCCGATCACGTGATGAGCCGTGTGAGTTTTTTCAGCGAAAACATGCTGAGTATGATATGATATATAATGATATTCCAGCAAACCAGCGAGCTCCGTTAGCATCAGATGAGGTGACGTACCAAACTGCTCAGTGTAGAAAACCCCACAGCAGAGGAACTGATCCTACCTGCAGCACACACGGTCTCTGTCATGCTGGATGACGTCAGTGCTGCGAAAAATAAGTCCAGGTCCCAGTTCAGCATTGAGCAGGAGCTGAGAGTTCAGTATCGTGCTTTAAACCCGACTTCGAAAAGCTGTGCACTGCGAAACGTGCTCATTGTACCATTAATCTGGACTCAATCATTTTGACGATAATAATAATAAAAATTATTTTATTCATTTTTGTTTTGTAGGTTAAAGTGTTTTATATGTTGTGCTCCTGAGTTAATATTGCTGATCAATTTGAATTTATTATTAATTATTTACTTTTATTTAATTTTATTTTTCAGTATAAAATGGTTCAAATTGTTGGTCAAAAAATGTTGACAGTTTAAATAAGGATACTTTTTTTTATTTCAGGCACATTGATGCACTTTAAATCTTTTTGTTTAAAGACTAAAAAATCGTTCGTTATTCTTTGTTGGAAGTTGATCTATATTTCTTCATTTTGTCGTATTCCACAATGATAATAAGGATTTATTATGTTAACAAGGATACAGTGCATGCAGAGGATTACTTATAACATTTTTTAGACAGATAACACTATTTATATGGGAGGGTGGCGAGACAGCCCAGTGCTTCTCAATTATTTTCTAAGTGGATGTTCCAAATTGCACCCAGGCGTGCGTGTGTGTGTCTCTGTTGGCTCTACAACAGACTAGTGAGCTGTTCAGAGTGGACCATGACTTTGCACACAGTTCATGCAGTGGTTCAGCAAACGAATGAGTTAACGAATCAGTGTTGATCATTTATCATATCATATCGTATGGGCAGAACAGTTATCTTGTCGCCTTCAAAATATTCAGCTTAATTGTTTCCCATTAATACATTATAATGGCACTACTGTATCGTACCTGGTTGGGATTGGACATATCAGGGCAGCTATCACAAATGTCTCCAACACCATCATTATCACCGTCCTTTTGGTCAGGGTTGGGAACTCTCAGGCAGTTATCCAAAACGTTTTTCACACCTGGTCATTAAAACAGAATGGACATTATTAATTGCTGGTTGAAGTGATTGTGTCAAAATCACGACATAAACTCATAAACACATAAAAGTGGGTAATGTTTCCAATACGCCATAAATACATGGAGGACACAAATGGATTCAGGAACAAACACACACTCTTAAGAATTTTGGCATATACACTACAATACAATAATGCCTTTGTGTATGTGTTGCATAGTTCAAACTGTGTCACAAGGTGGCAGTGTTTCTGTTAGACTCTTGAAAAAAATACTTTCCACTGGTCATTAGCTCCAGGCTTGGCTTCATGATGGAAATGTGGTTTTGCCTACAGAGACATGACCAGCATGTGAAAGATCGAGTCAAGTGTCTGGAGTCATGCCTTTACGAAACGACGATAAACTTTGAGTTTATCAAAGCCTGGGCTTGTTTTATGTCAGAATTGAACAGATTGCTGTGCTTTAGGGAAGCATTTTCAGTAGGGCACTTCAAAGGGACTGAGAGTAAGAACATCCTTCATGCCATCTACTCTAATCAGGACCCTGTTTAGGAGAGAAAAAAAAAAAAAAAAAAAAGATTAAAAAAAAATTGTTTCAAATTGGTGCTCTGAAGGATGCTTTTTTATTACACCTGAGCCCAGTGGCTCATCAGGCCGGTGCTTATCCCCGGTTTCCGTAGCGTGAAGCGACCAGGAGTTCAACTCCTCCTGGATGGGACGCTAGTCCAGCGCAGGTTACCTTCCCAGTATATTTTACTGGTACCCATTTATACTGCTGGGTGAACAGAGGCACACTTGTGGTTGAGACCTTGCCCAGGGGTCTTAGCACAGTGAGGGTCTTAGTGGGATTCGAACCCACAACCTCCCGATCATGAGCCCAGCGCTCTAACCACTACACCACCCACGCCACCTATTAAGGACGCAGAAGGCTGTATATTCTGTCTGATTATACAAATCATGAAGTACAATCCTATAGCAAAAGAAAACAAAAAATAATATAAAGAACAGGTTCTGTGTTTGGGGAAAAAGCAAATATATTTGGGGAGAAAATGAGAGGAAGGTGTTTCACTAGCAGCTTGTGTTTCAAATGACAAAAAAATGTTTTACTTTGTATAGTTATCAAAAAATATCGGCTCTCCTTGCATGTGCTGTATTTCAACCAGATGTAAAGTTACAGCAGCGTTATTAAGCCCGTTTGAATTATTAAAAATCATAAATTACATGTGACCACTTAAAGTTCAAGTGAAAAACACTTCACCACTGTGTCTGTGTGAAAAGCTTCACTGGCCACTTTAAAAGCTTTTTAACTTTTCAAAAGGAAATCTGTTCTCACTTTATCATCATCCAGCCCACGGCGAGGAAAGGTGGGCATAGTGATTAAGTCCTGAGTTTCATTCTAGAACTCGTGCATCTGTATGTGGAGTTTTGCGTGAACCCCCCCCCCCCCACCACCACCACCCACCTCGCCCGGGCTTGCATGGGTTTCCTCTGGGTACTCTGGTTTTACTCCCACAGTCCAAAGACATACACATTATAGGCTCATTGACTGTTCATAATTCCCCCCATGTACCCCGTCAATGTCCATTGTTGGCTGAAATAAGCCTCAGTCTTTCTAGTATTCGGATTAAGTGGTTGCGTAAACGAGTGATCCAGAACACACTCTGTCTCTCCTGAGATAAAAACCCATCCCAACATCCAAATCCTCTCTTTTCTAACCTGACCTCGATCCACTGCTATTGAAGGAAGTAATTCCAGATTGATTAGATTCCTCGTCTTTTTATTGGATTATTGACATATCTTTAAATCTTCTGTTATTTGTATGGAATGTAAACTTGCTCTACTCAATTTTTTTGTCGTGACAGCACAGGAATGCTGTGGCCATGTGGAAAGCTGGTACGTATCTCACTATAAATGGAATTGATTAAGCTTATTTCCTTTTTTTCCTGTGTTTTTTTTTTTTTTTTTTTTTGCTTTGGCTCCTGATCAAAACATGAGTTTCGGTGTGTGGAGAAAATGACAGACAGCTTGTGAAGTTTTAGCCATCTTTAGTCAGACCTTCTGCTTTTACGGTCTTGTTTTTGGTGATTTGGTTCCTACAACAGCCGCTACACATTTTTGGTACTGTGGTCTAACCACAGTAAGAAAAACTAATATTATAGGCTCTGACCTCCTGACAGACAAGAGCTTCCCTTTCAGGGGTCGCCACAGCGGATCATCTGCCTCGATCTTCAGGAAGTCTTATTAATGATTCACATGTTTGATTTGGCAGAGGTTTTTACGTCGGATGCCGTTCCTGACACAACCCTTTAGCAAGGGGCGGAAACACGCTGACGGCTTTGTAGCTTCTCTTTACGAAAGTCAGCGATGGTCCTTTTACATGAACCTCTCACCATAGACAGTGAGAGACATGGCCCGCCTTTGATAACCCAGTTAGCTGCACTGGGGGTGGGACAGTGACAACCCTGTGGAGAGTGGGACTCGAACCCCCAACCTTAGGATCAGCGATCCAGCACCTTTTTACCACCAGGCCACTATCGCCACCCACCAGGCCACCACTGCCCTACAAGAGCTTCCCTTATTCTCTGATGCTTTAATACAATTTTCGAAATACGTACACTTCAGATCATACAGTGTGGAGGTTTCTTACCATCACCGTCCATGTCATCATCACAATCATCTCCCGATCCATCCTGATCTGTGTCCCGCTGGTCTGGGTTATTTATTTTCAGGCAGTTGTCACATGCATCACCGTGAGGATCTTCATCACTGTTCTTCTGTTTTATGTTTGGGGTCAACCAGCAGTTGTCCTGTTTTTTTTTTTTTTTTTTTTTTTTTTTTTTAATTATTATTATAATATTACTTTATGAACATTTAAAAGAAACATTATTTTAATTGCAAAAATCTTTCTCCTGGTATATACCTTCTCATTGGGGATACCATCATTATCTGCATCTTCATCACAGGCATCACCTTTTCCATCACTGTCTGCATCTTCCTGGCCTGAATTAGGTACAAACTTGCAGTTGTCCTGGAAGCAACAAGGATGCAATCAAGCACTCATGTCGTAATTAAAGCTGAAGAAAAGAACCGTGTGGACAAATATACACTTCTGAAGTAGTAGTCGGTGAGCAATGGCATATATGAGTCACCTTTTTGCAGTATCTATCCTGGCATGGAAGTTTTATGTCAGGGTAAGCATCAATGTCCGTGTCCTTCCCACACACATAACCATTACCGGCCCATCCGATGTTGCACTGATTGAGGATGAATGTATTAAACCATGTCTACTCTGATCAACACAAAACCAACATATGCTTTCATTTGAACACCTCACCGCACAGCTGAGGCTTCCATCTCGTTCCACGATACACTCAGCATTGACGTCACAGGGGCTGTTCTGTCCATTTGGACATAGTCTTTTAGTGAGGGAAGCAGGATCAACAGGACCAGGTCCAGAATTAGGATCGATGGTCTGCTTACAGCCACCTTTTTGGTCCCCAATGAAACCAGGCTTACACTCACCACAGTAAAATGAACCCTAAAAGTGATTTGTTGAGTTTATTGTGTGCACAAGGCAAGCAAACTATTCACACAATCATGATTCATGAGAAAATATTAAAATATCTTACCACTGTGTTGTGGCAAGAGAAATTAGGAGCACAGCCTCCGTTGATAGCAGTCTGGCATTCGTCTATATCATTACAGACCTGACACGAATAGATTTTGGTTTTAGCCACAATAGAAGAGGGTATGTGATAAACATGGACTTGAATGTATAAACTGGTTTTAAAAATCACATTGTATGTGTAATGGAAGAATTTCAATGGCCTTGTTTAAATCCAACAATACATTCAGACTAATGGAATGAATAAAGAAATTATAGCCCTGATTTATTTAAACGTAGAAGTATGTTTAGAAGTGATTCTTTATTGTGTCACTGATGGGAATTAATGTTATCATGTTTACCCCACAGTGAGAAGGACCTGAGTTCGGGGCTTGGACATTTCTGTGTGGAGTTTACATGTTCTCCCCATGTTTATGTGGACTTTCTA
>CM045734.1:38603563-38606063 GCA_024760905.1 Plotosus lineatus
CCCCTTTGGATTACTGTAGCCCAGCTGCTGAATGAGAACCAGATAGGTGCCTCGGAGATTTATGCTTTTCAGATGACATTCACCATGGAAGGTGTGACCAAGTACCTCCTCCACAAAGTTCTCCAGCTCACTTCCCAGAATGTAACCATTTTACAGAAATACTTGAATTCTCACAAAAGTATCTTGGCTAGAATGCATTATACTGGGTTATGCCTTTTTTTTTTTTTTTTTTTTTAAGAGTTAATGCTATTATAGAAGGAGAGCTAATATTACTGACACATGGCTTATCTGAAAATTCATCATAGTCTAATATTATCATTATGAAATATTGTATAAATATTTAAAAAAAAGAAATCGAACACATGTATTATCCCTCCCTTCAGCTTTATATGAGGTATACTCATTACTTTATTATTATTCTTGTTATTTTAATTTTTTTTTTTTTTTTTGGTTTTGTTTGTATGTTTGTTTTGGGGTGGGGTTAACTGCTAGCATGCAGACTGAAGTAAAACTATATTTTGATCATAATTCTGGTTTCTTGGATTCTACCAAGCTTTTACAAGAATGTTCAGTTCATTTTCTGTAACCACTTAATCCTAATTTAGGGTCATAGGGAGGCTGGCACCCATCCCAGCCGACTCCGGGCGAGGGCAGAGTACACCCTGGACAGCTCGCCAGGCCATTGCAGGGCGGAAACATACTGACGGCTTTGCAGCTACTCTTGTCGAAAGTCAGCAAAGGTTCTTTTACATGACCCTCCCACCATAGACAGTGAGGGACATAGCCAGCCTTTGATAACCCAGGTGGCTGCACTAGGGGGACAGTGACAACCTTGTGGCGAGTGGGGCTTCAACCCCTAACCTTAGGATCAGTGATCCAGCGCCATATACCACTAGCCCACTACAGGAATGTCACTTCGTGCTTTGTGCACCGCTTCAGTTATCCCTCAGGCAATGGCATTAATAATAATAATAATAATAATAATAATAATATTGATGATGATGATGATGATTATCACAATAATTAAATTAAAATAAATGTCCTGCAGACTTGTCACATGCCACTTGGTTCACCTGAGACACAGGAATCTGTTTCTGTTTAATTACATTGTAGTTAAGTTTCTATAGTCAAGCGACATCTCTACTGATTACTAATATAAAAATTGAGCCCTTTATTTTAATAAAACACCAGATATTATTTCTCAGGCATTGCTTTGGCCTCAAGCACAAGGAGACGCAGGATCAAAGTGAACGCAGAAATTTGCGACCTCTGGCCTGTCACTACAGATGGACTTAAATTCCTGGGCTGACTTAAACTAATATGTTGGGTTGGGGTAATTAAAAAAAAAAAAAAAAAAGTTCAACACTACTCTTGTGTCTGTTGGTAAATCACCCAACAATTACAGGAAATTCCTTTTATTTGTAAAGTTTAAAGTATTTACCAACCTGTATTCTTTCTCTTTGCACAAAAATCTTTATTTAAAACTAAATTAAAACCAATTATAAATGTACACAAACAAACAAAAATTATATAATGACCCCAGCAGGTGGAGTGTTCACGTTCTCTCTCTCTCGCTCTCTCTCGCGCTCTCTTGCTCTCTCTACATTCAAGCCTGGACCTGGAGGTGGAAAATTCATTTCAGTTGAAGAGAGGTAAATTATTTTACCAGGCACCACATTATTGAACACAAATGCGACAAAATATTAAAAAAAAAATAATAATGGAACAGGCAAAGACATAAAAGTAATGAACTATCCCAGTCCAAATTTATTGACTCAAATGAGATTAGATAATAATTATTATTATTATTATTATTATTATTATTATTATTTCATGTATCAGTCTCAACAATGTTTCAGTACTGTTGAAGGAAACATGACTAAAACATGAAAAATTACATATAAAAATTCTAGATAAATATGTAGAGAAATAAGAAACCATATAACCAAAGTAAACAAAGCCCTCAGGAGGTCCCAAAAGCCTGGGAGAAGAAATGTGTTTTAAAATAAGATTTAAAAATGGATAAGCAGTGGACCTGTCTCACATGCAGGAGCAAGAAATTCCACAATCATTCATCACTTCAGGTTTATTATTATTATTATTATTATTATTATTATTATTATTATTAGTTACAATAGTGTATCTGGTAAATTTAGTAAGTAAATGTAAAGTTAAGTCATACAGATTTTTTTGAGCAATGGCAACACACAAGCTTCAGACAAACCCTGACTATAGACATAGTTGATTTTCTGCGTTTAGTGGAACCTATTATTACTTGGTGCATGCAGATAGATGAGTGCGGAAAGTTGCTTTTTAAAAAATTACAGTTTTTGTCAAAATTTGTTCGAACATTCTATTAAAATTTATCAAAATTAACAACAAAAAAAGTTTTAAATCTTAAAACTGTATATTGGTTCTTGTTTCTTTTCAGGTTATATAATCGATGTCTCAAGGGTGACCTTTCCATATACAGTCAGCCCTCTATTTACGAAATTAATCT